>OX456986.1:77200392-77554392 GCA_949752695.1 Melanostoma scalare | reverse complement strand
CGTCAAATTTATCAATTATATAAATAAAAATAAAAAGAAAGAGTTGAAATTTTATTTAA
The DNA here is from genome assembly GCA_949752695.1 of Melanostoma scalare. Taxonomy (NCBI): domain Eukaryota; kingdom Metazoa; phylum Arthropoda; class Insecta; order Diptera; family Syrphidae; genus Melanostoma; species Melanostoma scalare. Next base: position 77,554,333 of record OX456986.1, on the reverse strand, counting down.
AAAGCGATTTCAACAATAAAGACTTATAATAATAATGAATTTGGTGGTGGACCTCTCAACTCGTGACGAAAAGTGAACAATTTATTGCATATCACAGGATACCTTTAGCAATGTTTAACACGCAAGCAACCAGTTTTGTCGTGCATTCTCACATCAGTGGAAGATGGGTCAAAAGTAAGCAAAACACGTTATCAATGAACTAAATCAAATTATGTATTACTCTCAGTTCCAGGACGCTCGAGCTCCTAGAGGTTTGCCTGCCGATCACGTTGGCTTAGTTCGAGTGGTCTGCATTGAGGGAATTGGAAGTAATATGTGCTGTGGTACTCATGTTAGCAACTTATCCCAACTGCAAGCCATCAAACTGCTCCATGCAGAAAAATCCAAGGGAAAAGTTTATTTGCATTTTGTGGTGGGTAACCGGGTTGTAAAAAAGCTAGGTGAATGTTACGATCACGAATTGGCAACGAATAACACTCTCAAGTAAGGACATTCATTTGTTGTTTGTTGCTACATAGGCATCCATTTATATTTATTTTTCAGAGGAGGGCCGGCTATGCACTTGGAGCTGATTCAGGAAATACAGGCTAACTTGAAGAGTACCAACAAAAGCTTTCAGAAAGTCCTGAAAGACAACGCCGTGATGGAAGCTGAAAGACTAACCTTGTTGCCAGAGAAACCCAAATACTTCTCAATGCACCGTAAAGACAGCATAGAGCCAGACTTCATCAATACTTTCCTTCGAAGTGCGCCTCAAGATATCTTCTACTTTCTCTCTGTGAGTGACAATACTGGCAAAGGACACGTTGTTCTTAGAGGAGATCCTTCCATAATTGAGAAGTTCGGTACCACATTCCTTGAGATACTCGATAGGAAAGGCTTCGGCAAGGGCAACAAGTGCGAGGCCAAGCTAAAAGAACACTTTGATAAATAACAATAAACTAACAAATTCGCTATGAATGATGAAACTTTGTTTTTATTTCACATTCATGTTTTATAAGAAAAAGTTTCCGCGCACTGCTTTTGCATATGTATGTACAGCAACCTAGTTTGACGGTGTAAGGTCATATCAGCTGAAAATACAACAAATAAAAATAAAAGAAAGTTTCATTTGCAGAGAGCCAAGTTTTACAAACCATTTTAATGAATAAAAAACAACTCATCGAAGTCTTCTGGCTTCCCTTTCGGATTCAAGGAGGGTGAGAATGTCGCCTTCACGCACGGGTCCCTTGACATTGCGAATGATTTGACGGTTTTGTTCACCGAGGAACTCTATCTTAACTTGGGTCCGAACCATTCTGAAAATACAAAGCAAAATAAAGCAAATGCTGAAAGAAAAGAAAGTGAAGGACTCACCAAACTGTTTGTATTTTGTCAAATATGTCATCATATTCCTCATCTTTTTCTGGTGCCTGTTGAATATCTTCTTCGTCTTTACCTTCATCGCCATTCTCAACTCCAACCAAGACACAGTCGTCATCGGCAGATTTTTCTTTAGCTTCACCATTTCGGATGAGAACTCGAGTTGCTTTGGATTTCACATAGCATTGGGACATCAAAACACAAGAATCTGTGTGATGGACCCGTACATATCGATTTGCATTTTGTTTTCTTCATTCTGGAATCAAATAATTATTTTATGCTTATTCAAAACTTTGTTTTTAATTACTTACTCCGCTCATTTCCATATTTATTTGTATACTTTTTCTATATTTTGTTTGATAGAATGTACCTACTTCAACTTAACTAACTTTCGAAATGTCAAAAAAGACTTTTGTGTAGTTTTACACGTTTTACCTATCTCGTTTCCGCATTGAATTCGTTGCGTAGTTTTACCAAATTTGTGTAAAACATTTTCCATACAAAATTTGACAGTTCTTTTACCATCTGGTAAACTTACACAGATTACACGGTTTACGAGGGTTTTACGCTAATGCATGAATACCCCTAATATAAGCAACGAAGCTTCAAAACAAATAAAAGTGTTACTTTGGCATCCCAGATAGGAGAGTTTTTCTGGATTACCAAAGGAAATCGACATTAATGCTGGGTTTACATGCATCTGCAACTGCGGAAGTGCAGAAAAGTAAAGCGAGACGGATGAAGATTACAAAGCACAAAAGTTAAAAAGAGAGACAAATAGGATTATGGTTGCAGATGAAAAATTATGGTTGCAGATGAACGTGTTCATCTGCACCCATAATTTTTCATCTGCAACCATAACTAGGAAGTTCGTTCCCTCTCTATCAGACAAGTATGAATTTTACATCTTGTGTCTTTGTTCGATTTTCATCCGCACTTGCAGATGCATGTAAATCCACCATAATGGTGGATTTACTTGCATCTGCAACTACAGAAGTGCAGAAAAGTATTGCTGGGTTTACATGCATCTGCAACTGCGGAAGTGCAGAAAAGTAAAGCGAGACGGATGAAGATTACAAAGCACAAAAGTTAAAAAGAGAGACGAATAGGATTATGGTTGCAGATGAAAAACTATGGTTGCAGATGAACATGTTCATCTGCACCCATAATTTTTCAACTGCAACCATAACTAGGAAGTTCATTCCCTCTCTATCAGACAAGTATGAATTTTACATCTTGTGTCTTTTTCCGATTTTCATCTGCACTTGCAGATGCATGTAAATCCACCATAAAGCGGGGCGGATCAAGTTTATAAAACACAAAAGTTAAAAAGAGAGACGAATAGGATTATGGCTGCGAATGAGGAATTATTATAGAACATGTTCATCTGCACCCATAATTTTTCATCTGCAGCCATAACTAAGTCCCCTATTACATGATGTCTCACGAGCCCAGTCTCACATGAGTGCGAAAAAGAAAGGAGATGTAAGGAAATGAGATGCAAAAAAAAATTCCCGATGAGTACCGTGCCGATTTTAGCAGTCTCATATTGACGTCTCTCTTTTTCCATATTCGTTTTTGCTATGTTGCTTTAATGTATTTTTTGTGTTGGTCAAATGAGCGTCAACTGAATGTTTTTTCATTTTCGTTGTGGTTTTGTTTTTTATTTTTCAAATCAAAAGTTGTAAAACCAATTTGTTATTTTTGTAATTTTATCAAGCAACTTACTTTATTTAGAGAAAAATAAAACTTTGAAATTTATAAAGTGACAACAAGAAAAGGATTGAAAGAGAAATGAAGAATTGTCAAATTTGAGATGTGAGCCTTCAAAATTGAACATGTAATAGTGATTGTCTCACGGGATGGAAATTTAAAAGGAACGTCAAAAATGAGACATGTCTCGTGAGACCTCGTATAATAGGGGAAAGGGGACTAAGGAAGTGCAGATGGTGTGTTCGCTTTCTATCAGACGAGTATGAATTTTACATCTTGTGTCTTTTTCCGTTTTTCATCTGCACTTGCAGATGCGTGTAAATCCACCGTAATACGTCTATCTCAGATGGATCTCGTGTTACAAAAACAACAATGTAAGCAATTTGAAGTTGCGGGGCAAGAGAGGTAATGATTTTCCCTCTTGTACTTTATTCCTCTAAAGTAATGTATGGAATCTATAGTACTTTCGAAAACAAAAACAGTCCCTGAAAGCCATCTATTTATCCGCCGGCGTACTAACATTCCTCTGTAATTTTTAAGGTACCGGCGGATACATAGATGGCTTTCAGGAGCCGTTTTTGTTTTCGAAAGTACTATAATGATTCTGAAACCGTTCGCGAGCAAAAAATTACCAAATGGTTCAGCTCTTTTGTGTAATGAAAATTTAAATGAAATAACTATAAACACGTAACTAGAGCTACAGTTAAGTGTTCCATTATTGAAAAATAATTCGTAACAGAGTTTTAAATTACATTCACAAAGGTTAAAATAAAATTAATTTGAGATCATTTACTGAAACCAATATTGGTCAGTTTTACCATCAAAAGTAGCGAAGGAATACATTCATGATGTTCTTGAATGCCTTAAATTGCAGTTTCTCTCTGCTCTTACGCATACACTCATTACCAAACCAAGGGTAACAAAACTACAAACTACAATCATTGACATTATTTGTAAAGCGCTAGAAAAAGAGCAAGATAGAGTATTCATGTACTTTTTATTATTGTGTCTTGTCTTGTGTGCATCCGTGTATCAAATTCTTTAATTATTACCGCCCCGCCGTACGAGTTGATAGGTACGAAACCAAACAAGATATTTCATTTTAAATTCGCCATTCGGTCCATGTCATTCGGTGCGAGTGGATGTCCGCCAATAAATCTGCATCCGAAATACATCCTTGGCTGTGTTATGAAAAAACGGTGGAGATGCCCGATAGTTTAATTATGACCGGTGCGGTGAACAAGAGAAAATTGCTGCGTACTCGACAATAACGACCAAGTTACTAATTGATAACTTCGTCATTTTTTTCAAACATCTCTATGCGTTTCTAAGTGTGATGTTAACGAATGAATCGTGGATACTTGGCTAAGTTTTCAATTTAAAAAATCAATACTTTAACTTATAAAAGATAACAACAGAGTTAGTGGGTACATTATCAAGTGAGAACAATTTTGTGTATACAGTTACGGAATTTGTTAGAATATTTTGCAGTAAAATCGGTTTAAGCTTTGGACAGCAGCAAAAAATTTGTGTCTTAATGTGAATGCATTGCTAGTAGATATAATGGCGAAAAATCCTTTCAGAAAAGAAGGGAAGTACGTGATCTTATATCTGAAATTCTTGAAGTTAGAAAAAGTAAAACAAGACGAGAGGGCTGACTAGAAAAAAGAGATCGACAACGACGTAAAGTAAGCTCTTCGATGTTTTCTGTGGCTGTGTATCTTAGTTTTTAGTTTTATTTTACATGTCATTGTCTGAAGAGAAGAGTAGGTACGTTACCAGAAAATTTCTCATTCCGATGTAACATAGTGAAGTATTCTTCATACCTATTCCAGTTTTTATTATTTAAACTACTTTCATTCCAAAAAACCATTTTACATTACGAATTTTCGAAATGAGGCCAAAGACAATTAATTAAAAGAAATCGAAATCAAAAACTGTACGTATACCTAATCATTTATTTACATCGTATACCTACTTACCTGCTGAACCTGTTCGTACCGTATTTGTAGATCTTCAACAGTGTAAAAAAGCTTTAGCCCAACGTTTTGATCTAGAAATTCACTTTCCTGCGCAGAAAGGAGTTTTTGCAAGGTGTGCCTAATGTCGTTTTCCAAAATCATTTTCACTTTTCACTCCTTTTTAGTCGACTTTTGGAACTCGTTTTAAGCAAAATTGACAGATTTAAAGTGATTGCATCTGTAGTGGTAAACTTGCTATACATATTTCTTCTTTCGTAGTAAAGCTAAAAACATGACTGAAAATCGTTCACTTCAATTTTAAAAATTATTTAATATTCTTCTAAAGATAATTTATTAAATATCGCGGGTCTTAGGAGCTGACAAAAATTAAATAGAAACTGCGGTTTGCTTTGACAAGCAGTCAGATGCAAATTGTTAACCCTTTATATCCCTAGTCGTCTTTTTTCACAAGGCTATTATATATAGAACATGATTTTACATGCATAACAAAAACAACATCCCCGACAACTGATGTCGGGTATAAAAGAATGATAAGAATCCTGTCGGGGATAGATTTTTGACGTTTATTCGAGTAGATATTAGAGATAGATATATAAAATTCTTTATTACAATATTCAAGTTTTACATTCCATTAGAACTAAAAATCTATGGACATGGCTATGGGTATGCTGCCGTCTGTTTATTCGAGTATCGAATGATTTTTCGATGTTTCATTTTTAAATGTTGGTGCGTCTAGATAGATTAGATATACAATGGTCTAGACTCTAGAGTATTTCATGTATCTCCAAAAAAGCCAAAAAAAGCAAGTGTTTTAACTGAATAAAATTGTATGCTTATTTTTATACGCAGGTATTTCGTGGCTTAAAAGTTGTGATTTTTGGAACTTCATTAGGCGTGTTTTTTCACAAGACTGTTATATACATAACATCATTTTACATGCAAAGCAAAAACAACATCCCGACAGCCGATGTTATGGATAAAGGGATGGTTAAGATTTGGATACTTGGCTAAGTTTTCAATTTAAAAAATCAATACTTTAACTTATAAAAGATAACAACAGAGTTAGTGGGTACATTATCAAGTGAGAACGATTTTGTGTATACAGTTACGGAATTTGTTAGAATATTTTGCAGTAAAATCGGTTTAAGCTTTGGACAGCAGCAAAAAATTTGTGTCTTAATGTGAATGCATTGTTAGTATATATAATGGCGAAAAATCCTTTCAGAAAAGAAGGGAAGTACGTGATCTTATATCTGAAATTCTTGAAGTTAGTTACACAAATTAGGCCTGTGTAAATTATGATCGAATCGATCTTTTTGATTCGATCATTCGAAAGTATTGATGATCGAAATCATTCAAGTCCGAATCAATCGATCTCAATCAATCTCGATATTCGATCTCAATTACAAAATTATACCTACTATGCATTTTGATTCGATATTTCATTTCCATTTAGTTTCGATTTCGATCTTTTTGACTCCATCTTATTCAATCATTTGAATGTGTACGAAAACTTTACGTTGCTCTCTCTATCATGGTGCAGTAAAGGGTGGAGTCATAAAACTCATAAGCAGTGTAGGAATGATGTCGATGTTGGGTAGATGAGAAATGATTTTAAAGGATGTTTGTATGTATGCGTCAAGCATTTCTAACCGTGTTTGGTGACTTCGGGACATAATGGTATAGCTTATCGGAACAATGTTGAGTAGATGTAGGATACATACAAACATGAATGTATGTTAACATTTTCAGTGTGAGCAATTCGTTTGTTTGAAAGAGAAATCTTCCCGAGCTAATGCAGGCGCGGATCTAGAATTTTTTTCCGGAGGGGGTCACGGGATAAAAAAAAGTCACATATAACAAAAATAAACTGTTGTTTATATTAAATTATAAATTGTTGTTGTGATCAAGAAAGGAAAGGAAACAAAGAAGTACGCTCAAAGATCTCATCTGGAAAAGTTTCCTTGGCTAGTGCTGTCCCATAAAGATCAAGGTCTTTATTGTGTGTACTGGGTACTATTTGCTTCGAGCTCAGGAGGAGGTTACCAAACAAATACTTCTCTGAAGCGACTTGTTCGGGAACCACTTAGAGCGTTTGATGACTTGTTGGGTGAAAAAGGAGCGCTGACAGTCCTCCAACGCAATCAATATCATCAGAGAGCGGTGGAGACTGGGAGTGATTTTCTTAAGACTTTCCACAATCCAGCATCTGAAGTGATCAACCAGGTTCATGTGCAACGAGGTGCACAGGTCAAAGAAAATCGAGATCGATTGAGACCTATCATTAAAACTAATATTTTTTGCGGTCAGCAGAATATTTCTTTACGTGGACATAGGGATGATGGACCGCTCTTGAATACGACCGACAACAGAGATAGTCCGGTAGCTAACGATGGAAACTTCAGGGCACTTCTTCGCTTCAGAATTGATTCTGGTGACTCAACTCTTCAGCCTCTGAAGACTTGCCATTCGGCCAGAAGATGTAGAAGGGAACGAGCGGCGTTTAACTGGAGTGGCATTGGCACATATTGTCATAGATTTGTGTAACAAATTTGATTTGGACTTGCAATACTTGGTTGGTATTGGTACAGACAGTTGCTCGGTTATGGCGTCTGATATGAAAGAGGCATGTCACGAGTTGATGAAAGTGGCAATTCACGCTCGACGCTGTCCTTGCAATAATCATGTTTTGAACAACTCTTTGCTAAAATCATCCAATGTCACGAGTTGCCGAAATGCTTCAGGAACAATGAAAACCATTGTAGCTTTTGCAAATGCTTCAGCAAAAAGGCACAGCGTCTTCGAAAAAGAGCTTGGTGGAAAATCTCTTCAAAGACTTTGGGAGACACGATGGTTCGAAAATCACGAAGGACACATGCAATTTCAAGGTGAAAAGCTGATGAAAATTTGTAATGCACTTGACGAGATTTCGGATTGGAAGGATGAAAAAAGTGCATCTGCTGCGGCAAACCTTCATCATGCTCTTCTTAATTCAGCGTTTCTGATTTCAACTTCTTGCTTGAGTGATGTTCTAGGCATGTATAGCTTTTTTACTATCTTCTTTATTCTCTTTGTTTTTAATTAAATGCCTCAGTTTATGCCATCACTACAAAGTTTTTTGTCTGATTATTAGTTTTAAAACTCAATTTTTGTTTTTGTAGGGATAACTTTACCTTTGAGCCGAATACTGTGAACACCATCATTAGATCTGAAGAAAGCAACCGGTTACATACAAGATACTTTAACTGTGCTTGAGAAGAAATGAAGCGATGCTGATTCTGTTTTCCAACGGTTGTTTTCTGAAACTGAAAATCTTGCAACACAGTTGGGTGTCGAGTTGAAAGTACAACGCGTTGTTTCTCGTCAAAAACATCGAGATAATCACCAAACAGAGCAAACCCTGGAGGAATATTTTAGAAGAGGAGTTTACGTTCCTCTTTTAGACAACGTTTTAACGGACCTCAACGAAAAATGAAGCTTTTTGGGTTGAGAGATTTTCTGCCTCGGACTTCTTATACAGAGGAGGAGGAGGACATTGAAGAAGTTAATCTCGTAGCAGTCATGTACCAGAAGCTTCTGAACACTCCTCCTGCAAGCGTTATTGCAGAATTTGAGTTGTGGGTAGCAAAATGGAACCGAATTGTTGAAAAAGGCGGTGAACTTCCTGATTCGGTTTCTACCACCCTTGATGCGTGTGATAGAGTAATGTATCCGGCTATTCATACCCTGCTTTGGATTTTGGTGACGCTTCCTGTTACTACAGCCACTGCAGAAAGGAGCTTTTCAACTCTCCGTCGCCTCAAAACTTGGTTGAGATCGACTATGGCAGAAGACATACTCACCGGTCTTGCATTGCTCCACATTCATCGCGACATTGAATTGGACATCAATGCGATCATCAACAGATTTGCGAAAGAAAATAGAAGATTGGATTTTGTGTTATAAATTGTTTTTACTTAAAACTTGTAATCAAATGTTAAGATATTAAGTAAAGCTACTATCCAAATATAGAGAAATTGATACAAAAGTCAGTATTGTGTGAGAAATTTATTCAATTTTGAGTCAGTCATGTTGAGTCAGCCATTTTTTGATTGCAAATTTTCCATAGTGCAATAAAGTGAATTGATTTTGGTCGCTTGGTTAGTTTCCGTTTTTCAAGTTTACAAAAATTAGATTTTGCTCGGTTATTTTTTTTTGATTTTCAGTTTCAGTTTCGATTGGCTTAGCCCTATTTTTTGAAATGCGGGCTGTTTTGGGGGGGTCATGACCCCTGTGACCCCCCCCCCCCTTGTATCCGCGCCTGAGCTAATGTTGCTTCAAAAAATATATTGTTGCCTATGCCTCCACGGCACCAAACCACGCCCACGGTTAAGTTGGTTTGACGCATACCTACATACTATTTGATTTGGTTCAATTCAAATCGTACAACTACAAACTAAAATGATTGAAATCGAAACAGAACGAGAAAATAAAAATGATTGAATGATCGATCGATTCAAATGATCGAATCATTTAGTAAACCGATACTTGATCGAATCGATCATCAAAAATGATCGATTTACCCAGGCCTAACACAAATGTGTAACTGAATAAAATCGTATGCCCACTCTCATGTCGATTTCCTTTGCGAAAACAAAAGCACTCTAAAAAAAGTGCTTTTTTCGTGCTCACTGTAAGACTGCTATTATACGGTGAAATTTGTTTCACGAAACAGTTCGAACACTATAAGTGCAAAAGAGAACGAAAGTTCGAAAAAGAGAGATGGACAATGAGCTACCCTGTGTCGCATGGGCTGAGGTTTCGTGAAACAGCTTTGACGTTTCTCTTTGGGCGCGTTCGAGAGCCTATCGGATAGCCTATTTCGGAATCGTATCTTGGATACCTTTTTGAACGATCTGCTGTGAAATATTAAAATTCGACTTTTGAAAATAGAAAAACATTTAAAATATCATTGCTAGACGATTATAACTTATTTTTTTCAATTTACCATCCGTTTTAAAAGACTCTTATGCTGAAATAAATGCACACCAAAACAAAAAATCAACATGAAAAGAAATAAAAATAAATTTTCTATCAGCTGATCACTTGATTAGAAAGGTATACTAAAAATACTCGGATACCTTTAGATAGCTTTTAAGTTGAAATGGGTGTGTGACTCTGTTAAAAGTTTAACACGTAAACAACAACAACAAGCTATCCGGATACGATTCTCGAACGCCCCCTTTGTCTTTGTTCGTGTTTCTGTTTATTCTGTTTCATTTGGTTCAATAATAAGTAATAATACTAATAATAATGACTTCTTTGTTTTTCAATTGCCAATAAAAGAGGTTTTGAAGCAACCAGGCACTGATAGATAACTATTTTTCCCCAAAAATAAAAACACCGAATGAAAAATAAAGAGAAATGTGAAACTAGTTTCATGAAACTGGATTTCATCGTGTAATAACACTTGCGACACGGGATGACAGAACAAAAAAGAATTCGAAGTAGTTTCGTGCAACAAATTTCACCGTATAATAGCAGTCTAACAGAAAAGACAAAATTCTTTTTTTATCATTGTATGTGTACTATTTTTGACAGCCAGCTCTTCCCGTTTGTTTTGTTCTGCAATTTATATAGAAAGAATGTTTTCTAAACTTTATTAATAAGTGCACTAGGAAGAAACCTCCTCATCCGAATAGTTGTACATAACAGTTTGAACAAAATTATTCACAGAATGCCTTTCGTTTTGTGTAAGCAATTTCAGAATTTCAAACACTTCTTCGTCAGAATCGGAACTAGATGACGACTCATATACATTTTGATAATTTCAGTTAAAATTCAGCGATCCATTTTCGCAAAATAGTTTATTGTTTATTTTTATTATCTCTCTTTCACAGTCCTTTAACCAAAAATGCAAAGTATTCAAACTGCAAACTGGTAAACGTCAAATGTTTTGTGTTGGCGTACGTGAAAGTACGTGTAAATTTTGCCTCTGAATCGAAATTCAAAAAAGTGCTTTTTCGGGTCAAAAAAAAAGTGATCAAAAAAGCACTTTTAAAAGTACCACTGGAAATCAACATTACACTTTGCAATTTAGTTGCTGAAAATTTTTGATTTCTAGAATTTTACTGATTTCAAGAGTTAGATTTGTAGATTTATATAAAGATACATAAAACAACGTAATAGCAATTAAAAAAGGTCTGTTAAGTGACTGAAAGAACTTTTTGCATATTTCTTAGTAGTTGTTAAGTATGCCATAAAAATGGTTTTATTTTTTTTATTATTAATAGTTTAATTCGTTTGAAACAAATAACAGAATATTTTTTCCAACTCGCATATAAATCACAATCTCATATGAATTCAACCCCAGCATGTAAACAGAGTAAAAAACACACAAGAAAAATTCCTTGTTACCTTTGTGAACGGACCTATTTTTTACATTTCTAAACTAATGTCGATTTCCATTGGTCGTTCGGAAACCTTCTGAACGCTTCTCAAAACCATTCCATTGGCATCAAGTGACAGTTCCTCTCCTCGAAAGAAGATAAATTTGATTCTTGATTTGAAGAAGGAAGCGAAGCTTAGATGAAAAAATAACAAGAGGGAAAACCACACTAACTCATTGATACCTCCCCACAAGCTGGTGTACGCACTCAAAATTTCACTAGCACCACTTTATATTCAGATCTCAACACTGGGCTTACACAAAATTTCACAAGCACAACTTTATATTCGGATCTCAAATCCACAGAAATAACAACGAGTTCTAGTAGCAGAAGTATTCCTCGACTCAAATGGCACGATAACCGATGTATCGCCTACAATACTAAACTCGAGTCTATTGTATCTTCCATGATGACACCAACAGATTCTATTGATGATCGTTGCAATGCGATCAAAAAATGTATCTATGAAGCAAATGGAGCTCCTACACGACAAACTATTAAGTTTGAGCCCAAGAAGCCTTGGTTTGATTTAACTTGTTTTTTGGCCCGAAAAACAGCTTTCAAACACTTGAAGTCTGCAGGAAAAAGTATAATGATGCCAACAAAAAGTACAGGTGCTTATGTAAAACTAAAAAGGAAGTTTATTTTCAAGACATTGCCAAAAACCTACAGTTTGTTTCTTCGGCAAAAGATTGGTGGAAAATTGCCAAGGAGATACGTGGTAACAGTTTTAGTACACCAATAGGAGTTAAAGTCTGTGAACTTAAGAATCATTATGAGAAGTTACTAGTAAGTTAGTTAGTTTAGTTAGACTTTTATTTTCATCAAAAAAAGTTTTTACAATATAATTTGTTTATATATGAATTGACTAAGTCTATTTGGTTTGGCCTATGGTCGTCTACCAGAATGACAATTGTTTTTTCGATATTTACAAAATTAGTTTCGCAAAAAAAAGGAAAAAGAAAAAAATACAGTAGATAAGGAAATTAAGAAAAATTTGAAAATATTAAAAATTGCCTTCTATAATACATTCTCTATAATTCAGGGCAGTCTTTGTAAAGTTAAATAAGATATCCCAGCCATTTGCTCCGTTTAAAATGTCAAATCCATGGCATCGGAAAACACTTTCCATTTCGTCGGAACCTGTCCAATCTATAAAGGATAAAGAAGAGCATTTCTGGGCAGCGACGTGCTCTCCCGCTCTCAACTTCTAAACGTTTTGATTGGCAACTGCTACCTTAACCTATACAATTTTTTAAAAGCTGCAATCAAGTATCGCAACCTAATTTTAAACGAATTTTCGTAGTTAATGAAATTAAATCTACTCACTAAACTTAAATTTTAATTTACCTCTTAACCTGACAGGCAACTTAAAGTTATTGTCTTAATTAATTTTTATACCAGCATACACTGTTCTATTCTATCTATTCGGATCTCAACATTGGGCTTGCACAAAATCGTACCAATACTACTTTATTCTCGTCTTGGAACCGGTTTTTATTTTTTTTTTTAGTTACCTTAAGGCTACGTCGTTTTCGTTTTTTTCCACGGGTATCGCCTTTCGCGAGGAATTGGCAAGTCCTCCGTTAGTATTCATTGCCATTGTTGCCAAACCTGGCAGCACTGTGACGAAAACGTAGCTATTAGAGCCGACTAACTCAGCGCCAACCGCCGGCCGGCTAAACGCTAAAATTGCGCATTTTCATTTGGACTCTTTTTTGCCGGCTTTATGACGAAAACCAATCAGAAGTTGCCACGATCGAGAAGGAGAAAAATGAAATTTTTAGTTTTCCTAAAGAATATAATTGGAATTTTAAAGCAAATAAAGTATTGTTGAATTTTAAACTAAATTTTTCGAAGTTAAATTTTGATCTAAATTATTCTGGCAACATTCTAAAAATTTCTTTCTTTTAATCAAATAAATTCGATTAAAATCTCCGCAAAACTGAAACTAAGTCCGCTAATTTGGAAAAAACTTAATCTTCAAAATAAGACTGAAATACGTACAGCAAGAAGATTAAAAGCTCAAGTCAAAGAGCATTGTACCTAAACTGCAGAGTGCTTAGTCTCCAAATTAAGGAGAAACCAGCCATTTACATAAAACCGCATGCCACGCGGTTCTGGTCATATAGGTTATTTATATACATATAATATATAACGAACCCGATATTGCTTGGAATTTTGCTTCCACCTTTTCAACAGGAAAATATTGTTGAAGTAAAGCCAGTATTTGCAAGACTTTGCCGACCAAAATCGCCAGCCCACCTTGATCGCCAGCCCACCTTGATCGCCAGCCCACCTTGATCGCCAGCCCACCTTGACAGCCTAATCGTCATCGATTGAAGAAACAGCTCGGACAATTCTAGAACCCAAGAACGTCAGCCACACTGTCACTATCAGGTAAGCTATGTCAAACCGAAATGTATTTAACACCACCAGCAAAGTCATGCGCTCGCCTCCACCTCCCTCGAACCAAACTATATCCCAACCTTCGAATCAGCCTCCAACCGTAACTTCGAATCAGCCTCCAACCGTAACTCCGATTCAGCCCGCAACTTCGAATCTGATTCAGCCCCTAAGTTCGAATCCTATTCAGCCTACGACTCAGCCTACAAATCAGCCACCAACTGACAAAAGGTCAAAATTGCGCACCCGACGAACGCGTCAACAGCAAATACAGACATTCAGTTGCAAATCATGTCAGATGCCTGACAATGATGAAATGGTTCGGTGTGATCTCTGTGACGATTGGCACCACTTTGAATGTGTAAATGTTACAGCAGAGATTGAAAATGAAGACTGGTCCTGTCAGCGCTGTACCACAAAAAAATCTGCCGAAACCCACCATTCACCGCAAGAGTTACTAGAACATTCACGTTATGCATCAAACACTTGCACCCCACCAACAATTTTACATTCGGAATCACTACCGCTTCTATATTCAACTAAGACTCAACCGGTTAAAGACAAAAGCATTCGTTCTCTGAAGTCAGCAAGCTCTTTAAAGTCTATTAAGCTTAATCTACAGAAACTAGAAGAAGAAAGACTCATTAAAGAAGAGAGAGCAAGAGAATACCTTTTAGAAAAGGAAAAGAGAGATAAGGAATACCTAGATGCTAAGTATAGTCTCTTAGAACAACAAACAGCTGATGATGACACTGATGTTCAGTCATCATGTAGAAGCGAAAGACTACAACAGTGGGTTTCTGATCAATTTACAAGCTACAGTAAAAGGCCACCAACGAACCCCCAACCCCTTGTTCAAAATCAGCAAATAAATGAAAGTTCTACGCAACACCAAATGCTAGAGATACCATCCAAAGCCCTTATGGACGAAACTTGGGTCGGTACCAAAACTAACACGGTGCCTATTATTAAAAAACGTAAGGAACATTTGCATAACAGCACAAAACAAGTTCCAGACCAACTTACGTTCAACCAAACTCAACTCGATGCGAATACATGCAATCAACTCTTGCCTAGTTGTTCAATGGATGTACCTGAATTAAGTAAAAGGCAAATAGAAACAAGAAGAATAGCTCCTCGTGAGCTACCTATATTTTCTGGATATGCCGAAGAATGGCCTCTTTTCATTGCATGTTATGAGAATTCAACAAGATCGTGTGGATTTTCAAACGACGAAAATCTTATCAGATTACAGAAATGTATTAAGGGCAGAGCATTAGATGCTGTGAGATCGAAGCTTATGTACCCAGAGCAAGTGCCAAATATTATTTCAACCTTACGAACGATATTCGGTCGCCCAGAAACTGTTATTGACAGTTTAATAAATAAATTGAAAGCGGAAAGACCACCCAGACCCGATAGATTGGACTCCCTGATAACGTTTGCCTTTTCGGTTGAAAATATAGTAGACATTATGCAAGCTACTGGCTTGCACTCTTATCTGAACAACCCGTCGTTAATCAAAGAGCTTACCGAACGACTCCCTTATCAAATTCGTTTAAATTGGGGAGAATTTAAACTAGAAAAGCGAGATGTTAATCTCTCAAGCTTTAGTGTTTGGCTCAAGCATATAGCTCAAGCTGCCTGTGAAGTCACAGACATGACATGCTCGAGACCAACAGATACACCAAATAGTGGTAGGACCGAAAAGAGAAGAGTGAGCACAACTTTCTTCAATGCAAACCATGAACAGGTTGATAATAATAATAGCCAAACTCATCGGCCTTGCATTGTTTGCCAGAACAGCTGTAAGTCGATAGAACAATGTACTCAATTCCAAAATATGACTCTTAAGCACAAATGGGAAGAAGTGAAAAGGCACCATCTCTGTAGGACATGTTTGATACGACATGAAAACCGTAGGTGCACATCTAACAAAAGGTGTGGAGTAAACAACTGCTTATTTAAACACAACAAATTATTACATAAGCATGAAGAGCTCTTAAACCGAGAGGATGCCGATAGCAGCATACGAAGAAATAATTGCAACATTCATAAAACGGAAGATTGTGTTCTCTTTAAAATTCTACCAATTACTCTCTACAACAACAACATTGAGGTTCAAACTTACGCGTTTTTTGACGATGGATCCTCAGTCACATTGATGGATGATAAACTAGCAGATATGCTTGAGCTAAAAGGAAAAACGGAACCTTTATGTTTGAAGTGGACCTCGAATACTCTGAGAACCGAACACAAATCCAGAAATGTAAAAGTACAGATATCTGCTCCTGGTAGCTCGACAAAATACATAATATCAAACATACACACTGTCGACTCGTTGAGCCTTCCATCTCAGTCAATGGATTTCGAAGGGTTAAAGAAAACGTTTCCTTACTTAAGAGGCATTCCGATTGAATCTTATCTACAAGCTAAGCCAAGAATATTGATTGGAATTGATCAAATTCGGTTAACAAATGCATTGAAGTATCGCGAGGGAAATATCGACCAGCCAACTGCGATTAAAACTCGTTTAGGGTGGACCGTGTTTGGTCCATGTGTTGGCAGTAATGAAGAAAGAAGCCATTTCATAAATGTGCATGCTTGTGAATGTCAATTAGAAGCTGATGGAAAGCTAAATGAATTGGTTCGTGAATTTTTCGCAATAGATATACTCTAAACATATAAAACGCATTTTAAGTGCAGATGACACAAGAGCGAACACTCTTTTGGAAAACTTTACTGAAAGAAAAGGCGCTCGATTTTGTGTTCCACTCTTATGGAAAGGCGATGGTTTAGAAATTCCTGAAAGCAGACCTGCGGCAGAACGGCGAATGTTATGTCTGGAGAAAAGACTAAACAGAAATCCACAACTTGCAACAAATCTTCAATTACAAATTCGAGACTACCTTTCCAAAGGATACGCACGTAAATTAAGCAAAAATGAAATTAGCAATAGTACTGGTAAGAGAATTTGGTATCTTCCAATCTTCCCTGTCATTAACCCTAACAAACCAGATAAGGTGCGTATTGTGTGGGATGCAGCTGCGAGAGTAAATGGGGTATCCCTCAACTCCATGCTTTTATCTGGCCCCGACAACCTCCCATCACTTCCAGAGATTCTATTTCGTTTTCGTCAAAGGAAAGTTGCAATATGTGGAGATATACGTGAAATGTTTCACCAAATATTAGTAAAAGAATCTGACCAAAATGCTCAAAGATTTTTATGGAGAAATACTGACACCGGAGAACTTGAAGACTTTGTCATGCAAGTTTTGACATTTGGGTCAACTTGCTCCCCCTGCTGTGCAGAGTACATCAAAAATAAAAATGCTCTCGAATATTCTTCAACGTTTCCCAGAGCAGTAAATGCCATAATTCATAATCACTATGTTGATGATTTTCTAGACAGTTTAGATACGGAAGAGGCGGCCGTGAAGCTAGTTAAAGAAGTCATTTACATTCATGAACAGGGAGGTTTCGAAATTCGGAATTTTGTAAGCAATTCTTCGAACGTGACAAAAGCGCTTGGAAGGTATGCAGTTCACAATAATAAGGACTTCAAACAACGAACTGGTATTTATGAAGCTGAAAAGATTCTGGGGATGTGGTGGTCTCCAGCTGCAGATGAATTTTCGTTTTTCAATAATTCTAAGAAGTTTAGCTCAGAATTTTTTAGCGGAGAGCTCATTCCTACTAAAAGAGATATTTTGAAAATATTAATGAGTGTTTTCGATCCAGTTGGTCTTATCGCGCACTACTTAGTTCTGCTTAAAATATTATTACAAGATGTTTGGAAGCAACGCACACAATGGGATGAGGAAATACATCCGGATCAGCTTGTATTATGGCGTGAATGGGTAAAGCTACTGCCATTTGTTCGACAAATTAAGATAAGAAGACCATACCTCAATAAATTAAAGTTTGAAAGTGGATGTAAAGTTGAACTCCATGTTTTTGTAGACGCGAGTATGTCAGCTTACGCAGCTGTAGCCTACCTGAGAGTAGAAAATGGGTTTCATACTGAGTGTTCTCTTGTTTGTTCCAGAACAAAAGTAGGTCCCATCAAGCAGATATCAGTGCCACGTATGGAACTCGAGGCTGCTGTTTTGGGCATAAGACTCGCTAACACAGTCATTAAAGGCCATTCAATTAAAATTGATAAACGTTATCTTTGGTCAGATTCACAGTCTGTTCTTTGTTGGATCAAAAACAAAAATCGAAAAGTAAAGCAGTTCGTGATGTTCCGAGTTGGAGAAATTCTGGAAAATTCAAACGAAGATGAGTGGAGATGGGTGCCAAGTGAGGAAAATCCAGCAGATGACGCTACAAAATGGAATACCAAAATTGATCTGACTTCTAACAGCCGTTGGTACCGTGGTCCTAAGTTTTTATACGAATCTAAGGATGGTTGGCCATCCAATACTCCGAAGACAAACGCAAAGGAATTTCTCGTTTTAAATCATACTGTGTGTCATCTTCAACCATTGTTGGATTACCATCAGTTTTCATCCTGGAAAAAACTGAGACGCGTTATGGCTTTTGTATATCGCTTTCTTGATATAAAGTTACGAAGGAGGAACCGAGAAGAAATGACTCATACAACAACAAACGATGTCACCAGGGCTGAATCATACTTTTATCGACTATGTCAATATGAGGCTTATACAAACGAAGTTAATGTGCTTAAGCAAAGGCATGATGAGATAGCAGATCAATTAGTTATTGAGAAATCTAGCTTATTGTATAACTTGAGTCCCTATTTAGATGAGCATAATATAATTCGAATAAGAGGTCGGATTGATAATTCGAAAGACGTATCATTCAATTGTAAGAGACCAATAATTTTACCAAAAACGCATTATATTACAACACTGATAGTCCGCGATATGCACGAACGCTTTCTTCACTCAAATTTTGAAACTGTTGTTAACGAGCTTCGTCAATTTTACCACATTCCAAACCTTCGAACAGTTTTAAAAAAGATTCAAAATCAGTGTCAGATGTGCAAGAACAGGAAAGCAATTCCTGCGCCGCCTATTATGGCAGGCCTACCTTCATCACGATTGAAAGCCTTCACAAGACCATTTTCGTATGTTGGTGTTGATTACTTCGGACCAATCCTCGTAACAGTGGGCCGACATAGTGAAAAAAGATGGGGGGTGCTGTTCACGTGTTTGACAGTTAGAGCAATCCATATAGAAATTGCTTGCACCCTCTCTAGCGACTCATGTATCTTGGCAATACAACGATTTCTTGCAAGGCGAGGAAAACCTATCGAAATTTGGTCAGATAATGGCACGAATTTCAAAGGGGCGGATCATGAACTTAGGGATGCGTTACAACAGCTGCAGCCAAATGAAATTATGAACAAATGTATTAACGAGGGCATAAAATGGAATTTTATTCCTCCAGCTTCACCCCACATGGGAGGGAGCTGGGAAAGGTTGATTCGTTCGGTCAAGCAGACATTAGCAAATATGTCTCCAGCTCGAAATCCAAAAGATGAAGTACTACTTACAATGATGGCGCAGGTGGAGTATATTGTTAATTCGAGGCCTCTTACATACATACCGATAGATAGTGACAGTGACGAGGCACTTACTCCTAATCATTTTTTAATGGGTTGTTCCAGCGGTATCAAGCTGACAGGGCAACTTAATGATGATGGGTTTTTTCTACGAAAGAATTGGTTAGCATGCGAACAATATGCTAACAGGTTTTGGAAACGTTGGGTGTCTGAATATCTTCCAACACTCACTAGAAGAACAAAATGGTTTAAATCAGCAAAACCGATATTAGAAGGCGATGTTGTCATTGTGGTGGATGCGAATTCTCCAAGAAGCACTTGGCCTAAAGGAAGAGTGATACAGGTGCATCAAAGTCAAGATGGCCAAACTAGATCAGCTGTTGTTCAAACCAAAGATGGCATTTATACTAGCCAACGGCAAAATTGGCAATATTAGATGTTAAGGGGTTTGGCTATAGTGATGGTAACCAGATGAAGTCCCAGCTTACCAGGGGGGAGTGTTGCCAAACCTGGCAGCACTGTGACGAAAACGTAGCTATTAGAGCCGACTAACTCAGCGCCAACCGCCCGCCGGCTAAACGCTAAAATTGCGCATTTTCATTTGGACTCTTTTTTGCCGGCTTTATGACGAAAACCAATCAGAAGTTGCCACGATCGAGAAGGAGAAAAATGAAATTTTTAGTTTTCCTAAAGAATATAATTGGAATTTTAAAGCAAATAAAGTATTGTTGAATTTTAAACTAAATTTTTCGAAGTTAAATTTTGATCTAAATTATTCTGGCAACAGCCATGAAAAACGCTTTCTCGATTAACCGTTCGGAACCGGCAGAAAATTGTAGGTCCCCTCCATTCCCTCACAAGGCATGGTTGTGAGAAATGCGCTAGGCCCAGGGGCTCCTCGCTCTGTTGCGCCACCCTATTTATTTATTTAAGGCTACGTCTGGCAGAATTTTCGGAATTAAAACTTTTTTTTTGGTTTGTAAATAAAATTTTTTTGTGATTATATACTTTTTTAAGGATTTGGAAATAATAATTTAAGCATCAAAATATTAAAATATTTTCTTTCTTGTTAAAGATTTCTCTGAGTACTCTCCTCTCTTCTTTCTTTTTTTTTAAACGTTTCTTAAGAGAAATAGACAGAAAAGTATGACTGCTTAAAAAATATGTACTGAAGCAAAACAGTAACAAATAAATATGAATTCATTTTGCATTATTGTTTGATGAAAGAGATTGCAACTTAAGTTACCGATTCTCTTCTTGAAGCTGTGTTGAAAATTTAATCAGTTAATTAATTGAATTAAAAAAAAAATCAAAAGTAAAATAATTGAAAGCGGATATCAAACTACAGTACCTCACACTCAAAGTGGGACACCTAAGAAATAAAAACTTCAATAAACTTCTTTACGAAAAAAAATGCAGAGTTGCTCACTTTTTTAAATAATTTTTATTTTTATTGCTTAATATTGACCTCAAATTATTATAAAATAAAAAAAAAATTTCAAAAAACAACCCCGATTTGTTCAAAAAAAAAAAGATGAAAATGATCTGTCTAGTATTTTTTTTTTTATGCAGGTCACACTCAAAGTGGGACACCTGCTGTTTTCTAAGAAAACTAACTGTAATTGCCACGTTATCTATATTATTTAGTTGCAGTTTTTGTAGAGCTTTCATTGTGATAGCATTAAAAAAAAAAAATCGAATTGTCAAGGCAAACAACCTTTGAAGAAAGGCAAATTGTGATTTTCAATTACCAAAAAGGAAAATCCGTTCGCAAAATAAGTAAAGTTGTTAAAAAAGTAAATCTATGGTGTTTAGTGTAATAAAACGGTTTCGTGAAGGTCGAATAGAAAATAAACCAGAAAGTGTTGAAAGCAAAAAAAAAAATTTGCGATAGAAATGTGCGGTTTCTTTTAAGAAAAATAAGAAGTTATTCTTTGCTGTCCGCAATTGGCCTTTAAAAAATGTTAAAGGACACTTAAAATGATGACTTAAGGGCAGAAAGAGTTCGCCGGTTTGTTAGGAGAAACGAATTGAGCGGCTGAGTTGCGTCCAAAAAACCGTTAGTATAAGAAAAGAATCGTCGTTTAAGAATGCAATTGGCCAAAGAAATATCAGAAAAGAATAGTCGTTTAAGAATGCAATTCGCCGAAGAAAATGTGACAAAGGATATGAATTTCTGGTCAAAGGTAAGTCGCATTTTGTTCTCCAACTTCAATCATAATTCGGTCAATTCATTAAAAGTCCATTTTACGGACGAAACCAAAACTAATCTTTTTGATTCTGATGTCACATGCTCTTTGGCGAATTGCATTCTTAAACGACTATTCTTTTCTGATATTAACGGCTTTTTGTGCGCAACTCAGCCACTCAATTCGTTTCTCCTAACAAACCGGCGAACTCTTTCTGCCCTTAAGTCAACATTTTAAGTGTCCTTTAACATTTTTTAAAGGCCAATTGCGGACAGCAAAGAATAACTTCTTATTTTTCTTAAAAGAAACCGCACATTTCTATCGCAAATTTTTTTTTTGCTTTCAACACTTTCTGGTTTATTTTCTATTCGACCTTCCCGAAACCGTTTTATTACACTAAACACCATAGATTTACTTTTTTAACAACTTTACTTATTTTGCGAACGGATTTTCCTTTTTGGTAATTGAAAATCACAATTTGCCTTTCTTCAAAGGTTGTTTGCCTTGACAATTCGATTTTTTTTTTTTAATGCTATCACAATGAAAGCTCTACAAAAACTGCAACTAAATAATATAGATAACGTGGCAATTACAGTTAGTTTTCTTAGAAAACAGCAGGTGTCCCACTTTGAGTGTGACCTGCATTAAAAAAAAAATACTAGACAGATCATTTTCATCTTTTTTTTTTAAACAAATCGGGGTTGTTTTTTGAAATTTTTTTTTATTTTATAATAATTTGAGGTCAATATTAAGCAATAAAAATAAAAATTATTTAAAAAAGTGAGTTACTCTGCATTTTTTTTCGTAAAGAAGTTTATTGAAGATTTTATTTCTTAGGTGTCCCACTTTGAGTGTGAGGTACTGTATGTAGACATTTTTTGGAAAACTTATCTCAGTCAAAATGTTGAAATGCAGCAATCTTGTAGATATTATGCAGAGTTCAGAAAGCCTTCATTCATCTCTGTAGCACAGTTATTAACAAAGCATTAGTTATTTGCTTTAGTACATATTTTTTAAACAGTCATATTTTGATGCTTAAATTTTTATTTTCAAATCCTTAAAAAAGTATATAATCACAGATAAATTTTATTTACGAACCAAAAAAAGTTTTAATTACAGCTTTTAATTGCCCAGCTTTACAAAAAAAATTAGTTTTTAAAAAACAATAACTTTGGTGTTGTTCAAACCCTCTCTTAATAATTTGGTGAAAATTAAATTTCAGGTTATGTTTTAAATTGCCAAGCGTCAAATGAAACTAAACTCACCGCACATATACTTCCACAACTTTTTCGCGCCTTTTTGCTGCAGCTCACACGTATTCACAGATGGAAACTGCGATTACAAAAACAACAATGTAAACAAATGGAAGTTGCGGGGCAAGAGACGTAATGGTTTTCCCTGTTGTTATATTTTCCTCTAAGAAGCGAAGCCAGAAGCACTCACACACTGAAACTGCGCACTGAAAATAGCGCTTGACGTTTCACACCGATACACAAAACAAGCAACGAAACTTCAAAACAAATAAAAGTGTTACTTTGGAATCCCGGATCGGAGAGGTTTTCCGGATTACCAATGGAAATCGATATAACAAAAAACGGTTAAAAAAATTGTTTACCTGCATTAATTTCACTACGGAATATTTTTATTTTCCACTCTACAATTGCTTTGGGTTTTTAACAAACATTTTTTGCGTTTTTGTGCGAATTAGTCAAAAAAAAGTTCATTTGTTGACTTTTATTGGTTTGACAACTGATAAAGAACATCAACCCGCAAATAAAAAAAAGTAGCGTTTTTTTTGGATATCATGTTATGTATACAGGGTGTTCCGTACTTCGTGTAACATCCTTTGGGGTGTGATTCTTGGTCATATTCTAAGAAAAAAAATGTATGACAGTAAAGCTCAATTCTCAACTTTGACATCACTTTTTGACAATTTAAGAAAAGGCTAACTTTGGTGTACCCTGACCTATGTTAAATTCAATATCTCTGTCAATACTAATGATAGAGACCTAATCATATTCTTAATTTTTTGTAGAAATAATAGCCTTTAAGACTGTATTTAAGTTTAGCTTCCACAGGTTAAGGGTTGCCAGATTTTAAATTTTAAGTGCTGTTCAAATTTTCTTCCCGAAACAAAGTTTTTACTTTGAAGTCTTTTTTTTGCAGAAAATGCCTGATAAACATAGAGATCTTTGTTTTTAGCAGATGAACTAAACAATAATAAAAAAAAACTTATTAATAAGTGCACTCAAAAACCCATACATTTTATGATATTTGAAAAAATACAAAATGGGTAAAATTACAAAAAAAAAAAATGAATTTTTAAATTTGAGGTTTGTTTGAATAAAACAATAATATGGGCACTTCTAGTAGTTTTTTTTATGTTTTTTGTACAAATACAATTATAACAAGTGCTCAAAGTGCCCTATTTAGTTTTGAATGCATGCCTTAGCCGGTTTTTGAATTTCATTGTGGGTGTTTGCTCTCGACAACTCTTGTCTTACTTCTAGTCTTGTAATCTTTGAAACTGTATTTAAATTGGATTTTTATAGGCTAAGGGTTGCCAGATTTACAATAAGGATAAAGTTCCTGGTATCTTCGCTGTGCTGTTCATGAATTTCCATTGCAAAACTCATATAAGAAAAAAATGTCTGCGTAGGCACTTTGAGCACTTGTTATAATTTTATTTGTACAAAAAACATAAAAAAACTACTAGAAGTGCCCATATTATTGTTTTATTCAAACAAACCTCAAATTTTAAAATCTTTTTTTTTTTTTTTAATTTTACCCATTTTGTATTTTTTCAAATATAAAATGTATGGATTTTTGAGTGCACTTATTAGTAAGTCTTTTTTTTATTATTGTTTAGTTCATCTGTAAAAAATAAAGAAACTCCATGTTTATCAGGCATTTTCTGCAAAAAAAGACTTCAAAGTCAAAACTTTGTTTCGGGAAGAAAATTTGAACAGTACTTAAAATTGAAAATCTGGCAACCCTTAACATGTGGAAGCTAAACTTAAATAAAGTCTTAAAGGCTATTATTTCTACAAAAAATTAAGACTATGATTAGGTCTCTATCATTAGTATTGACAGAGATATTGAATTTAACATAGGTCAGGGTACACCAAAGTTGGCCTTTTCTTAAATTGTCAAAAAGTGATGTCAAAGTTGAGAATTGAGCTTTACTGTCATTCATTTTTTTTCTTGGAATATGACCAAGAATCACACCCCAAAGGATGTTACACGAAGTACGGAACACCCTGTAAAACATACTTGTGAAAAAAACACGCCTTTAATAGGCTTCGAGGATTAGATTTGTAGATTTACATAAAGATGTATAAAATAACGTTATGGAAATAGAAAAAGACTCTCTATCGTTAAATTGATGTATACAACTAAGCATTATTTTATTTAAAAGTGATTCCTTCAAAACAAAGCGTAAAAGAATTCCGTTTTGCGCATTCGTGCTAACCCAAAGGAAAGTCGAGCATTTTCTTTTATTTTAGAACAAATTTAATCTATCTGAAACAAATCATAGTATATTTTTTCACCTGAAGCTATGTACATATGTAAACAGAGATAAAGAGACACAAGAGAAAATACATCATACTTTTGTGAACGACCCCATTTTAGACATTTCTAATTTAACAAAAAACAAATTATGCAACTGCATTAAGTTTTTAACAAATATTTTTTATATTTTTGTGCGAATTTGGTAAAAAAAATTCATTTGTTGACTTTTATTGGATTTGACCACTGATCAGGAACACCAACCGTCAAATAACTGTCCAATGCGTTTTTTTTGGATATCATGTTGTATATATGACAGCCTTTAAATTAACGGCTGCAATTAAGTTTTCTCATTTTCAATTTTCTTAATGAATTTTTAACTTTGATGGCAAATATAATGCTTAGTGCGGTAGTTTTGAATGCAGCAAAGGTGTTCACTTTTTACTTGTGATTATAGGTACTATAAGGAAAGTTTTGCAATCGTGCGGAAAAAAATTTTGAGATAACAATTAAATATGACATTACCGTGATAGAGAATACGAAAAAAGTGGGTCCTACAATTCTGTCTGTCTGTCTTTCCGTACATGGATATACAGCCTGAACCGCTTAGCCGATTTTCTTAAAAATTTCCATTTATAGTCTCTGGGGTAGCCAGAGTTTCTTACCAAGTTGAAGCTTGAATAAAAATTTAAGAGATAGATAGGCCTTTCAATAGTAAATATAAATTTTGAATATGAAAGTGAGAAAACCCTTCTAAATAGTTTAAAAACATTTTATAATTTTTCGGTTTTAACCTCACTTTTGATTTTTTTTTCTTTAAAACAGGAAGAAGTTAATGAAAACATGAACTACTGAACAAGAAAACACTTTTTATGTATATATTTTATTATTTTATTGCGGAGAAAACACTTACAACCGTATTTATTAGATTTCCCTAAATAGCTCTGAACAGACGAATAGTTATGTAGTGAATGGCATTCTATTCTACGTTGCATAAACTGTTATTTATAAACCATTATAGTTTTGATGTGTATATCTTACCTATCCATAATCTGTAATATTGAGCGGTAATATCCAGGGGCCGAATTAAGGCCCCGGCCCATAGAACGCGGTGCGTGCGTGCGGCACCGCTTTCAACTGACAGCTCTATTAAATACACACGTTCTTATGAGAGGTGACCCATAAGCACCGCGAGCAACGCGCCACACGAGCCGAGTAGCCAAACTTCTATTTTGCCGCGGCTCTCACGCGGTGACAAAACAAATTTTCTCTCTGATGACATGCGCAGTAAGAACCAATTTGAAATTTTCTCTTCTGTTAACATGAGTGGCCTTGTTGAGTTGAGACACCGCAACGGATTCTATGGGTCACCCCTATCAGTTGCGTGCGGCAAAACCCACCGCATCAGTTGCCGCGCCGCTCCTACCGCGCGCAACGCGTTCTATGAGCCGGGGCCTTTACAGCTCACGATATCGAGTGAGCGAGTGGCATTAGAGATCGAGTGAGTGAGTAACCATTTTGGAATTACAGCATACGTGACCCCTCGTATCGTATTGCTCTTTAAAATTGTACTAGTATCATCGAATATTCACTAGTAAATTTCGAGTTTCTATTAATTCATAGATGTCGCTGGTGTCTCTTTATACTTATTTCATTATTTTTTGGTAGGTAAAATTCATGCCCTTGTAAAAAAAAGACAATATTTAGTAGGAATTTCGGAAAATTTAATCATAAAATACACTCGGATGGTGTTATTAAATGAAATATTGATAATAGATGGTTTCGATAGTCTTTCATGTATGAATTAGAGAGCACTTTATGCATCGAATGAAATTCCGATCGATTACTGATGAGAAAATGCCGAATTGTGGTACTAGATGACTCGATATCGTGAGCGGTAATACCAAATTCCCATAATTCCGATACGACTTATTCGATAGCGTGTGCCGTAATTCGGCCCCAGGTGTACTTCACTATCGAAAACAAACCGGTCTCTGAAAGCCATCTATGTATCCGCCGGGGTACTAACTCTCTCTTGTCATTTCACAATAGCGATGACAAAAACCTATTCAGTCGATATACTACCTCCATCCGCGTTCAGCATATTCTACTCTATGTTACGTTCAAAAAGTTTTATAAATAAGGTTTTCCTGTTCAGAGATATTATAAGAGGAACATAGCGCTATTCACTCCCTATTATGGGTTTATAAATGATACAAATATACATTTTTTATTATTTATGAAATTTTACTTTGACATTAATTGTTAGTGTACCAGACAGTATTTTTAAGTGGGACATTTTTATTTGAAAATGATGCAAGTGGGATTTTTGTTGTTTGAAAATGAAACTTGTTTATGAATTTCTAACCACAAAATTAGTAATAGTTATAATTCACGCGAATTTTAAGCTATTCACCCCTATTATAGAATCCGGCGAATGCTATTTAGTGTGAGTTTTAACCATTCGCGAAAATTTTGCTATTATGTAATTCGACGAAAGGTGTTGAATGAATGTCGGTAACATAGCCTGCACTACCGACTTTTCTGTTCAACTTATTTGGTGTTAGTGAATTCGCAAACCATTCGCACTCCATATAATTTTTTCCATTTCACATTCGCGACATTTTTGTAGCGAATCGAGATTCGTAAAGACAAACACTTACTAGAAAACAACAAACAAAACATGCAAAGTGCAAATATGCTAGTTAAAATTTATGAAAAGGAATGTTCAGGTATTTATTTTACTTCTTTTTAAGAAAGCGAACCACAAATATGGAAAAACTTCGTAAAATAGTTGAGCTGGTGAAAACTGAGCCCAATGTTGCAAAAAACATGACAAAAAAGTATTCGGAGCAGCAACAATTTTGGAAAGGCTGCAAACATCACTTAATAGCATGGGTCCACCATTTATGGAGATTTTCAAATGGAAAAAAGTATATAAAAAACTTATGATTTGTATGCAATCTAATGAGTTTTTTATTTGAATGTAGGCTCTCATCCGAAACATCCAAAATACTCTTAATTTGGTAGCGTAATTCTATTCGAGTATATCTCGATGAGTTTTCTCTTACATCACAATAATATGCAATTGAATCCACTATAAATATCACTTTTAACTTAAAACTGAAACTTTTTTTTTTTTTTTTTTTTTTTTTTTTTTTTTTTTTTTTTTTTAAAAGAGGAGGCTTATGCTAATCTGGAGAACTCAGACCTAATATCCAGTCCATTGTACTACCAGAGTAGCAGCCTTTCCCTTTTTTTTTTTTTTTGTGTTGCAGTAGTTGGAAATAAGTTGTTAGTAATTTCACATACAGTACCTCACACTCAAAGTGGGACACCTAAGAAATAAAATATTCAATAAACTTCTTTACGAAAAAAAATGCAGAGTTGCTCACTTTTTTAAATAATTTTTATTTTTATTGCTTAATATTGACTTCAAATTATTATAAAATAAAAAAAAAATTTCAAAAAACAGCCCCGATTTGTTTAAAAAAAAAGATGAAAATGATCTGTCTAGTATTTTTTTTTTTAATGCAGGTCACACTCAAAGTGGGACACCTGCTGTTTTCTAAGAAAACTAACTGTAATTGCCACGTTATCTATATTATTTAGTTGCAGTTTTTGTAGAGCTTTCATTGTGATAGCATTAAAAAAAAAAAAATCGAAATGTCAAGGCAAACAACCTTTGAAGAAAGGCAAATTATGATTTTCAATTACCAAAAAGGAAAATCCGTTCGCAAAATAAATAAAATTGTTAAAAAAGTAAATCTATGATGTTTAGTGTAATAAAACGGTTTCGGGAAGGTCGAATAGAAAATAAACCAGAAAGTGTTGAAAGCAAAAAAAAAATTTGCGATAGAAATGTGCGGTTTCTTTTAAGAAAAATAAGAAGTTATTCTTTGCTGTCCGCAATTGGCCTTTAAAAAATGTTAAAGGACACTTAAAATGTTAACTTAAGAGCAGAAAGAGTTCGGCGGTTTGTTAGAAGAAACAAATTGAGTGGCTGAGTTGCGCACAAAAAGCCGTTAATATCAGAAAAGAATAGTCGTTTAAGAATGCAATTGGCCAAAGAAATATCAGAAAAGAATAGTCGTTTAAGAATGCAATTCGCCGAAGAAAATGTGACAAAGGATATGAATTTCTGGTCAAAGGTAAGTCGCATTTTGTTCTCCAACTTCAATCATAATTCGGTCAATTCATTACAAGTCCATTTTACGGACGAAACCAAAACTAATCTTTTTGATTCTGATGTCACATGCTCTTTGGCGAATTGCATTCTTAAACGACTATTCTTTTCTGATATTAACGGCTTTTTGTGCGCAACTCAGCCACTCAATTTGTTTCTCCTAACAAACCGCCGAACTCTTTCTGCCCTTAAGTCAACATTTTAAGTGTCCTTTAACATTTTTTAAAGGCCAATTGCGGACAGCAAAGAATAACTTCTTATTTTTCTTAAAAGAAACCTCACATTTCTATCGCACATTTTTTTTTTGCTTTCAACACTTTCTGGTTTATTTTCTATTCGACCTTCCCGAAACCGTTTTATTACACTAAACACCATAGATTTACTTTTTTAACAACTTTACTTATTTTGCGAACGGATTTTCCCTTTTGGTAACTGAAAATCACAATTTGCCTTTCTTCAAAGGTTGTTTGCCTTGACATTTCGATTTTTTTTTTTTAATGCTATCACAATGAAAGCTCTACAAAAACTGCAACTAAATAATATAGATAACGTGGCAATTACAGTTAGTTTTCTTAGAAAACAGCAGGTGTCCCACTTTGAGTGTGACCTGCATTAAAAAAAAATACTAGACAGATCATTTTCATTTTTTTTTTTTTAACAAATCGGGGTTGTTTTTTGAAATTTTTTTTTTTTATTTTATAATAATTTGAGGTCAATATTAAGCAGTAAAAATAAAAATTATTTAAAAAAGTGAGCAACTCTGCATTTTTTTTCGTAAAGAAGTTTATTGAATATTTTATTTCTTAGGTGTCCCACTTTGAGTGTGAGGTACTGTATATAACCTCAAGGGCGGCGTCCATATGAAACTGGGAGGCTGAAAGAAAAGTAGATGCCCAGAGCGGGATTCGAACCCACGCGTCCGGCCTATCTACTAAACACTCTACCACTGCACCACGGCCGCCCTTAAAACTGAAACTTGCTTTATTTTAATTTCAAATTTGTTTGCGTATCAAGTTAAATTAATTATTTTCGCTTTGTCGACATAAATGACAACAGCACAGAGTAGAACCAGAGAGGACAGCAGCAGTGAAAAACAATAAGGTAGTTCTGGTATTGATAATACAGCTCATTCGTCGAATTCAATAATACCAAATAAGGAGGATACGAATTTACCGCGAATCCTGTCAACTCTCGGGAGTAAAATCCTGCGAATTCCATAAAAGGCATGATCGTTTTTAGATTTTTGCTTGAAACTTTTGGAAAATTGAAATAATTATATAAAAATAATAATATAATAATTTTTTTTTTAATATTTTCCTTCATTTAATTCAATTTTCATTACTAGTGTGTAGTTGGCAACCCTGTACCACCGAACATATTAAGGCTGTGTGTGAATTGGGATAAAATTTCTCACCTTGGTTAAATTTTGACATTTGTTTTGCGGTGGATTCAAATGTTAAATTTTTGCTGTGTGAATTGGGTTAAAAGGTATTTTTTGAAACACTATTTTCTCTAAAACTCCTTTATATTCTAAGAAATTTCCCTGCAAAAATTCCTTTTTATCGTTTAATTTAATTTATTTTTTATTCAATCCTTTGGAAAAATTTCAAAATTTCAATCATTTTGGAAAATGAAAATTTAATATTACGTTCCCAAAAGTGTTAAAATCTCCACTTTGTTTAATTTTTCCCGTCATTGAAACAATTGTTACGTATTTTGTCAACATACTTCCCATCACGGATAAATTTGATGATGGGTGTATGAGCACTTGTTTTTACAGCACTGACAACAGCAACAAAAGTCAACGATTTGAGTTCTGTTTACAAAATGAATAACCATTTGAAAAAATGTTTTACAATAATTTTATTTATTTAAATGTCTTATCAATTAATTCTATTGAACCGAAAAGAAAAGTATGTTTAAAAATATAATTTTGCATAGTTTCATTTATTGTAAGGTTTTAGCGTTATTCTTTTTTGTTGTCCTATTTTTCGTGTGCCGTCCAAACTGCTAACAACTGCTTTCTGCTTTGTTTGCCGTTTGTTCGACAAAAAAAAGTTGTGAATGCAACAAGAACTAGACACACCTCTCTTTCTTGATAAACGCCAAATTTTAACCCATTTAAGCCTAGTACGCTGCTGATGCGAAACGGAATTTTTCGTTGATCTCCACGAGCACGACGAAATCGTGAACGAACACTCAACGGAAAATAGTTGTGTAGAGTATTATCAGCTGTTTAGAAAAAGTGACAGTCAAAGTCAAGCCAAAAGTGTCACAAGAAGCAATAAGACAAATTAATATTTTTATCACAAAATGAGTTTACAAAACAATATGGAGAAGAATTTCTTCTTTTGACAATAGATTAGATAAGATTAGATTAGATTTTTATTTCCATAAATAATATTTACATTATCCATTATAAAATAAATATCTTTAAAGCATGGATTTTTGCCGTCTGCCTGATTGACAACTTATTATATTTACAAACATTAACTTTTCTTCTTTTTTTCATTTAATTCTTTTTATATATATTTAACATAAAAGTTTAAAAATTTTCATTTATAATTCTGCTTCTATACGCTAATGCTATTTTACAATATTGGAATATTACCGGAACTTCAATTTCATTTAAATATTGTATTAAAAGCTCATTAGATAAGAAATCACTTCCAAATATCTGTCTTCTCGTTTCTCGCAATACAGGGCTTCTACCAATAAAATGAAATATGTCCTCTCGTTCTCTCATGTTGCACATTTCACACTGCAAGGGTAAATCTTCACGATGCGGAATGAAATTGAGATTAAGGAGTTCACCTCGTATTCTAAATATCGTCGAAATTTGCTCAGTCGTGTATTCATCACGGAAGTAATTCCTATGGTTAAGGTTGTGGTTCAGTCTACTGTATAACATCCTGTAAATGGAACTTTCTGCTTCAGCTGCAAACACAGCTCTATAACGATCATCAACGTTAGAAATGAGCTGATACAAGGACGGCTTCCACATTCTGTAATTATCTGTCGCAAGTTCTATATTTGCTTCTTCCGCTAATTCCGTCCAATCTCTAAACCAACCTGATTTGTTATTGATAGTTTGCAGTGCTGCTTTTTTCGGGAGACGTTCATCACTCATTTCCAGGTCATTACATATGTAATCAACTTGTAGCTTTAAAGTCTTAATAAATACGGGAGAGATACCAGTTTCTAGCATTATCATGTAGTTAGGGGCATTTGATGGCAGTCGAAATATCCTCTTGATATAAAACCTGAGGAGTTGCTCCGCGATTTCATATTTCTTACTACCCCAAACTTGAGCTGCATACAGCATTGTGGATTCTGCTACCGCTTCAAATATTTTGAATTTACTGCTGTGAGCTATATGTCTGTTATTAAATATTTTAGTCCATGCTATATTGATGGTGGTTTTTGCTTTTTGTAATTTTTCTTTGAGATGTTTCTCCATGTTGTTATTTTTTGTAATAATCACACCTAAATATTTATATTCATTTACTACTTCTATTCTCTCATTGTTAAAAGTCCAACGTTCCCGTCCATTTGCTCTTCCTCCACCTCTTCGGAATATCATAACCTTCGATTTCTCTAAATTGACAACTAATTTCCATGTTTTACAATATTCGCTAAATTTGTTGATCATCAGTTGCAGAGATTCTGGCGAGTATGCAAATAGAACTATATCGTCCGCGAAAAGGAGGGCCTTTATGAGCGTTCCCGCATATTCAACTCCTCCCGGCAAACAATCGGTGACATCATCGATAAAAAGCGCAAATAAACTTGGGCTAAGCATGCATCCTTGCCTTACACCTGTCCTCGTTTCGAACCATTTTGAAATGTTTTCTCCATCCCACACAGCTGATTTGGTTTCCATGTACAGATTTTGTAGAACACGCCCAAATTTAAATGACATTCCCATGCCATACATCTTGTACATTAATGCATTTCTGTCAATCGTATCGAAAGCCGCTTTGAAATCGACAAAAAAAACATATAGTTTCTTTTTCTGGGTTAAGAATGAATCAGCAATACTTCGCAGGATAAAGATGTTATCTATAGTTGAATATCCTTGTCTGAATCCAGCTTGGAATTCCTTGATAAGATTGTTAGACTCTATCCACAATCTGAGCCGGTTTTGCAATATAGATGTGAATATTTTGTATGATGAGTTGAGAAACGAAATTCCTCTATAATTAGCAGGGTCCATCGTGTTGCCTTTTTTAAAAATAGGAAAGATGAGGGCCTCCTTGAATTCCTGTGGTATTATGCCGCAGTCCATTATGTTATTAAATACGTTTAATAACTTGTTAACGAGCCCTTCTGTGCCATACTTATAAAATTCTGACGGTATTCTATCAGAGCCGGCTGCTTTTCCATCCTTCAGACTTTTTATGGCTGCAGATACCTCTTCAGACAAGATGCGTTGGTCCAGAAGTTCATCATGGAAAGCAGGCTGTGCAAATTGTACCCTATCCTGCGACAGAGACATGTGATTCAATAGTTGACAATAATGCATTTCCAAGGTGTCACAATTTAGACTTCGATTGATGACATATATCTTGCCGTTAATTTTTTGGGCTTTCTTCCAGAACTCACGACTATTTTTGCAACTAGCTAGACTCTTGGCTTCATTCTCATAGTAAATAACCTGTTTCTCCTTACACATCGCCTTGAATTTTCGGTTATGTTGCAAATATATTTGTTTCGCTGACTCATCATTCGATCTCCGATACCGATTTAACCAAGCATACGATTTTTTCCTCAAATTCATGCAGGATGAATCAAACCATGGCTCCTTAAACAAACCGCTTCTATTGTACTGGTTACAATCCGGTGCCGCTAGCAGATTTGAAATTGCTCCACACATCATAAAATCTTTAACTTTATTGAAATCTGTTTCCCAATTACTGCAATTAACATAATATGGCAGAATGCGAAACACTTCCTCATCTATTTTTAGATCTACACACCAAATATCATCAAAGATCTTAAATTCAAAGCCATTATTTCTCAATTCCTTTTTAATTCCAAATATGCATCCACCACTTGCTCTCCCTCTTGCGTGACTTCTTATAGCAGGAACAATTTGAAGCTCGTAGTTCA
This sequence comes from Melanostoma scalare, assembly GCA_949752695.1. Taxonomy (NCBI): domain Eukaryota; kingdom Metazoa; phylum Arthropoda; class Insecta; order Diptera; family Syrphidae; genus Melanostoma; species Melanostoma scalare. The sequence continues at coordinate 77,519,915 of OX456986.1, read as the reverse complement.
GGAACTTGTTTACATAACAGGAACTGTTGTCTTCGGTTAAATGTGTTTCGTATAAGAAAATAAGATCAAATTTGTTTATAAAATTAAAAAAATCAATAAATAAATTCTTATTACTAAGGCCAGATATGTTGTATGATAAGAGTTTACATTTTTTACTACAATTTTGAATTTCAACATTTTTTACTTTTCTTAATAAACAATTAGATTGGCAGACGGCATTAATATTAAAATAAGTTACTAGGCCTCATAACAGTTTGAGCATCCTTTGAAGAAGCACTGGAATTTGTATTAATTGGATCTCGAACGCACCCATTACTTCTGTCATCCAGCATTTGACTTAACAATGACATTCCACACTCGCCGTCACATATTAAATTGTCTTCGGAGTCATAAAAAAAAGTTTTATTACCAACGAGCAATGATTGTCCGCGGAGTTGAGTTTTTAATGCTTTGTTTTTCTTCCAAATTTCAGTTTTTAGTGCTACTAACTTTTTTCTTCGTGCTCGTGCCGAAGCCGGTAGATCACGGTGAAGGTAGATTCCGGTGTTTCTCAGTGATGTAGAAGCTCTTAAGAGGCGTCCAACATCCTCATTTTTGTTTAGCTTGACGATGACATTTGCTGAGTTGTTATTATTGGATCTCAAGACCCTCGTTGTTGCAATGATGTCTTCGTTGGTTTGCAACAGGTCTAAGCAACATTTTTTTGCCTTTTCACCGGCATCCTCACCTCCCCCTATCGGTAGGTGCATGAAGACATTTTTTTCATTGGCCTTCGACTGCAGTATCTCAACCTGGCGCTCCAATGCTCCGCAACGCGCTCCAAAATGTTTTACTTGAGCCTGCAAGTCATCGTTCGCCTTTTTTAGACTTTGGAATTCTTCATGGAACCTCTCAAAATCAACTTTGGTTGGCATATCTTTGAGCTTGTTATCATGCATTTTTGCCAGGGCTTCCTCGATCAACTTTTTGAGATCTGTAACTTCCAAATTACCAACTGTTGTTTTTGTACTAGTTCCCGACCCATCATTCCTAGGTGACTCAAGTGCAATTTCTTTATGTGGCCTTTTCTGAGATTGCTGTGCGGATTTACAATAATTCGATGATGGTGGTGTTCGATTCATCTTGGGTACCGTTGCCGATTTTACTTTTAGAGAATTTAACAATATAAACGAGTGGACTCACCAAAAATTTTTATGCTAATCGTAAGTACACAATTGAGGCAAATTAAGCACAGTATTTTAACTATTTTTTTCCAACTTAAACTGTATAATCGAATTTAATCAGAGCGACCGCAGAGTTACACTGTACTTTTTCACACCAGGGTTGCCAACCTTCTTTTGACAATAATTTGTTCATCATCTGCACTTTCGATGATGGTTTTGAAATGAAGAAAAAACTTCCTTCGATTAGATTCAACCCATATCTATACAGCAAAAGGCAACCAAAGGACGTTTCACGACCAATTGGCTCTTTTATTTTCACGAAGCTAGTTTTTTTTTTCTTCTGACTTTAGATCGCAAGTATGTGGGAAAATTTTTTTGTTGTTTTTGTCCGTACCAGGAGTGTTTTGGTCTGTCAGCAACATGGTCTGTCTCCACTAGAAATGAAAGGAGATTTTTTCCCTATCTATCAGTTTTTATTGTATTTAGCACTCAATAACCTTAACAAGCGTATAAGCATCCGCATGCCAACCAACCTATACGTATGCAAGGCGGCTGGTCGTCAGCACTTTCGAAATAAATAGAAATCCTTGTGTTTATTAGTTGAGTCTAAGGTAAACTGAGGCTATATTTGTAGGTTAGTTATTCAAAAGCCAATGTTTAAGAAAATGCAAACAAATAACTTTACTGACAAATGATCATCAGCAACAAAATTTCAAAATAAATAAATTAAAAAAAAAAAAAAATTTAAAATTCCTTGTATTTCTGGTTCTCATACAATCACTGCTGCAACAAACAAGACTCAATTAGAATCTGCAATCGTTCTGACCCTATTATACTAGCTTGTGGTCCAGGAATTCAGTTGATTGTGCTCTCAAAGCTTAATCGGAGCTAACCAAGAATGCTTCTCTGCAACTCCAATATAGCTTCCTGAAAAGCATACTTTAGAAGAGGAAACTTTTCTCATCTAAATAAAATTATTCCACTTTCTATTTTAGAAAATTCAATTCAAGTGGCACAATAAACTCAAAAAACAAAAAAAAAAACAATGGAACTGTCAAAATTTCGCAAGCATTTATTGTCCCGGGAGATAAATGATGGACGGAAAAGTGTGGAGAATTATATAAATTGTAGTAAAAAGGTCTACTACAATTATCCACCTATAAAGCTCTTTTCGCAGAGCAGCAGCGTACTGCACGACGAAAAGGTGAGCGAAATTTTTCGTTTACGATTCCGTCCTGTCATTTTTGTATGGCATTTTTCTTTTCGTTTCAGCAGCGTACTAGGCTTTAGCGTCCTACAGACGATCAATGTTACTTGACAATATTACTTGAAGGAGCTTCTGTTCAAGTAAAATTGATCGTTTGTAGGCTCTTCAATGTTACTGTCAAGTAAAATTGAAACATTGACGAAAATCAAATCTGATTTGGTTTTCATCAAGTTTCACTGTCACTCGTGTCGTTGTGTAGTGCGATTAGGAAACTACAGAGGGAAAAAATTGTCAATTTTCATTGAACGTGTGGTGGCGATTGTTCATCAATTTTACTTGACAAGAGAAAACCTCAATAATACTTGTCAAGTAACATTGATCGTCTGTAGGGCGCTTTTAACCTGCTCCGCGAGTAGGCTAAGGCCGTGTGTGAATTGCGTTAAAACTTTTACCACGATTAAAATTTGACGTCTTGTGGGATCAAATTTAGCCATATGTTGTGTGAATTGCGTTAAAACAATTATTTTAACCAAGATTTCTGCGTAAGTTAAAAAAACTTCCCTCGATAATTTAAGAAATTTCCCTGAACTAAAATTGGTTTTCTTTTTCACGGAAAAATAATTTCTCTTACAAAACACATTTTTAAGAAAACAGAGTAAATAAAAGTCTCTGTAACTGAATAAAACTCTTTTTTATTTATTGTTCTTCTTCTTCTATTCTAATGTCATATTTTAAAACAACAAAACAATAAATTTTAACCCATTGTATTCACCTCATTAGTGTCAAATTTGAACGCGGGTTAAATTTTAACATACATTTTAACGCAATTCACACACGGCTAAAATTTTATCCCATCTTATTCACCACGCTAGTGTCATATTTTAACCCATTTAACCCAATTTTAACCCAATTCACACACAGCCTAAGAGCGAATACTAAAATCTTTTACTCAGACGTGGGCACAGATTAGAACCAGAGAGTCAACTGCGGCAAGATAGTGCCTTTTTCTCTACAAGCTTAATTAAACCGAGAACTCACGTCGCCATTTTTTGTCGGTTAGTTTTAAATTAAATTAAAAAGTGAACACGTTTTCAATATTTTTGGGATTGTATCAGTTTGGGATCTTGAAAGCCTTATTCAAAACTGCTCTATATCCCTCACAATTGATATAAAGCGGGAAATACACGATACAATTATCGTACCGATAATCGTACATCGCATGGTAGATTGTATCGTGTGTGTGCATGAAGTGAACCGCTGTACCGATGTCGGAGTGTCGAATGCCTTGAACTCAAAACCAAACTTGATCGTATGCGATCCAAGTCGCATACGATAATTGTATCGTGTATTCCCCGCTATAAGCGATACACGATACAATCTACCATGCGATGTACGATTATCGGTACGATAATTGTATCGTGTATTTCCCGCTTAAGAACTGATGAAGACTTGGTTTGCTCACTTTTCACACTGGAAGTAGCTGTTTGCTCAAATTTTCAAATGTAAGTTAAATCAAAGTACCAGTATTAAGCAGTTTTTTTATTCACTCTAAAATTTTTTCTAGAACTTTTGCGTGAATTGCTTTTTAACTTAATAAGTTATCAATTTTTGAAAGTTTTTAAATGAAAAACGAATTAGTCGATCTCCAGTAAAATATATGAGTGCTGTCAAAACAGTCATTTCCCTTACATTGCTAATAGGGTTCCAAATCACCCCGGTAGAGAGAGAAAATCTCAATTTGTTGAGTCGCCATAGCCGTTAGTTCGAATAAGACGCTATCTTGGATTTCAACACGAAAATAATTTGAGGAAATTTAAGGAAATTGGATATTGGAGATGACTTTCTGTATTATCTACTCAGTGCAGCTTCCACTTCTATAATTCTGTTGCTATTATTTGCGTTCAATGCACCGGCACTTCAAAAAATACTGTCAGTTTTTGTGGTTCTGATTGATCAGAAGTGCAAGATTTTCAGATGATACGAGTATTTAGACGACTGTTTTTTGAACTCAGATTTTCGGCCTGGGGAAAAGAGTCTGAAAATCTAACTTTCAGATTTTATTTGTCAAAACAAGGAAAACAACATATATGACAATCAGGACTTATATCGTTTTTCATTGACGAAAAGAGTTACTCCTTTTGTGAAAAGATCTACTCTTTTTCCATTTTTAATGTTTCATTGAAAAAAAGAGTAGTTCTGGAGTTACTCTAAACGCCAAAGATCTACTCCCAATCGGTTGGGAGATCTACTCTGAAAATTACACACACATGCAAAAACATCTGTTGTATCAAACGTCAAATGGAAAAAAATTGTTGTGAAATTTGTTTGGTGATTATTAAAATTGAAAAGAAAAAAGAAAGTAATTGAATATGAGTGCAGAAATATGTAAATAATTTAGAATTTGTTAGTTCGCTGCATTATTTGTTGTCATCTTCTTCGTCGTCATCCCTTTCCAATCCATCCATCATCTACATGGAGTGTAAAAAAAAGAATGAAAAGAGGGCGCATTCACTGCTTTAGTAACTACGTAATCAAGTCATTAGAAAGAACTGCGAAGTGAGTTGAAAATTTTTCACCCCACGTAATGTAAAAATTTCAGATATAAAGCTAATTTAGAATCATTTCGACGTTTCAAAATCGACTGTTCGGAAAAAAAAATACGAAAGATTACAAACAAAAAAGGATTTACTGCGTTTGTAGTTAAATTTTGCATTCACAAAACTAATTGAATTTTGACTACAGAAGTGAGTGCACCCAATGCTATTCCTGACAATTGTCACCAATACTACGACAAAACTGTTGAAAAATGTTTCATTGAAAAGAGTAGTTCTGCATTTGAGAGTAGTTCTTTCGGATTTCAATGAAAAACGCTATTAGTATTCTCATGTTAATTTTTTGTTCTACTAGTTTTAGCTTATTTGTTGAACTGAAATTGAAAATTATTGTTGCTTGGATATTCTGTTTCCCAGACTGAAAGTCAATTGCCTGGCAAATTGTAAGTCGCCTACGCCTCATCTGAAATACGCACAGGAATTTGAAAGATTAAGTATGTGAGCCGATGGCTTGCCATATGTTGATCGTGTAGCTACAATAATTGTTCTTATCATTCTGTTTACTTTTAGGGCAGTTTTAATTTTCTTTCTCTAATTCATTTTCATTTTTTTATGGTGTAATAATAATAATAATAATAATAATGTTTATTAGTTCGTTGAACTTTTTAACAAAATACAGTTTTTTTTTTACAATTTTATGAAGCAGTCAGTTTAATGGCTGCTCATTGATTTTGTATTTAAAAGACTTTGATTGTATTGTAAATAGCTTGGCATATATTGTTCGTGTAGCCTCGGGATTTTGTAATTTAATCACCCCTATTGCAGAATCTGGCGAATGCTATTAACCCTTAACTAAATTCGTGAGATTATTTCCTACGGTTCTACAACCGTGGGTCCACTGGACCCATCCCTTTAAAATGTCAATGAAAACAAAAGTATAATATATTTTATATTTTTTTTTTATTAAACTTCTTACTTAAACAATAACAAATATGTTTTTTATAAACTAAACACAGGAACTATCACTTGTACTTCAAATTTGCTCTTTCGTCAAGCAGTCTCTATTTATATAGCTTAAAAGTAGTGTGTTTAAAAAAAATATAAAATTAAATAATGAAAACAAAGTTACGAATCCGTCAATACATTTTTTTGCAATTTGTAAATAAGCTCTTCAAAACTGTAAATTCAAACACATAAAATCTTTTCTGTAAAAAAAATTTGACAATGGTCAAAGTCAGACAAGCTACAAACATAAAAAACATACTTTTTTTTGAACAGGTCATACAAATGGGCAGCTTGCACTTAGCGAACAAAATGTACCGTCTTCGATTTTTTATTTGCCGGACACAAATAGCACCTTTTTCTTTTGTTTCTTTCTTCGTCTTGGTGATTATCTGACTCTTCAGAAGACAATTCTGAGTCTGAATTGTGATCAATAAATCAATACAAAATCGTCGTCACTGCAGGCAGAGAAACCGTTTTCCGAATAATTGCTAGAATTTAGATCAATTTTCTCTTCTTCGTTGTTAAATTCCAAAAACATCTGTTGCTCCAACATGTTTTCTGGATATGCAGAAAAACTACTTTGATTTGCCATTATAATGAGCTGAAACAGTACAATAAACTGAAATAATAAATAAAATAAATAACCGAAAAAAATTAACGTATATAAAATTGCACATGCCAATACACACCTAAGGAGAAGCGACCTAAATGCGCCCTTCTCACTACACACACATTGGCTTACTGTAGGAAGGTAATGAGAGCTGCGGTGACTGTGTCGGTCTCTACACACATTTATAAATTGTGTGTGGGTCCACTGGACGCACGACTTTAGTTAAGGGTTAAGTGTGAGTTTCATTCTTTTGCGAAAACTTTGCTGTTAGTGAATTCGACGAAAGGAAGTTGAATGAATGTCGGTAACATACCCTGCATTACCGATAATTCTTTTCAACTTATTCGGTATTACTGAATTCGCAGACTATTCGCACCCCATATAATTTTTTTCATCTCACATTCGCGCCAATTTTGAAGCGAATAGGAAGACAACAACTAGAAAACAGCAAACAAAACATAGAAAGTGCTAAAATGTAAGTTGATGTTTATGAAAAGGAATGTTTAAGTATTTATTTTTACTTCTTTTCAAGAAAACGGACCATCAATAGAGAACAATTTCGTGAAATGGTTGAGATGATCAGTATACATAACCACGCCAGGAATCTGCGATTTTCTGGAAAAGTACGCCCTAGCATCTCGTTTCTCATCATCATCTGTAATTGATCCACCTCGGAACTAAATGTTCCTCCAAGATTCCAAGAACTTCAGCGAGAACAATGTGCTCTGAGGCATACATATGTTGAAATCTTGTCGCACTCCGTGTTGATAACCACCCTCAGCAAAAAAACCTGCAGCGAGCTGCCAACTTAACCTCTGGTGATAAAGATGAACTCTCTTGCTCAGCTCTATTAGTACATACATATATTTAAATGCTGTTTTATTAAGTCTATAAAGATTAGCAAAACTAAACACGAAAAGTAACAACAAGTTAAAAATGCTACCAAAATCAACATCCCCAAAAAAGCTAGATAGATAACTCTTTCATATAAAATGTTTTAAGCCCACAAACATTTTTCGCTCTCCTTGCCAAACCACGATCCCTACAAACATATTGTAAAGTTATCATGTTTGCTCTTTCAACTCTCTACAAATTTGCATTCAAAGTTTTTTTATTGAACCCGAAATTTAAAAAAAGGCTAGTTTTGTACACACAAATCATAATCATCAAAAAAGTCTTCAGCCTATGAAAATATTTCGCTCTCCTTGCCAAACCACGATCCCTAAAGACATGATCTAAAGCTGTCTTAGTTGCATCTTTAACTCTCCTCTCATGCATTTAGGAATCGTGGCTTAACAAGTAAGCAAGAAATATGAATATACTGTAATGAACACCCAACATTTATACCAATTTCCTAATCGAAAATGTTAAACCGAAAACACAACTGGCAACACTGTAATGGAAGGGTATAAAATGACAGGCATTGCTTGTAAGCCTGTGTGTGTGAGTGTAGAGATGCTTGACCGCAAATGTGGAAACCATGGAGAAGAAACTGGAACGCTCTAGAAGAGTGTTGTTCTATATAAATAGGCCGCTGACGCAACGAGCAGTCAGTTTTGATTATAGAGTGATAAAGTTAAGAGTGAATTGTTGTGAACAAGTGATAGTCCAAAAGTCGAGTTGAGATCGAATAAAGTATAGATACTAAATAAAAGTGGTAGAAATAAATTAAAAAGTGAAGTTTTATTTTGCGAACTAAGCGCACGTTACATTGGTGTCAGAAGTGTAAATAAAACTTATTTGACTAGTAAAGTGTAAAAAAAAAAGTTAAATACAGTGAAAAAGGGTAAGTTGTTGGAAGAGCTCAACTGCATTAAGCTCAAAAGTGAGTTAGGTAAGCGAAATCTTTCTAGAGCGGGATCGAAAAATGAGCTCGTCCTGCGCTTGCGCAACTATTTGGAACAGCAAGGGGAAGACGTAAACACTTTTGTTTTTGAAACAGAAGTGGAGGAAGAGGAAATAAGTGAAACTGTAGATTTTTCTAGTATGATGAAACTTTTGTTAGAACAGCGAAACGAGCAAAAGAAGGAACAGCAGAATGTTCTCGAACGACTCGAAGTACAACAAAAGAAGCTGATTGAAGAGCAACAGCAGAATATTCTCGGACGTCTGGAAGAGCAGAGAAACGATCAAAAGAAGGAACAGCAGAATGTTCTCGATCAACTGGAAGCACGACGAAACGAGCAAAAGAAGGAACAGCAGAATGTTCTCGAACAGCTGGAAGCACAACGAAACGAACAAAAGAAAGAACAACAGAATATTCTCGAAAGACTTGAGGCGCAACAGAATGTTTTGGAAGGTCAGAAAAACATTCTAGAAGGTAAATTGGGCAACATTGAGAAAAATGTATGTGCCATTGACGAACGCGTTGAAGGTGTGGAAAAACAACTTTCTGTTGTAGAGAATCGTTTCGAAGGCGTAGAAAGCCGATGGGATGTTCTGACCAAGGAATTGGACCAGATCCGGAAAATCAAAGTTCGAGAATCTGCTGGAGAGTTTGCAAGGAAAAAGGAGATGAAACCGCCAACATTTGATGGACAGTCGTCTTGGCCAGTTTACAAGAGACAATTTGAGGCAGCCGCGACAACAAATGGCTGGGATGACGAAGACAAGTACATTGCACTGACTCTTGCTCTTAGAGGACCAGCAGCTGAATTACTTCAAACAGTTCCAGCTGGTAAGGGCGGCGATTTCAGTTCTCTCGTGGCAGCTATAGATAAACGCTTTGGCGATAGCCACTTGAAAGAAGTCTTCCGAGTCCAACTCAATAACAGAGTCCAGAAAAGGGGTGAAAGTCTACAGCTGCTCCAAGCAGACGTCGAAAGACTGGTTCACCTGGCATACCCGGATGCTGGAGAAGAAATCATCAACCAGCTTGCTGTTGAGTCCTTCGTTCGTGCCATTTACGATATAAATCTTCAGAGGTCTGTGCGAACTGCTAGAACACGTACTCTTTCTGAAACTTTAGCATTTGCATTGACAATTGAAGCAGCAGAACAGGGGTGCCAGCACGTAATTTGTTACAATCGAGGATTGTTGATCGTCGGCCAACTCGAAACAAATTATTTTTGATAGCACGTATTTTGTAACGAGTTTCATTTTGATATCAACTTAAAAACACCATTGTGAACTACGAAGTGAAATGTACAATTGGTTTTCTTTAAAATAAAGCTCGATCGAAATAAGTTGAATTCCATTTAAAAATGATATTTTTTGATTCAGAGAGTGACGATGAGGAAGTATTTAACTCAAAAATCAAAAGAAGATGCCTCAGAGATAAAAGTAATCCATTAGAATTGCGTGAAAATGAATAAGTGTTCATATATTTGTATAAAGAAAAAAAAATTGGACTCGAAACCAAACCATTTGTTTTTTTTTAGTTTTGTACTGCAGTTCAGATTGAATAAAGAATGTTTCCTGATGGTACTAGGCTGCTTAAATTTCCCAAACAGCGTTAGAAGTACATCGGTTCCACCAGTTCTCCTAGCCAGTGGAAGTTACCAAGTGAATATCGGAGCAAATGTGTTACTAGGGACGGCACAAACAACAGAGTCAAAGTTCTTCCGAAATACGTTGCTTGTTCTGGAAAACAAGTTTTGTGACAACTGATAAAATTTTATAGTTCAAAATTTCAAGAAAGCAAGGAGTATTATTATAGTAGATTCGAGTTGTCGGAAATAGAAGTGTTTTATACTGTGTTGATAACACTCACATTCCTATTTTAAGACCTTTTTTTGAGGATTCCCTTTGCTAAATATGGTTAATATTTCAATTTGTTTTTTATTAATTGACATATTGTGAGTTTTTTCCATTTCTAATAAAAAAAAAACACTGCCTAGGTCGACGGACGATAACTATTTTCTGTCGAGGGAAAACTTTTGTTTCAAGCGTCGTTTCCAAGTTTGTGTGCTGCCAAAAAAGACGATACAATCGAGAAAACTCGATTGATTCAAATTAGGTGCTGTCGACATTCGATTGCATCGACAATCCTCGATTGTAACAAGTTACGTGCTGGCACCCCAGGCTTCTCATGGAGTACATCGACTTAAAGAAGCCATAGTCGAAGAATGCTCATGCCGAAGAGCTGAAATACAAAAGAACCAGCGAAGCGGACTAGCAAGTTGTTGGAACTGCAACAAGACCGGGCACTTACAGCGTCAATGCCGACTACCACCAAATAAAGTCGCTTGTCAACATTTTGGAAGCAAGAGATCCAACCTAGAGCAAGGTAACAACAACACCAGCGTTGCCTATCAATCCAACTTCGAGGGGCAGAGGCGAGTTTCTTGTATCGATGGCCCCAGAACCAATATCCAGGTCTCACAGACCAAACGAGACAACAAAAGTCTGACTGTGGAGACTACTATTAACGGGACCAAGCATGTGGCTACCATCGACACCGGTGCCACAGCCTCCATAGTACGTCGAGACCTGGTAAAGACGACGTGGCTTCATAACACCAATAGCTACCGTCTAAGAACCGCAACGGGAGAAGCAGCAAGAGTATATGGAGAAGTGTGTCTTAAGATCCGACTGGCCGATCTAGTGTTTACTCATCAATTCCTGGTGGCAGATATGAAACAGCACGGAGTTATTATCAGTAATCAAGTTTTGAAGTACCAAAATAAGGAACTTCCAATGACTTATTCGAACGAAAGTACGTCGACACTGAGGACTGTCATCACGGAAGATCTGATTCTGCCTCCTTCTTCTGAAGTGTTCGTTTGGACAAAACTTGAAGGTGAGTTTGGAAGCCTTCGATACCTCATGGTGGAACCAGACCCAGAGTGTTCCTCCCAAAGCGTCATCATTGGGAAAACACTGGTAGCACCGAAAAACAAAATGGTCCCCGTACGATTACTAAACACCAGACCGTACGATGTAAGGTTGAAGAAAGGAGAGGTCGTTGGACGTTGCGAATCGGTTGCAGCAATTACGAAGATCACAGACGAAGCCCCGAGAAAAACTATAACTCCGGAGGAGCTCAAAACCATCAGAGCTAAAATACTGAATTCATCCAACCTTGATCACCAACAAACAAGGATGGCTGAAAATCTCCTACAAGAGTACACTGACATCTTCGCTTCGCAAAAGGGACAATATGGTAGGACACAGTTGGTGCAGCATCGCATCAACACAGGAGATCCAAGACCGATTCGTCAACCCGCAAGACGCCTTCCACTGGCCAAACAAGGTGAGGTTGAAGAAATGATAACAGCAATGAAGAAGGACGGTCTTATTGAAAATTCCAAAAGTCCTTGGGCTTCACCAGTGGGGCTAGTGAAAAAGAAAGACGGAAGCACTCGTTTTTGTGTGGACTACCGAAGGCTGAATGATGTGACTAAAAAGGACAGCTATCCCCTGCCGAGAATCAGTGATACCCTGGGGCCCTACTCTGTAATTCGTTTCGAAAGCAAAAATTTCCGAAAACGAATATTTTGTACTCTTTATTTCTATAGCGGATTCGAATCTGCCACTTTCGGAACGGCAAATCCGAAAACGATTTTTTTATTTCATTTATTTATATTTTTACTTGTTTGTAATTTGCTTTGATATTATTTTTTTGCTTGATTTGACAGATATCTTGAGAAATGTTTCAAGACTTCGCAAATCTATTCCGTTAATGAAAATATTAACTAGTATTTTTTTTCGATTCGAAAACGAAATACAGAGTACGAATTCATAATCGAATCGAAAATCACTTTCGAATAGACTTACGATTCGAAACGAAATACAGAGTAGGGCCCCTGGATGCTATGGAGGGAGCCCAGTGGTTTTCGACGCTGGACTTGAAGAGTGAATATTGGCAAGTTGACATCCACCCTGATGATCGGGAAAACACGGCGTTTTCTACAGGTAATGGGCTCTGGCAGTTTGAAGTTATGCCGTTTTGGCTATGCAACGCTCCGGCAACATTCGAGCGTTTGATGGAGTGCGTTCTTCAAGGACTGACGTGGAAAGCGTGCCTTGTCTACTTGGACGATGTCATTGTTTACGGGAAAACATTTGACCAACATTGCAAGAATCTAAAAGCCGTGTTTCAGAGACTTCGAGAGGCTAACCTTAAACTGAATCCAGAAAACTGTGCACTTTTCAAAACCGAAGTTAAGTGTTTGGGACACATCATCTCTTCCCAAGGAGTGAAGACTGATCCTGAAAAAGTTGACTCCGTCAAAAATTGGCCAACACCACAGGACAAACATCAACTCCGAAGCTTTCTTGGTCTTGCCACATATTACCGACGTTTTGTTAAGAACTTTGCTGGAGTTGCAAAAAGTTTGCATCAGCTCACCGAAAAAGGGAAGCAGTTCAAATGGTCAGGTGAGTGTGAAAAATCTTTTCAGGAATTCAAATACCGCCTCTGTAACGCTCCAGTGCTGGCACATCCAACACCTGGCAAAACATTCATCATCGACGCAGATGCAAGCAACGTTGGAGTCGGGGCGGTACTATCCCAAGTGCATGATGGCGAAGAGAAAGTGGTGGCATATTACAGTAAGGTCCTCTCAAAGCCTGAAAGAAACTACTGCGTGACCAGAAGGGAACTGCTGGCTCTTATCTTGGCAACAAAGCACTTCCATAAGTACATCTATGGACAGAAATTCCTTCTGCGGACAGACCATGGTGCTCTGAACTGGCTGTTGAACTTCAAAAATCCAGAAGGTCAAGTCGCAAGGTGGATAGAAAGACTGCAGACTTATGACTACCAGATTCAACACCGCAGAGGAAAGCTGCACTCAAACGCCGACGCATTGTCCCGAAGACCTTGCAAAGAGGATTGCAAGCATTGTAGGCGACAAGAAAACAAAGAAAATATTACCGCTCAGCGACTAAGAGCTGACCCCATATGCGGATGGAGCAATGAGGAAGTGAGGACCGCTCAACAGGAGGATCCAGATATCGAACCCATTCTCGCATGGAAAGAAAATGAAGAGAAACCTGAATGGGGAGACATTTCTGACAGGAGTCCAGTTCTCAAAGCCTATTGGGCACAGTGGGACTCACTATATGTGCAAGAAGGTGTCCTCAGGCGAAGATGGGAGTCCGCTAACGGTAAGTCATATGTGATGCAGCTGATCGTACCGCAATCGAAAGTCAGTGAAGTTCTTCGGGAGATGCACGACGGACCTTCTGGAGGCCACCTGGGAGTTAACAAAACACTGGAGAAGGTGCGACATCGGTTCTACTGGTTACATGCTAGAGATGACGTGGAGAAGTGGTGCCGAACATGTGACAAGTGTGCTGTAACCAAAGGACCTGGTAGGAAGATTCAAGGTAAGATGCATCAGTACAACGTTGGATCGCCTTTTGAGAGGATTGCAGTAGATGTGTTTGGGCCTTTTCCAGAGACCAACGCTGGAAACAAGTACATTCTGGTTGTAATGGACTATTTTAGCAAATGGCCAGAGGCGTATGCCATCCCAAATCAAGAAGCCAAAACGGTGGTCGACCAGATTGTGTTTAACTGGGTGAGTAGGTTTGGCGTGCCTATGGAACTCCATTCCGACCAAGGGAGGAACTTTGAGTCAAACATCTTCCAAGGAGTGTGCGGACTACTTGGCATTAAGAAGACGAGAACCACACCGCTTCATCCACAATCTGATGGGATGGTTGAAAGATTCAACCGGACCTTGAAAGAACACCTCACCAAGGTCGTAGGCGACTACCAAAGAGACTGGGATAGGCACGTACCGCTATTCCTGATGGCCTATAGAAGTGCAGTACATAGCTCGACAGGACAAACACCATCTGACATTCTGTTCGGGAAAACCATGCGGCTGCCCAGCGAACTTAAATTTGGATGCGCCACAGAGGAGCCACAGGACACGAACGAGTATGTGGATGACCTCAAGGAGAGACTCGCTGACATCCATAAAAGAACAAGGGAACGGATGAAAACCTACAGCGACCGGATGAAGACACGGTACGACACAAAAGCTACAACGGCAGGATTCCAAGCAGGAGATCGTGTGTGGCTTTATAATCCTCATCGTCAAAAGGGATTGTCACCGAAACTTCAGCAGAACTGGGAAGGTCCTTATACTGTTGTCACGAGGATTAACGACGTGGTTTACCGCATCCAAAGAGGATTAAGAGGCAATTTAAAAGTAGTTCATTGTGACCGGCTGCATCGATATAGTGGCGAGGCTGCAGATGGAATTATTCAGGACGAACAATCTTAAGGAGGGGGCAGTGTAATGAACACCCAACATTTATACCAATTTCCTAATCGAAAACGTTTAACCGAAAACACAACTGGCAACACTATAATGGAATGGTATAAATGACAGGCATTGCTTGTAAGCCATTGTGTGTGAGGGCAGAGATGCTTGACAGCAAATGTGGAAACCATGGAGAAGAAACTGGAACGCTCTAGATGAGTGTTGTTCTATATAAATAGGCCGCGGACGCAACGAGCAGTCAGTTTTTGATTATAGAGTGATAAAGTTAAGAGTGAATTGTTGTTAACAAGTGATAGTCCAAAAGTCGAGTTGAGATCGAATAAAGTATAGATACTGAATAAAAGTGGTAGAAATAAAGTAAAAAGTGAAGTTTTATTTTGCGAACTAAGCGCACGTTACATTGGTGTCAGAAGTGTAAATAAAACTTTTTTGACTAGTAAAGTGTAAAAAAAAAAAAGTTAAATACACTGAAAATGGGTAAGTTGTTGGAAGAGCTCAACTGCATTGAGATTAAAAGTGAGTTAGGTAAGCGAAATCTTTCTAAAGCAGGATCGAAAAATGAGCTCGTCCTGCGCTTAGGCAACTATTTGGAAAGGCTAGGGGAAGACGTAAACACTTTTGTTTTTGAAACAGAAGTGGAGGAAGAGGAAGTAAGTGAAACTGTAGATTTTTCTAGTATGATGGAATTTTTGTTAGAACAGCGAAACGAGCAAAAGAAGGAATAACAGAATATTCTCGAACAACTTGAAGCACAACGAAACGAGCAAAAGAAGGGACAGCAGAGTGTTCTCGAACAACTTGAGACACAAAGAAACGAACAAAAGAAGCTGATTGAAGAACAACGAAACGAGCAAAAGGTGAAACAACAGAATATTCTCGAAAGACTTGAGGCGCAACAGAATGTTTTGGAAGGTCAGAAAAAACATTCTAGAATTCAAATTGGGTAACATTGAGAAAAATGTATGTGCCCTAGACGAACGCGTTGAAGGTGTGGAAAAACAGCTTTCTGTTGTAGAGAATCGTTTGGAAAGCCGATGCGATAAACAGTTCTCTGTTCTGACCAAGGAATTGGACCAGATCCGGAAAATCAAAGTTCGAGAATCTGCTGGAGATTTTGCAAGGAAAAAGGAGATGAAACCGCCAACATTTGATGGACAGTCGTCTTGGCCAGTTTACAAGAGACAATTTGAGGCAGCCGCGACAACAAATGGCTGGGATGACGAAGACAAGTACATTGCACTGACTCTTGCTCTTAGAGGACCAGCAGCTGAATTACTTCAAACAGTTCCAGCTGGTAAGGGCGGCGATTTCAGTTCTCTCGTGGCAGCTATAGATAAACGCTTTGGCGATAGCCACTTGAAAGAAGTCTTCCGAGTCCAACTCAATAACAGAGTCCAGAAAAGGGGTGAAAGTCTACAGCAGCTCCAAGCAGACGTCGAAAGACTGGTTCACCTGGCATACCCGGATGCTGGAGAAGAAATCATCAACCAGCTTGCTGTTGAGTCCTTCGTTCGTGCCATTTCCGATATAAATCTTCAGAGATCTGTGCGAACTGCTAGAACACGTATTCTTTCTGAAACTTTAGCATTTGCATTGACAATTGAAGCAGCAGAACAGGCTTCTCATGGAGTACATCGACTTAGAGAAGCCATAGTCGAAGAATGCTCATGCCGAAGAGCTGAAATACAAAAGAACCAGCGAAGCGGACTAGCAAGATGTTGGAACTGCAACAAGACCGGGCACTTACAGCGTCAATGCCGACTACCACCAAATAAAGTCGCTTGTCAAAGAGATCCAACCTAGAGCAAGGTAACAACAACACCAGCGTTGCCTATCAATCCAACTTCTAGGGGCAGAGGCGGGTTTCTTGTATCGATGGCCCCAGAACCACTATCCAGGTCTCACAGACCAAACGAGACAACAAAAGTCTGACTGTGGAGACTACTATTAACGGGACCAAGCATGTGGCTACCATCGACACCGGTGCCACAGCCTCCATAGTACGTCGAGACCTGGTAAAGACGACGTGGCTTCATAACACCAATAGCTACCGTCTAAGAACCGCAACGGGAGAAGCAGCAAGAGTATATGGAGAAGTGTGTCTTAAGATCCGACTGGCCGATCTAGTGTTTACTCATCAATTCCTGGTGGCAGATATATGTGATATGTATGAAACAGCACGGAGTTATTTTGGACATCGGTAATCAAGTTTTGAAGTACCAAAATAAGGAACTTCCAATGACTTATTCGAACGAAAGTACGTCGACACTGAGGACTGTCATCACGGAAGATCTGATTCTGCCTCCTTCTTCTGAAGTGTTCGTTTGGACAAAACTTAAAGGTGAGTTTGGAAGCCTTCGATACCTCATGGTGGAACCAGACCCAGAGTGTTCCTCCCAAAGCGTCATCATTGGGAAAACACTGGTAGCACCGAAAAACAAAATGGTCCCGTACGATTACTAAACACCAGACCGTACGATGTAAGGTTGAAGAAAGGAGAAGTCGTTGGACGTTGCGAATCGGTTGCAGCAATTACGAAGATCACAGACGAAGCCCCGAGAAAAACTATAACTCCGGAGGAGTTCAAAACCATCAGAGCTAAAATACTGCATTCATCCAACCTTGATCACCAACAAACAAGGATGGCTGAAAATCTCCTACAAGAGTACACTGACATCTTCGCATCGCAAAAGGGACAATATGGTAGGACACAGTTGGTGCAGCATCGCATCAACACAGGAGATGCAAGACCGATTCGTCAACCCGCAAGACGCCTTCCACTGGCCAAACAAGGTGAGGTTGAGGAAATGATAACAGCAATGAAGAAGGACGGTCTTATTGAAAATTCCAAAAAAAAAAATTCCTTGGGCTTCACCAGTGGTGCTAGTGAAAAAGAAAGACGGAAGCACTCGTTTTTGTGTGGACTACCGAAGGCTGAATGATGTGACTAAAAAGGACAGCTATCCCCTGCCGAGAATCAGTGATACCCTGGATGCTATGGAGGGAGCCCAGTGGTTTTCGACGCTGGACTTGAAGAGTGGATATTGGCAAGTTGACATCCACCCTGATGATCGGGAAAAGACGGCGTTTTCTACAGGTAATGGGCTCTGGCAGTTTAAAGTTATGCCGTTTGGGCTATGCAACGCTCCGGCAACATTCGAGCGTTTGATGTAGTGCGTTCTTCAAGGACTGACGTGGAAAGCGTGCCTTGTCTACTTGGACGATGTCATTGTTTACGGGAAAACATTTGACCAACATTGCAAGAATCTAAAAGCCGTGTTTCAGAGACTTCGAGAGGCTAACCTTAAACTGAATCCAGAAAACTGTGCACTTTTCAAAACCGAAGTTAAGTATTTGGGACACATCATCTCTTCCCAAGGAGTGAAGACTGATCCTGAAAAAGTTGACTCCGTCAAAAATTGGCCAACACCACAGGACAAACATCAACTCCGAAGCTTTCTTGGTCTTGCCACATATTACCGACGTTTTGTTAAGAACTTTGCTGGAGTTGCAAAAAGTTTGCATCAGCTCACCGAAAAAGGGAAGCAGTTCAAATGGTCAGGTGAGTGTGAAAAATCTTTTCAGGAACTCAAATACCGCCTCTGTAACGCTCCAGTGCTGGCACATCCAACACCTGGCAAAACATTCATCATCGACGCAGATGCAAGCAACGTTGGAGTCGGGGCGGTACTATCCCAAGTGCATGGTGGCGAAGAGAAAGTGGTGGCATATTACAGTAAGGTCCTCTCAAAGCCTGAAAGAAACTACTGCGTGACCAGAAGGGAACTGCTGGCTCTTATCTTGGCAACAAAGCACTTCCATAAGTACATCTATGGACAGAAATTCCTTCTGCGGACAGACCATGGTGCTCTGAACTGGCTGTTGAACTTCAAAAATCCAGAAGGTCAAGTCGCAAGGTGGATAGAAAGACTGCAGACTTATGACTACCAGATTCAACACCGCAGAGGAAAGCTGCACTCAAACGCCGACGCATTGTCCCGAAGACCTTGCAAAGAGGATTGCAAGCATTGTAGGCGACAAGAAAACAAAGAAAATATTACCGCTCAGCGACTAAGAGCTGACCCCATATGCGGATGGAGCAATGAGGAAGTGAGGACCGCTCAACAGGAGGATCCAGATATCGAACCCATTCTCGAATGGAAAGAAAATGAAGAGAAACCTGAATGGGGAGACATTTCTGACAGGAGTCCAGTTCTCATAGCCTATTGGGCACAGTGGGACTCACTATATGTGCAAGAAGGTGTCCTCAGGCGAAGATAGGAGTCCGCTGACGGTAAGTCATATGTGATGCAGCTGATCGTACCGCAATCGAAAGTCAGTGAAGTTCTTCGGGAGATGCACGACGGACCTTCTGGAGGCCACCTGGGAGTTAACAAAACACTGGAGAAGGTGCGACATCGGTTCTACTGGTTACATGCTAGAGATGACGTGGAGAAGTGGTGCCGAACATGTGACAAGTGTGCTGCAACCAAAGGACCTGGTAGGAAGATTCAAGGTAAGATGCATCAGTACAACGTTGGATCGCCTTTTGAGAGGATTGCAGTAGATGTGTTTGGGCCTTTTCCAGAGACCAACGCTGGAAACAAGTACATTCTGGTTGTAATGGACTATTTTAGCAAATGGCCAGAGGCGTATGCCATCCCAAATCAAGAAGCCAAAACGGTGGTCGACCAGATTGTGTTTAACTGGGTGAGTAGGTTTGGCGTGCCTATGGAACTCCATTCCGACCAAGGGAGGAACTTTGAGTCAAACATCTTCCAAGGAGTGTGCGGACTACTTGGCATTAAGAAGACGAGAACCACACCGCTTCATCCACAATCTGATGGGATGGTTGAAAGATTCAACCGGACCTTGAAAGAACACCTCACCAAGGTCGTAGGCGACTACCAAAGAGACTGGGATAGGCACGTACCGCTATTCCTGATGGCCTATAGAAGTGCAGTACATAGCTCGACAGGACAAACACCATCTGACATTCTGTTCGGGAAAACCATGCGGCTGCCCAGCGAACTTAAATTTGGATGCGCCACAGAGGAGCCACAGGACACGAACGAGTATGTGGATGACCTCAAGGAGAGACTCGCTGACATCCATAAAAGAACAAGGGAACGGATGAAAACCTACAGCGACCGGATGAAGACACGGTACGACACAAAAGCTACAACGGCAGGATTCCAAGCAGGAGATCGTGTGTGGCTTTATAATCCTCATCGTCAAAAGGGATTGTCACCGAAACTTCAGCAGAACTGGGAAGGTCCTTATACTGTTGTCACGAGGATTAACGAAGTGGTTTACCGCATCCAAAGAGGATTAAGAGGCAATTTAAAAGTAGTTCATTGTGACCGGCTGCATCGATATAGTGGCGAGGCTGCAGATGGAATTATTCAGGACGAACAATCTTAAGGAGGGGGCAGTGTAATGAACACCCAACATTTATACCAATTTCCTAATCGAAAACGTTTAACCAAAAACACAACTGGCAACACTATAATGGAATGGTATAAATGACAGGCATTGCTTGTAAGCCAGTGTGTGTGAGGGTAGAGATGCTTGACAGCAAATGTGGAAACCATGGAGAAGAAACTGGAACGCTCTAGATGAGTGTTGTTCTATATAAATAGGCCGCGGACGCAACGAGCAGTCAGTTTTTGATTATAGAGTGATAAAGTTAAGAGTGAATTGTTGTTAACAAGTGATAGTCCAAAAGTCGAGATGAGATCGAATAAAGTATAGATACTGAATAAAAGTGGTAGAAATAAAGTAAAAAGTGAAGTTTTATTTTGCGAACTAAGCGCACGTTACATTGGTGTCAGAAGTGTAAATAAAACTTTTTTGACTAGTAAAGTGTAAAAAAAAAAAGTTAAATACACTGAAAATGGGTAAGTTGTTGGAAGAGCTCAACTGCATTGAGCTTAAAAGTGAGTTAGGTAAGCGAAATCTTTCTAGAGCAGGATCGAAAAATGAGCTCGTCCTGCGCTTAGGCAACTATTTGGAAAGGCTAGGGGAAGACGTAAACACTTTTGTTTTTGAAACAGAAGTGGAGGAAGAGGAAGTAAGTGAAACTGTAGATTTTTCTAGTATGATGGAATTTTTGTTAGAACAGCGAAACGAGCAAAAGAAGGAACAACAGAATATTCTCGAACAACTTGAAGCACAACGAAACGAGCAAAAGAAGGAACAGCAGAGTGTTCTCGAACAACTTGAAACACAAAGAAACGAACAAAAGAAGCTGATTGAAGAACAACGAAACGAGCAAAAGGTGAAACAACAGAATATTCTCGAAAGACTTGAGGCGCAACAGAATGTTTTGGAAGGTCAGAAAAAACATTCTAGAATTCAAATTGGGTAACATTGAGAAAAATGTATGTGCCCTAGACGAACGCGTTGAAGGTGTGGAAAAACAGCTTTCTGTTGTAGAGAATCGTTTGGAAAGCCGATGCGATAAACAGTTCTCTGTTCTGACCAAGGAATTGGACCAGATCCGGAAAATCAAAGTTCGAGAATCTGCTGGAGAGTTTGCAAGGAAAAAGGAGATGAAACCGCCAACATTTGATGGACAGTCGTCTTGGCCAGTTTACAAGAGACAATTTGAGGCAGCCGCGACAACAAATGGCTGGGATGACGAAGACAAGTACATTGCACTGACTCTTGCTCTTAGAGGATGAGCAGCTGAATTACTTCAAACAGTTCCAGCTGGTAAGGGCGGCGATTTCAGTTCTCTCGTGGCAGCTATAGATAAACGCTTTGGCGATAGCCACTTGAAAGAAGTCTTCCGAGTCCAACTCAATAACAGAGTCCAGAAAAGGGGTGAAAGTCTACAGCAGCTCCAAGCAGACGTCGAAAGACTGGTTCACCTGGCATACCCGGATGCTGGAGAAGAAATCATCAACCAGCTTGCTGTTGAGTCCTTCGTTCGTGCCATTTCCGATATAAATCTTCAGAAGTCTGTGCGAACTGCTAGAACACGTATTCTTTCTGAAACTTTAGCATTTGCATTGACAATTGAAGCAGCAGAACAGGCTTCTCATGGAGTACATCGACTTAGAGAAGCCATAGTCGAAGAATGCTCATGCCGAAGAGCTGAAATACAAAAGAACCAGCGAAGCGGACTAGCAAGTTGTTGGAACTGCAACAAGACCGGGCACTTACAGCGTCAATGCCGACTACCACCAAATAAAGTCGCTTGTCAACATTTTGGAAGCAAGAGATCCAACCTAGAGCAAGGTAACAACAACACCAGCGTTGCCTATCAATCCAACTTCGAGGGGCAGAGGCGAGTTTCTTGTATCGATGGCCCCAGAACCAATATCCAGGTCTCACAGACCAAACGAGACAACAAAAGTCTGACTGTGGAGACTACTATTAACGGGACCAAGCATGTGGCTACCATCGACACCGGTGCCACAGCCTCCATAGTACGTCGAGACCTGGTAAAGACGACGTGGCTTCATAACACCAATAGCTACCGTCTAAGAACCGCAACGGGAGAAGCAGCAAGAGTATATGGAGAAGTGTGTCTTAAGATCCGACTGGCCGATCTAGTGTTTACTCATCAATTCCTGGTGGCAGATATATGTGACGAGTGCATCATTGGAATCGACTTTATGAAACAGCACGGAGTTATTTTGGACATCGGTAATCAAGTTTTGAAGTACCAAAATAAGGAACTTCCAATGACTTATTCGAACGAAAGTACGTCGACACTGAGGACTGTCATCACGGAAGATCTGATTCTGCCTCCTTCTTCTGAAGTGTTCGTTTGGACAAAACTTAAAGGTGAGTTTGGAAGCCTTCGATACCTCATGGTGGAACCAGACCCAGAGTGTTCCTCCCAAAGCGTCATCATTGGGAAAACACTGGTAGCACCGAAAAACAAAATGGTCCCGTACGATTACTAAACACCAGACCGTACGATGTAAGGCTGAAGAAAGGAGAAGTCGTTGGACGTTGCGAATCGGTTGCAGCAATTACGAAGATCACAGACGAAGCCCCGAGAAAAACTATAACTCCGGAGGAGCTCAAAACCATCAGAGCTAAAATACTGCATTCATCCAACCTTGATCACCAACAAACAAGGATGGCTGAAAATCTCCTACAAGAGTACACTGACATCTTCGCATCGCAAAAGGGACAATATGGTAGGACACAGTTGGTGCAGCATCGCATCAACACAGGAGATGCAAGACCGATTCGTCAACCCGCAAGACGCCTTCCACTGGCCAAACAAGGTGAGGTTGAGGAAATGATAACAGCAATGAAGAAGGACAGGTCTTATTGAAAATTCCAAAAGTCCTTGGGCTTCACCAGTGGTGCTAGTGAAAAAGAAAGACGGAAGCACTCGTTTTTGTGTGGACTACCGAAGGCTGAATGATGTGACTAAAAAGGACAGCTATCCCCTGCCGAGAATCAGTGATACCCTGGATGCTATGGAGGGAGCCCAGTGGTTTTCGACGCTGGACTTGAAGAGTGGATATTGGCAAGTTGACATCCACCCTGATGATCGGGAAAAGACGGCGTTTTCTACAGGTAATGGGCTCTGGCAGTTTAAAGTTATGCCGTTTGGGCTATGCAACGCTCCGGCAACATTCGAGCGTTTGATGGAGTGCGTTCTTCAAGGACTGACGTGGAAAGCGTGCCTTGTCTACTTGGACGATGTCATTGTTTACGGGAAAACATTTGACCAACATTGCAAGAATCTAAAAGCCGTGTTTCAGAGACTTCGAGAGGCTAACCTTAAACTGAATCCAGAAAACTGTGCACTTTTCAAAACCGAAGTTAAGTATTTGGGACACATCATCTCTTCCCAAGGAGTGAAGACTGATCCTGAAAAAGTTGACTCCGTCAAAAATTGGCCAATACCACAGGACAAACATCAACTCCGAAGCTTTCTTGGTCTTGCCACATATTACTGACGTTTTGTTAAGAACTTTGCTGGAGTTGCAAAAAGTTTGCATCAGCTCACCGAAAAAGGGAAGCAGTTCAAATGGTCAGGTGAGTGTGAAAAATCTTTTCAGGAACTCAAATACCGCCTCTGTAACGCTCCAGTGCTGGCACATCCAACACCTGGCAAAACATTCATCATCGACGCAGATGCAAGCAACGTTGGAGTCGGGCGGTACTATCCCAAGTGCATGATGGCGAAGAGAAAAAGGTGGCATATTACAGTAAGGTCCTCTCAAAGCCTGAAAGAAACTACTGCGTGACCAGAAGGGAACTGCTGGCTCTTATCTTGGCAACAAAGCACTTCCATAAGTACATCTATGGACAGAAATTCCTTCTGCGGACAGACCATGGTGCTCTGAACTGGCTGTTGAACTTCAAAAATCCAGAAGGTCAAGTCGCAAGGTGGATAGAAAGACTGCAGACTTATGACTACCAGATTCAACACCGCAGAGGAAAGCTGCACTCAAACGCCGACGCATTGTCCCGAAGACCTTGCAAAGAGGATTGCAAGCATTGTAGGCGACAAGAAAACAAAGAAAATATTACCGCTCAGCGACTAAGAGCTGACCCCATATGCGGATGGAGCAATGAGGAAGTGAGGACCGCTCAACAGGAGGATCCAGATATCGAACCCATTCTCGAATGGAAAGAAAATGAAGAGAAACCTGAATGGGGAGACATTTCTGACAGGAGTCCAGTTCTCATAGCCTATTGGGCACAGTGGGACTCACTATATGTGCAAGAAGGTGTCCTCAGGCGAAGATAGGAGTCCGCTGACGGTAAGTCATATGTGATGCAGCTGATCGTACCGCAATCGAAAGTCAGTGAAGTTCTTCGGGAGATGCACGACGGACCTTCTGGAGGCCACCTGGGAGTTAACAAAACACTGGAGAAGGTGCGACATCGGTTCTACTGGTTACATGCTAGAGATGACGTGGAGAAGTGGTGCCGAACATGTGACAAGTGTGCTGCAACCAAAGGACCTGGTAGGAAGATTCAAGGTAAGATGCATCAGTACAACGTTGGATCGCCTTTTGAGAGGATTGCAGTAGATGTGTTTGGGCCTTTTCCAGAGACCAACGCTGGAAACAAGTACATTCTGGTTGTAATGGACTATTTTAGCAAATGGCCAGAGGCGTATGCCATCCCAAATCAAGAAGCCAAAACGGTGGTCGACCAGATTGTGTTTAACTGGGTGAGTAGGTTTGGCGTGCCTATGGAACTCCATTCCGACCAAGGGAGGAACTTTGAGTCAAACATCTTCCAAGGAGTGTGCGGACTACTTGGCATTAAGAAGACGAGAACCACACCGCTTCATCCACAATCTGATGGGATGGTTGAAAGATTCAACCGGACCTTGAAAGAACACCTCACCAAGGTCGTAGGCGACTACCAAAGAGACTGGGATAGGCACGTACCGCTATTCCTGATGGCCTATAGAAGTGCAGTACATAGCTCGACAGGACAAACACCATCTGACATTCTGTTCGGGAAAACCATGCGGCTGCCCAGCGAACTTAAATTTGGATGCGCCACAGAGGAGCCACAGGACACGAACGAGTCTGTGGATGACCTCAAGGAGAGACTCGCTGACATCCATAAAAGAACAAGGGAACGGATGAAAACCTACAGCGACCGGATGAAGACACGGTACGACACAAAAGCTACAACGGCAGGATTCCAAGCAGGAGATCGTGTGTGGCTTTATAATCCTCATCGTCAAAAGGGATTGTCACCGAAACTTCAGCAGAACTGGGAAGGTCCTTATACTGTTGTCACGAGGATTAACGACGTGGTTTACCGCATCCAAAGAGGATTAAGAGGCAATTTAAAAGTAGTTCATTGTGACCGGCTGCATCGATATAGTGGCGAGGCTGCAGATGGAATTATTCAGGACGAACAATCTTAAGGAGGGGGCAGTGTAATGAACACCCAACATTTATACCAATTTCCTAATCGAAAACGTTTAACCAAAAACACAACTGGCAACACTATAATGGAATGGTATAAATGACAGGCATTGCTTGTAAGCCAGTGTGTGTGAGGGTAGAGATGCTTGACAGCAAATGTGGAAACCATGGAGAAGAAACTGGAACGCTCTAGATGAGTGTTGTTCTATATAAATAGGCCGCGGACGCAACGAGCAGTCAGTTTTTGATTATAGAGTGATAAAGTTAAGAGTGAATTGTTGTTAACAAGTGATAGTCCAAAAGTCGAGATGAGATCGAATAAAGTATAGATACTGAATAAAAGTGGTAGAAATAAAGTAAAAAGTGAAGTTTTATTTTGCGAACTATGTGCACGTTACATTGGTGTCAGAAGTGTAAATAAAACTTTTTTGACTAGTAAAGTGTAAAAAAAAAAAAGTTAAATACACTGAAAATGGGTAAGTTGTTGGAAGAGCTCAACTGCATTGAGCTTAAAAGTGAGTTAGGTAAGCGAAATCTTTCTAGAGCAGGATCGAAAAATGAGCTCGTCCTGCGCTTAGGCAACTATTTGGAAAGGCTAGGGGAAGACGTAAACACTTTTGTTTTTGAAACAGAAGTGGAGGAAGAGGAAGTAAGTGAAACTGTAGATTTTTCTAGTATGATGGAATTTTTGTTAGAACAGCGAAACGAGCAAAAGAAGGAACAACAGAATATTCTCGAACAACTTGAAGCACAACGAAACGAGCAAAAGAAGGAACAGCAGAGTGTTCTCGAACAACTTGAAACACAAAGAAACGAACAAAAGAAGCTGATTGAAGAACAACGAAACGAGCAAAAGGTGAAACAACAGAATATTCTCGAAAGACTTGAGGCGCAACAGAATGTTTTGGAAGGTCAGAAAAAACATTCTAGAATTCAAATTGGGTAACATTGAGAAAAATGTATGTGCCCTAGACGAACGCGTGTAAGGTGTGGAAAAACAGCTTTCTGTTGTAGAGAATCGTTTGGAAAGCCGATGCGATAAACAGTTCTCTGTTCTGACCAAGGAATTGGACCAGATCCGGAAAATCAAAGTTCGAGAATCTGCTGGAGAGTTTGCAAGGAAAAAGGAGATGAAACCGCCAACATTTGATGGACAGTCGTCTTGGCCAGTTTACAAGAGACAATTTGAGGCAGCCGCGACAACAAATGGCTGGGATGACGAAGACAAGTACATTGCACTGACTCTTGCTCTTAGAGGATGAGCAGCTGAATTACTTCAAACAGTTCCAGCTGGTAAGGGCGGCGATTTCAGTTCTCTCGTGGCAGCTATAGATAAACGCTTTGGCGATAGCCACTTGAAAGAAGTCTTCCGAGTCCAACTCAATAACAGAGTCCAGAAAAGGGGTGAAAGTCTACAGCAGCTCCAAGCAGACGTCGAAAGACTGGTTCACCTGGCATACCCGGATGCTGGAGAAGAAATCATCAACCAGCTTGCTGTTGAGTCCTTCGTTCGTGCCATTTCCGATATAAATCTTCAGAGGTCTGTGCGAACTGCTAGAACACGTATTCTTTCTGAAACTTTAGCATTTGCATTGACAATTGAAGCAGCAGAACAGGCTTCTCATGGAGTACATCGACTTAGAGAAGCCATAGTCGAAGAATGCTCATGCCGAAGAGCTGAAATACAAAAGAACCAGCGAAGCGGACTAGCAAGATGTTGGAACTGCAACAAGACCGGGCACTTACAGCGTCAATGCCGACTACCACCAAATAAAGTCGCTTGTCAAAGAGATCCAACCTAGAGCAAGGTAACAACAACACCAGCGTTGCCTATCAATCCAACTTCGAGGGGCAGAGGTGGGTTTCTTGTATCGATGGCCCCAGAACCACTATCCAGGTCTCACAGACCAAACGAGACAACAAAAGTCTGACTGTGGAGACTACTATTAACGGGACCAAGCATGTGGCTACCATCGACACCGGTGCCACAGCCTCCATAGTACGTCGAGACCTGGTAAAGACGACGTGGCTTCATAACACCAATAGCTACCGTCTAAGAACCGCAACGGGAGAAGCAGCAAGAGTATATGGAGAAGTGTGTCTTAAGATCCGACTGGCCGATCTAGTGTTTACTCATCAATTCCTGGTGGCAGATATATGTGACGAGTGCATCATTGGAATCGACTTTATGAAACAGCACGGAGTTATTTTGGACATCGGTAATCAAGTTTTGAAGTACCAAAATAAGGAACTTCCAATGACTTATTCGAACGAAAGTACGTCGACACTGAGGACTGTCATCACGGAAGATCTGATTCTGCCTCCTTCTTCTGAAGTGTTCGTTTGGACAAAACTTAAAGGTGAGTTTGGAAGCCTTCGATACCTCATGGTGGAACCAGACCCAGAGTGTTCCTCCCAAAGCGTCATCATTGGGAAAACACTGGTAGCACCGAAAAACAAAATGGTCCCGTACGATTACTAAACACCAGACCGTACGATGTAAGGCTGAAGAAAGGAGAAGTCGTTGGACGTTGCGAATCGGTTGCAGCAATTACGAAGATCACAGACGAAGCCCCGAGAAAAACTATAACTCCGGAGGAGCTCAAAACCATCAGAGCTAAAATACTGCATTCATCCAACCTTGATCACCAACAAACAAGGATGGCTGAAAATCTCCTACAAGAGTACACTGACATCTTCGCATCGCAAAAGGGACAATATGGTAGGACACAGTTGGTGCAGCATCGCATCAACACAGGAGATGCAAGACCGATTCGTCAACCCGCAAGACGCCTTCCACTGGCCAAACAAGGTGAGGTTGAGGAAATGATAACAGCAATGAAGAAGGACGGTCTTATTGAAAATTCCAAAAGTCCTTGGGCTTCACCAGTGGTGCTAGTGAAAAAGAAAGACGGAAGCACTCGTTTTTGTGTGGACTACCGAAGGCTGAATGATGTGACTAAAAAGGACAGCTATCCCCTGCCGAGAATCAGTGATACCCTGGATGCTATGGAGGGAGCCCAGTGGTTTTCGACGCTGGACTTGAAGAGTGGATATTGGGAAGTTGACATCCACCCTGATGATCGGGAAAAGACGGCGTTTTCTACAGGTAATGGGCTCTGGCAGTTTAAAGTTATGCCGTTTGGGCTATGCAACGCTCCGGCAACATTCGAGCGTTTGATGGAGTGCGTTCTTCAAGGACTGACGTGGAAAGCGTGCCTTGTCTACTTGGACGATGTCATTGTTTACGGGAAAACATTTGACCAACATTGCAAGAATCTAAAAGCCGTGTTTCAGAGACTTCGAGAGGCTAACCTTAAACTGAATCCAGAAAACTGTGCACTTTTCAAAACCGAAGTTAAGTATTTGGGACACATCATCTCTTCCCAAGGAGTGAAGACTGATCCTGAAAAAGTTGACTCCGTCAAAAATTGGCCAACACCACAGGACAAACATCAACTCCGAAGCTTTCTTGGTCTTGCCACATATTACCGACGTTTTGTTAAGAACTTTGCTGGAGTTGCAAAAAGTTTGCATCAGCTCACCGAAAAAGGGAAGCAGTTCAAATGGTCAGGTGAGTGTGAAAAATCTTTTCAGGAACTCAAATACCGCCTCTGTAACGCTCCAGTGCTGGCACATCCAACACCTGGCAAAACATTCATCATCGACGCAGATGCAAGCAACGTTGGAGTCGGGCGGTACTATCCCAAGTGCATGATGGCGAAGAGAAAGTGGTGGCATATTACAGTAAGGTCCTCTCAAAGCCTGAAAGAAACTACTGCGTGACCAGAAGGGAACTGCTGGCTCTTATCTTGGCAACAAAGCACTTCCATAAGTACATC
Organism: Melanostoma scalare; assembly: GCA_949752695.1. NCBI lineage: Eukaryota > Metazoa > Arthropoda > Insecta > Diptera > Syrphidae > Melanostoma > Melanostoma scalare. The sequence goes on along the minus strand of OX456986.1, from coordinate 77,490,479 downwards.
TATGGACAGAAATTCCTTCTGCGGACAGACCATGGTGCTCTGAACTGGCTGTTGAACTTCAAAAATCAAGAAGGTCAAGTCGCAAGGTGGATAGAAAGACTGCAGACTTATGACTACCAGATTCAACACCGCAGAGGAAAGCTGCACTCAAACGCCGACGAATTGTCCCGAAGACCTTGCAAAGAGGATTGCAAGCATTGTAGGCGACAAGAAAACAAAGAAAATATTACCGCTCAGCGACTAAGAGCTAACCCCATATGCGGATGGAGCAATGAGGAAGTGAGGACCGCTCAACGGGAGGATCCAGATATCGAACCCATTCTCGCATGGAAAGAAAATGAAGAGAAACCTGAATGGGGAGACATTTCTGACAGGAGTCCAGTTCTCAAAGCCTATTGGGCACAGTGGGACTCACTAAATGTGCAAGAAGGTGTCCTCAGGCGAAGATGGGAGTCCGCTGACGGTAAGTCATACGTGATGCAGCTGATCGTACCGCAATCGAAAGTCAGTGAAGTTCTTCGGGAGATGCACGACGGACCTTCTGGAGGCCACCTGGGAGTTAACAAAACACTGGAGAAGGTGCGACATCGGTTCTACTGGTTACATGCTAGAGATGACGTGGAGAAGTGGTGCCGAACATGTGACAAGTGTGCTGCAACCAAAGGACCTGGTAGGAAGATTCAAGGTAAGATGCATCAGTACAACGTTGGATCGCCTTTTGAGAGGATTGCAGTAGATGTGTTTGGGCCTTTTCCAGAGACCAACGCTGGAAACAAGTACATTCTGGTTGTAATGGACTATTTTAGCAAATGGCCAGAGGCGTATGCCATCCCAAATCAAGAAGCCAAAACGGTGGTCGACCAGATTGTGTTTAACTGGGTGAGTAGGTTTGGCGTGCCTATGGAACTCCATTCCGACCAAGGGAGGAACTTTGAGTCAAACATCTTCCAAGGAGTGTGCGGACTACTTGGCATTAAGAAGACGAGAACCACACCGCTTCATAAACAATCTGATGGGATGGTTGAAAGATTCAACCGGACCTTGAAAGAACACCTCACCAAGGTCGTAGGCGACTACCAAAGAGACTGGGATAGGCACGTACCGCTATTCCTGATGGCCTATAGAAGTGCAGTACATAGCTCGACAGGACAAACACCATCTGACATTCTGTTCGGGAAAACCATGCGGCTGCCCAGCGAACTTAAATTTGGATGCGCCACAGAGGAGCCACAGGACACGAACGAGTATGTGGATGACCTCAAGGAGAGACTCGCTGACATCCATAAAAGAACAAGGGAACGGATGAAAACCTACAGCGACCGGATGAAGACACGGTACGACACAAAAGCTACAACGGCAGGATTCCAAGCAGGAGATCGTGTGTGGCTTTATAATCCTCATCGTCAAAAGGGATTGTCACCGAAACTTCAGCAGAACTGGGAAGGTCCTTATACTGTTGTCACGAGGATTAACGACGTGGTTTACCGCATCCAAAGAGGATTAAGAGGCAAGTTAAAAGTAGTTCATTGTGACCGGCTGCATCGATATAGTGGCGAGGCTGCAGATGGAATTATTCAGGACGAACAATCTTAAGGAGGGGGCAGTGTAATGAACACCCAACATTTATACCAATTTCCTAATCGAAAACGTTTAACCGAAAACACAACTGGCAACACTATAATGGAATGGTATAATGACAGTCATTGCTTGTAAGCCAGTGTGTGTGAGGGTAGAGATGCTTGACAGCAAATGTGGAAACCATAGAGAAGAAACTGGAACGCTCTAGATGAGTGTTGTTCTATATAAATAGGCCGCGGACGCAACGAGCAGTCAGTTTTTGATTATAGAGTGATAAAGTTAAGAGTGAATTGTTGTTAACAAGTGATAGTCCAAAAGTCGAGTTGAGATCGAATAAAGTATAGATACTGAATAAAAGTGGTAGAAATAAAGTAAAAAGTGAAGTTTTATTTTGCGAACTAAGCGCACGTTACATTGGTGTCAGAAGTGTAAATAAAACTTTTTTGACTAGTAAAGTGTAAAAAAAAAAAAAGTTAAATACACTGAAAATGGGTAAGTTGTTGGAAGAGCTCAACTGCATTGAGCTTAAAAGTGAGTTAGGTAAGCGAAATCTTTCTAGAGCGGGATCGAAAAATGAGCTCGTCCTGCGCTTAGGCAACTATTTGGAAAGGCTAGGGGAAGACGTAAACACTTTTGTTTTTGAAACAGAAGTGGAGGAAGAGGAAGTAAGTGAAACTGTAGATTTTTCTAGTATGATGGAATTTTTGTTAGAACAGCGAAACGAGCAAAAGAAGGAACAACAGAATATTCTCGAACAACTTGAAGCACAACGAAACGAGCAAAAGAAGGAACAGCAGAGTGTTCTCGAACAACTTGAAACACAAAGAAACGAACAAAAGAAGCTGATTGAAGAACAACGAAACGAGCAAAAGGTGAAACAACAGAATATTCTCGAAAGACTTGAGGCGCAACAGAATGTTTTGGAAGGTCAGAAAAAACATTCTAGAATTCAAATTGGGTAACATTGAGAAAAATGTATGTGCCCTAGACGAACGCGTTGAAGGTGTGGAAAAACAGCTTTCTGTTGTAGAGAATCGTTTGGAAAGCCGATGCGATAAACAGTTCTCTGTTCTGACCAAGGAATTGGACCAGATCCGGAAAATCAAAGTTCGAGAATCTGCTGGAGAGTTTGCAAGGAAAAAGGAGATGAAACCGCCAACATTTGATGGACAGTCGTCTTGGCCAGTTTACAAGAGACAATTTGAGGCAGCCGCGACAACAAATGGCTGGGATGACGAAGACAAGTACATTGCACTGACTCTTGCTCTTAGAGGACCAGCAGCTGAATTACTTCAAACAGTTCCAGCTGGTAAGGGCGGCGATTTCAGTTCTCTCGTGGCAGCTATAGATAAACGCTTTGGCGATAGCCACTTGAAAGAAGTCTTCCGAGTCCAACTCAATAACAGAGTCCAGAAAAGGGGTGAAAGTCTACAGCAGCTCCAAGCAGACGTCGAAAGACTGGTTCACCTGGCATACCCGGATGCTGGAGAAGAAATCATCAACCAGCTTGCTGTTGAGTCCTTCGTTCGTGCCATTTCCGATATAAATCTTCAGAGGTCTGTGCGAACTGCTAGAACACGTATTCTTTCTGAAACTTTAGCATTTGCATTGACAATTGAAGCAGCAGAACAGGCTTCTCATGGAGTACATCGACTTAGAGAAGCCATAGTCGAAGAATGCTCATGCCGAAGAGCTGAAATACAAAAGAACCAGCGAAGCGGACTAGCAAGATGTTGGAACTGCAACAAGACCGGGCACTTACAGCGTCAATGCCGACTACCACCAAATAAAGTCGCTTGTCAAAGAGATCCAACCTAGAGCAAGGTAACAACAACACCAGCGTTGCCTATCAATCCAACTTCTAGGGGCAGAGGCGGGTTTCTTGTATCGATGGCCCCAGAACCACTATCCAGGTCTCACAGACCAAACGAGACAACAAAAGTCTGACTGTGGAGACTACTATTAACGGGACCAAGCATGTGGCTACCATCGACACCGGTGCCACAGCCTCCATAGTACGTCGAGACCTGGTAAAGACGACGTGGCTTCATAACACCAATAGCTACCGTCTAAGAACCGCAACGGGAGAAGCAGCAAGAGTATATGGAGAAGTGTGTCTTAAGATCCGACTGGCCGATCTAGTGTTTACTCATCAATTCCTGGTGGCAGATATATGTGACGAGTGCATCATTGGAATCGACTTTATGAAACAGCACGGAGTTATTTTGGACATCGGTAATCAAGTTTTGAAGTACCAAAATAAGGAACTTCCAATGACTTATTCGAACGAAAGTACGTCGACACTGAGGACTGTCATCACGGAAGATCTGATTCTGCCTCCTTCTTCTGAAGTGTTCGTTTGGACAAAACTTAAAGGTGAGTTTGGAAGCCTTCGATACCTCATGGTGGAACCAGACCCAGAGTGTTCCTCCCAAAGCGTCATCATTGGGAAAACACTGGTAGCACCGAAAAACAAAATGGTCCCGTACGATTACTAAACACCAGACCGTACGATGTAAGGTTGAAGAAAGGAGAAGTCGTTGGACGTTGCGAATCGGTTGCAGCAATTACGAAGATCACAGACGAAGCCCCGAGAAAAACTATAACTCCGGAGGAGCTCAAAACCATCAGAGCTAAAATACTGCATTCATCCAACCTTGATCACCAACAAACAAGGATGGCTGAAAATCTCCTACAAGAGTACACTGACATCTTCGCATCGCAAAAGGGACAATATGGTAGGACACAGTTGGTGCAGCATCGCATCAACACAGGAGATGCAAGACCGATTCGTCAACCCGCAAGACGCCTTCCACTGGCCAAACAAGGTGAGGTTGAGGAAATGATAACAGCAATGAAGAAGGACGGTCTTATTGAAAATTCCAAAAGTCCTTGGGCTTCACCAGTGGTGCTAGTGAAAAAGAAAGACGGAAGCACTCGTTTTTGTGTGGACTACCGAAGGCTGAATGATGTGACTAAAAAGGACAGCTATCCCCTGCCGAGAATCAGTGATACCCTGGATGCTATGGAGGGAGCCCAGTGGTTTTCGACGCTGGACTTGAAGAGTGGATATTGGCAAGTTGACATCCACCCTGATGATCGGGAAAAGACGGCGTTTTCTACAGGTAATGGGCTCTGGCAGTTTAAAGTTATGCCGTTTGGGCTATGCAACGCTCCGGCAACATTCGAGCGTTTGATGTAGTGCGTTCTTCAAGGACTGACGTGGAAAGCGTGCCTTGTCTACTTGGACGATGTCATTGTTTACGGGAAAACATTTGACCAACATTGCAAGAATCTAAAAGCCGTGTTTCAGAGACTTCGAGAGGCTAACCTTAAACTGAATCCAGAAAACTGTGCACTTTTCAAAACCGAAGTTAAGTATTTGGGACACATCATCTCTTCCCAAGGAGTGAAGACTGATCCTGAAAAAGTTGACTCCGTCAAAAATTGGCCAACACCACAGGACAAACATCAACTCCGAAGCTTTCTTGGTCTTGCCACAAATATTACCGACGTTTTGTTAAGAACTTTGCTGGAGTTGCAAAAAGTTTGCATCAGCTCACCGAAAAAGGGAAGCAGTTCAAATGGTCAGGTGAGTGTGAAAAATCTTTTCAGGAACTCAAATACCGCCTCTGTAACGCTCCAGTGCTGGCACATCCAACACCTGGCAAAACATTCATCATCGACGCAGATGCAAGCAACGTTGGAGTCGGGCGGTACTATCCCAAGTGCATGATGGCGAAGAGAAAAAGGTGGCATATTACAGTAAGGTCCTCTCAAAGCCTGAAAGAAACTACTGCGTGACCAGAAGGGAACTGCTGGCTCTTATCTTGGCAACAAAGCACTTCCATAAGTACATATATGGACAGAAATTCCTTCTGCGGACAGACCATGGTGCTCTGAACTGGCTGTTGAACTTCAAAAATCCAGAAGGTCAAGTCGCAAGGTGGATAGAAAGACTGCAGACTTATGACTACCAGATTCAACATCGCAGAGGAAAGCTGCACTCAAACGCCGACGCATTGTCCCGAAGACCTTGCAAAGAGGATTGCAAGCATTGTAGGCGACAAGAAAACAAAGAAAATATTACCGCTCAGCGACTAAGAGCTGACCCCATATGCGGATGGAGCAATGAGGAAGTGAGGACCGCTCAACAGGAGGATCCAGATATCGAACCCATTCTCGCATGGAAAGAAAATGAAGAGAAACCTGAATGGGGAGACATTTCTGACAGGAGTCCAGTTCTCAAAGCCTATTGGGCACAGTGGGACTCACTATATGTGCAAGAAGGTGTCCTCAGGCGAAGATGGGAGTCCGCTGACGGTAAGTCATATGTGATGCAGCTGATCGTACCGCAATCGAAAGTCAGTGAAGTTCTTCGGGAGATGCACGACGGACCTTCTGGAGGCCACCTGGGAGTTAACAAAACACTGGAGAAGCTGCGACATCGGTGTAGTGTAATAACATTCATTCGAAAAGAGCCACAACCAAAATACGAGACACAAACAAAAAGCACGTTTTCATTGATACTTAATATCATAGTAAAACGATGTACACAATTTTGTTGTCCCCTTTGGCCAACAAAAGCTAAGTTCAAAGACATCGTTTTGACTACGTTGCTTTGTGAGTGGCACTGAATGTATTTTGTTACACTACTCCCGAATGCAAGTTTGTCAACATTAGAAATGAGACGACTGCCCCAATAAGTAACTTATGAGAAGCAGAATGCTGATGCATTCTTATTTGTAATATAGTTCATAAGAGGGGATATCCCAAATAGATGTGTAATATAATTTAGGTATAAATAGCTGTAAGAAAATGTAAATAAAATCAATTCCATTCCTTACACTGTGAATTCATTATTAAACTGCGGCTCTCTAGCCCTCAATTTGAAGCGAGCTGCGCTTATACAGCAAAAGTAGGAAAGTTAACAGTTAGAACTTAACATGGCGATCCTGCCAACTTGTTGGGCTAACAACAAGACGCGGACCAAAATCCCTTTCAAGTTGAGTCTTATCCCTCAGTTGAATCGCTGACAGCCGTCCAGCAATCGCAATATTTCAATGAAAATATTTATTATATTGTAACGTGCGCTTAGTTCGCAAAATAAAACTTCACCTTTCAAATTATTTCTATCACTTTTATTCAGTATCTATACTTTATTCGATCTCAACTCGACTTTTGCACTATTACTTGTATACAACAATTTACTCTTAGCTTTATCACTCTATAATCAAAACTGACTGCTCGTTGCGTCAGCGGTCCTATTTATATAGAACAACACTCATCTAGAGCGTTCCAGTTTCTTCTCCATGGTCTCCACATTTGCTGTCAAGCATCTCTACACTCACACACACTGGCTTACAAGCAATGCCTGTCATTTTACCATTCCATTATAGTGTTGCCAGTTGTGTTTTCGGTTAAACGTTTTCGATTAGGAAATTGGTATAAATGTTGGGTGTTCATTACACTGCCCCCTCCTTAAGATTGTTCGTCCCGAATAATTCCATCTGCAGCCTCGCCACTATATCGATGCAGCCGGTCACAATGAACTACTTTTAACTTGCCTCTTAATCCTCTTTGGATGCGGTAAACCACGTCGTTAATCCTCGTGACAACAGTATAAGGACCTTCCCAGTTCTGCTGAAGTTTCGGTGACAATCCCTTTTGACGATGAGGATTATAAAGCCACACACGATCTCCTGCTTGGAATCCTGCCGTTGTCGCTTTTGTGTCGTACCGTGTCTTCATCCGGTCGCTGTAGGTTTTCATCCGTTCCCTTGTTCTTTTATGGATGTCAGCGAGTCTCTCCTTGAGGTCATCCACATACTTGAACGTGTCCTGTGGCTCCTCTGTGGGGCATCCAAATTTAAGTTCGCTGGGCAGCCGCATAGTTTTCCCGAACAGGATGTCAGATGGTGTTTGTCCTGTCGAGCTATGTACTGCACTTCTATAGGCCATCAGGAATAGCGGTACGTGCCTATCCCAGTCTCTTTGGTAGTCGCCTACGACCTTGGTGAGGTGTTCTTTCAAGGTCCGGTTGAATCTTTCAACCATCCCATCAGATTGTGGATGAAGCGGTGTGGTTCTGGTCTTCTTGATGCCAAGTAGTCCGCACACTCCTTGGAAGATGTTTGACTCGAAATTCCTCCCTTGATCGGAATGGAGTTCCATAGGCACGCCAAACCTACTCACCCAGTTAAACTCAATCTGGTCGACCACCGTTTTGGCTTCTTGATTTGGGATGGCATACGCCTCAGGCCATTTGCTAAAATAGTCCATTACAACCAGAATGTACTTGTTTCCAGCGTTGGTCTCTGGAAAAGGCCCAGCCACATCTACTGCAATCCTCTCAAAAGGCGATCCATCGTTGTACTGATGCATCTTACCTTGAATCTTCCTACCAGGTCCTTTGGTTGCAGCACACTTGTCACATGTTCGGCACCACTTCTCCACGTCATCTCTAGCATGTAACCAGTAGAACCGATGTCGCACCTTCTCCAGTGCTTTGTTAACTCCCAGGTGACCTCCAGAAGGTCCGTCGTGCATCTCCCGAAGAACTTCACTAACTTTCGATTGCGGCACGATCAGCTGCATCACATATGATTTACCGTCAGCGGCCTCCCATCTTCGCCTGAGGACACCTTCTTGCACATATAGTGAGTCCCACTGTGCCCAATAGGCTTTGAGAACTGGACTCCTGTCAGAAATGTCTCCCCATTCAGGTTTCTCTTCATTTTCTTTCCATGCGAGAATGGGTTCGATATCTGGATCCTCCTGTTGAGCGGTCCTTACTTCCTCATTGCTCCATCCGAATATGGGGTCAGCTCTTAGTCGCTGAGCGGTAATATTTTCTTTGTTTTCTTGTCGCCTACAATGCTTGCAATCCTCTTTGCAAGGTCTTCGGGACAATGCGTCGGCGTTTGAGTGCAGCTTTCCTCTGCGGTGTTGAATCTGGTAATCATAAGTCTGCAGTCTTTCTATCCACCTTGCGACTTGACCTTCTGGATTTTTGAAGTTCAACAGCCAGTTCAGAGCACCATGGTCTGTCCGCAGAAGGAATTTCTGTCCATAGATGTACTTATGGAAGTGCTTTGTTGCCAAGATAAGAGCTAGAAGTTCCCTTCTGGTCACGCAGTAGTTTCTTTCAGGCTTCGAGAGGACCTTACTGTAATATGCCACCACTTTCTCTTCGCCATCATGCACTTGGGATAGTACCGCCCGACTCCAACGTTGCTTGCATCTGCGTCGATGATGAATGTTTTGCCAGGTGTTGGATGTGCCAGCACTGGAGCGTTACAGAGGCGGTATTTGAGTTCCTGAAAAGATTTTTCACACTCACCTGACCATTTGAACTGCTTCCCTTTTTCGGTGAGCTGATGCAAACTTTTTGCAACTCCAGCAAAGTTCTTAACAAAACGTCGGTAATATGTGGCAAGACCAAGAAAGCTTCGGAGTTGATGTTTGTCCTGTGGTGTTGGCCAATTTTTCAGGATCAGTCTTCACTCCTTGGGAAGAGATGATGTGTCCCAAATACTTAACTTCGGTTTTGAAAAGTGCACATTTTTCTGGATTCAGTTTAAGGTTAGCCTCTCAAAGTCTCTGAAACACGGCTTTTAGATTCTTGCAATGTTGGTCAAATGTTTTCCCGTAAACAATGACATCGTCCAAGTAGACAAGGCACGCTTTCCACTTCAGTCCTTGAAGAACGCACTCCATCAAACGCTCGAATGTTGCCGGAGCGTTGCATAGCCCAAACGGTATAACTTTAAACTGCCAGAGCCCATTACCTGTAGAAAACGCCGTCTTTTCCCGATCATCAGGGTGGATGTCAACTTGCCAGTATACACTTTTCAAGTCCAGCGTCGAGAACCACTGGGCTCCCTCCATGGCATCCAGGGTATCACTGATTCTGGGCAAGGGATAGCTGTCCTTCTTAGTCACATCATTCAGCCTTCGGTAGTCCACACAAAAACGAGTGCTTCCGTCTTTCTTTTTCACTAGCACCACTGGTGACGCCCAAGGACTTTTGGAGTTTTCGATAAGACCGTCCTTCTTCATTGTTGTTATCATTTCCTCAACCTCACCTTGTTTGGCCAGTGGAAGGCGTCTTGCGGGTTGACGAATCGGTCTTGCATCTCCTGTGTTGATGCGATGCTGCACCAACTGTGTCCTACCATATTGTCCCTTTTGCGATGCGAAGATGTCAGTGTACTCTTGTAGGAGATTTTCAGCCATCCTTGTTTGTTGGTGATCAAGGTTGGATGAATTCAGTATTTTAGCTCTGATGGTTTTGAGCTCCTCCGGAGTTATAGTTTTTCTCGGGGCTTCGTCTGTGATCTTCGTAATTGCTGCAACCGATTCGCAACGTCCAACGACTTCTCCTTTCTTCAACCTTACATCGTACGGTCTGGTGTTTAGTAATCGTACGGGACCATTTTGTTTTTCGGTGCTACCAGTGTTTTCCCAATGATGACGCTTTGGGAGGAACACTCTGGGTCTGGTTCCACCATGAGGTATCGAAGGCTTCCAAACTCACCTTCAAGTTTGGTCCAAACGAACACTTCAGAAGAAGGAGGCAGGATCAGATCTTCCGTGATGACAGTCCTCAGTGTTGACGTATTTTCATTCGAATAGGTCATTGGAATTTCTTTATTTTGGTATTTCAAAACTTGATTACCGATATCCAAAATAACTCCGTGCTGTTTCATAAAGTCGATTCCAATGATGCACTCGTCACATATATCTGCCACCAGGAATTGATGAGTAAACACTAGATCGGCCAGTCGGATCTTAAGACACACTTCTCCATATACTCTTGCTGCTTCTCCCGTTGCGGTTCTTAGACAGTAGCTATTGGTGTTATGAAGCCACGTTGTCTTTACCAGTTCTCGTCGTACTATGGATGCTGTGGCACCGGTGTCGATGGTAGCCACATGTTTGTTCCCGTTAATAGTAGTCTCCACCGTCAGACTTTTGTTGTCTCGTTTGGTCTGGGAGACCTGGATGGTGGTTCTGGGGCCATCGATACAAGAAACCAGCCTCTGCCCCTCGAAGTTGGTTCTTACTCGTTTCCCTGATGGGAAACTGATTGATAAGCAACGCTGGTGTTGTTGTTACCTTGCTCTGGGTTGGATCTCTTGGTTCCACAATGTTGACAACCTGCTTTATTTGGTGGTAGTCGGCATTGACGCTGTAAGTGCCCGGTCTTGTTGCAGTTCCAACATCGTGCAAGTCCGCTCCGCTGGTTCTTTTGTATTTCAACTCTTCGGCATGAGCATTCTTCGACTATGACTTCTCTAAGTCGATGTACTCCATGAGAAGCCTGTTCTGCTGCTTCAATTGTCAATGCGAATGCTAAAGTTTCAGAAAGAGTACGTGTTCTAGCAGTTCGCACAGACCTCTGAAGATGTATATCAGAAATGGCACGAACGAAGGATTGAACAGCAAGCTGGTTGATGATTTCTTCTCCAGCATCCGGGTATGCCAGGTGCACCAGTCTTTCGACGTCTGCTTGGAGTTGCTGTAGACTTTCACCCCTTTTCTGAACTCTGTTATTGAGTTGCACTCGGAAGACTTCTTTCAAGTGGCTATCTCCAAAGCGTTTATCTATAGCTGCCACGAGAGAGCTGAAATCGCCGCCCTTACCAGCTGGAACTGTTTGAAGTAATTCAGCTGCTGGTCCTCTAAGAGCAAGAGTCAGTGCAATGTACTTGTCTTCGTCATCCCAGCCATTTGTTGTCGCGGCTGCCTCAAATTGTCTCTTGTAGACTGACCAAGAAGACTGTCCATCAAATGTTGGCGGTTTCATCTCCTTTTTCTTTGCAGACTCTCCATTAGATTCTCGAATTTTGATTTTCCGGATCTGGTCCAATTCCTTGGTCAGAACAGAGAACTGTTTATCACATCGGCTTTCTACGATTTCAAAACGATTCTCTACAACAGAAAGCTGTTTTTCCATACCTTCAACGCGTTCGTCAAGGGCAAACACATTTTTTTCAATGTCGCCCAATTTGCCTTCTAGAATGTTTTTCCGACCTTCCAAAACATTCTGTTGCGCCTCAAGTCTTTCGAGAATATTCTGTTGCTCCTTCTATTGCTCGTTTCGTTGCTCTTCCAGCTTCTTTTGTTGTACTTCGAGTCGTTCGAGAACATTCTGCTGTTCTTTCTTTTGCTCGTTTCGTTGTTCTAACAAAAGTTTCATCATACTAGAAAAATCTACATTTTCACTTACTTCCTCTTCTTCCACTTCTGTTTCAAAAACAAAAGTGTTCACGTCTTCCCCTTGCTGTTCCACATAGTTACGCAAGCGCAGGACGAGCTCATTTTTCGATCCCGCTCTAGAAAGATTTCGCTTACCTAACTCACTTTTAAGCTCAATGCAAGTGAGCTCTTCTAACAACTTACCCATTTTCGCTGTATATAATTATTATTTTTCTTTTTTACTTTTTTTTTTTTTTTACACTTTACTAGTCAGATAAGTTTTATCCCACTTCTGACACCAATGTAACGTGCGCTTAGTTCGCAAAATAAAACTTCACCTTTCAAATTATTTCTATCACTTTTATTCAGTATCTATACTTAATTCGATCTCAACTCGACTTTTGCACTATCACTTGTATACAACAATTTACTCTTAACTTTATCACTCTATAATCAAAACTGACTGCTCGTTGCGTCAGCGGTCCTATTTATATAGAACAACACTCATCTAGAGCGTTCCAGTTTCTTCTCCATGGTCTCCACATTTGCTGTCAAGCATCTCTACACTCACACACACTGGCTTACAAGCAATGCCTGTCATTTTACCATTCCAATATAGTGTTGCCAGTTGTGTTTTCGGTTAAACGTTTTCGATTAGGAAATTGGTAGAAATGTGGTTGTTCATTACAATATGCATACTTGCAAGTTTATGATAGTTTATATTGAAACCAATGAAAACAGATTAAATATGTCTGCACCAGCATTTAAAGATCTTCCAAAAGTTGCCAACGAGCAACGACCTTAAAAGCCAACTCAAAGATTTCAACACCATCATCATCTACATTACATGACGATCTTTTGTGGATTTCAGTACACCAAGAAAACCATCAGAGAAGAAAATGAAAGCAAAGTGGAGTAAGAAACGCATTCGTAGGTCGAAGCATAAACGCAGGAGGATGCATAGGATGCATGCAAGGTTGCTTTTAAAAGTAACTTTTGAAAATACGAGTGTGTGATATTTCTTTAATATTTTAAAAGAATCTTGAAGCGAAAAAGAGAAATAAAATAAACCAAAAAAAAAATATTGTAATTTCCGTTCGATGAATAAAAAAAAAATATATTATATACATATGTATATACATTGTGAAATATAATATCGAAATCAACATTCTTACTATAAAAAAAAATGTGTACGCAAGCTAATTTTAAGAAATAAACAATTTCTAAAAAAGAAATCACTATTACTATTGTAAAACAAGAAAAAAACTTAACCTAAAAAAAATGGCAGAATTTAATATGATAACAGCTACAAAGCTAATTACAGAATTTAACGGTGAATCAAAAAACCTTTCAATTTTTTTTGGGCTTATTGAATTCTATCATGATACTTTAGGTGGAGAAAGTGAAAAGAAAAAATTAATTAAATTTGTTATAGCAACTAAAGTAACTGACAAAGCAAAAAACAGGCTTCTGACTCTAGACAAAGAACCTGACAATTTTTTAGATTTAAAGAAAGTCTTAACAGATATTTACAAATCAAAAATAAACCCATTGAAACTACATAATGATTTAGCAAGGCAGCATCAGGGAACACAAGAAGTTAACAAATTTGCAGAGCGAATAGAAGTACTAATTTCACAATTAAATGAGATTCAGATAGCTGAACAGGGTGAAGCCAATAAAAGAATTATAATAAAGTTAAATGACCAACTAGGATTAAATGTTTTTAAAAATGGATTAAATGAAGCATGTAGACAGGAAGTACAAGCATCAAGAGTAGCTACATTTAATAAAGCTGTACAGATAGCAATTGAGGTTGAAGCGTCTACACGACAAAATCACATCATGCAATTTAGGACAAATCATAGTGGTAGATACCAATACAACCATAATTCTTCCCATTCAAAATTTACAAATAATGATAGAAACAACAATTATAATAGACAGTACAATAACAACAATTATAAAAATGGTTATGAAAGGAATAACAATAGAGGTGGAGATATTGCAAGGGGACACCACAATAGTAACACTAGGTCAAAAAACTTAGACATCCCCGGGCAGCAGAATCGGGGATACCAAAGAAGGTTCTAAATTTCTATGGGGAATGCGACACAAATTTCGTTAACATAAGAATAAAACATTTAAACAAAACTTTCAAATTTTTAATTGACACGGGTGCTGATATTTCAGTTTGTAAAGAGTTTCTTGTTAAAGATTTAAATAAAAGGCATTTTATAGTTATGTTAAAGTTAAAGTTATGAAATATTACAATTTAAAAATAGTTTAGTAGATGAAGATCGATTTAAGAAAATAGAAAAGGAAATAAAAGTAGATAGTTTAGATGACAACGCTAAGACAGAAATACTTAAATTATGCAAGCAATTTCAAAATATATTTCACTTAGAAAATGAAATACTAACAAAAAATAATTTTTATGAACAGAAAATAACAACTATAGATAAATCACCAGTATACATAAAAAATTACAGACTTCCGCATGCTAATTTGAATGAAATCAAAAACCAAGTTGAAAAGTTGATAGATGAAGATATAGTTGAACCATCTATAAGTCCTTATAATTCACCTTTGTTAATAGTTCCAAAAAAGGACAAAGAAGGTAACAAAAAATGGAGATTAGTAGTTGATTTTAGGTCTTTGAACAAAAAAGTAGTTGATGATAAATTCCCACTAACTCGTTTGGAAGACGTATTAGATAAATTAGGAAAAGCAAAATATTTTTCAACTTTAGATATGACAAGTTCATTTCACCAAATTCCATTACATCCGAAATCCAGACCACTGACAGCATTTTCTACGGACACTGGTCACTTTCAATTCAAAAGATTACCTTTTGGATTAAAAATTTCAACAAACAGCTTTCAGAGAATGTTATCAATTGCACTTAGTGGACTGCAAGCATCTGCATTTCTATGCGTAGATGATATAATAATTTTTGGATCAAATCTTAGAGAGCATAATAACAATCTAACAGAAGTTTTTAAAAGGTTACGTAAATATAATTTAAAACTAAACCCAAGCAAATGTAATTTTCTACGTCCAGAAGTAGTTTATCTTGGACATTTAATAACTGCAAAAGGTGTAACTACAGACCCAGATAAATACAATGTTATTAAAGAATATCCTAAACCAGATAATGTAGATGAAGTTCGAAGATTCGTAGCTTTCTCTAATTACTATAGACGTTTCATACAAAATTTTGTAGAAATTGCAAAACCACTAAACCAATTATTAAAGAAAAATCAAATTTTTAGCTGGACACAAAATTGTCAAATTGCTTTTGAAACACTTAAATTAAAACTAATGTCACCACCAATCCTATCTTACCCAAATTTTTCAAAACCATTCATACTAACAACAGATGCATCAAACTACGCACTAGGAGCGATTTTATCTCAAGGAGAAGTTCGTAATGATAAGCCCATTGCATATGCCAGTAAAGCATTAAACAAACACGAACTAAATAAATCGGTAATAGAGAAAGAATTACTTGGTATTCATTGGGGAATAATTCATTTTAGACCTTATCTGTATGGAAGAAGATTTATTGTGTACACAGATCACAGACCATTAGCTAGTTTATTTACACATAAGAACCCTTCATCTAAGTTGACTAGAATTAGAGTAGATTTAATGGATTACGATTTTGATATAGTTTTTAAACAAGGAAAAATGAATACAAATGCTGATGCATTATCTAGGATAAAAATAAGTTCAGAAGAATTAAAAGAAACGATACCAAAACTAAGTATAAATGTCCTAACTAGAGCAATGAAGCTGAGAAACATAGAAAACACTAATGAAAAAGAAGAAAATCCGGAAACTATGCCACCAGTGGAGACTGATCACCTTCACATATGGGAATGCATATCAATTTCAGACACTAGGAATATTAAGAAGTTGCAACTTGAGAATATAAAAAATTTAATGGGTACCCAAAAAGAAAGAATATATGCAGTCAAAGATAAAATACATGTTGGATACAGTGATAAATCATTATCAGATTTAAAATTGATTCTGAGGAAACTATTATCCTATGCAAAGCATGTGAAGTTAGAAAAGCTAGCGTTAGCAATGAATAATGAAATATTTGAAACAATATCAGTGCACAAATTTAAGAAGATATTTAATGAGCTGCAGAAAAATGAAAAAGAAAATTGTCTAAACATTATATTATACAATGCGCCAAAAAGAGTGCATGATATAAAAGAAATGAATGAAATAATAAAAAGGTATCATCATGATAAATTAGGAGGACATATAGGTATAAGAAGATGTATAGCAAAGCTTAAGCAGAAATATGTATGGAAGAATATGAATAACATGGTTAGAAATTATATAAATAAGTGCAGAATTTGTAATGAGGTTAAAATAACAAAATATACAAAAGAACAATTTACAAAAACAGAGACACCAAATACATCATTTGAAACAATAACAATAGATACAGTAGGACCACTCAGACCATCAAATGGATACAGGTATATTCTGACAATTCAATGTGAGCTTACAAAATTCATTGAAGCATTTCCATTAGTTACAAAAGATGCCGTTTCAGTAGCAAAGACTATAGTAGAAAAATTCATTTTAAAATATGGTTGTTTTAGGAAATTAAAACCAGATAAAGGCACAGAATTCACAAATGAACTACTAGTAAACATATGCAAATTATTAAAAATAGAAAAAGCTACATCTACGCCATTTCACCATGAAACTTTAGGCTCAATAGAAAGAAACCATAGAGTTCTGAACGACTATTTAATGACTATGAACGGAAAAGACGAATGGGAAGAGTTACTACCATACTACACTTACACATACAATACTACACCACACAGTACTACAAATTATGCACCATTTGAATTAGTATATGGAAAATTATGTGCTTTACCTTGTGAAATCATTAAAAATAAACAGAGCATTTATAACTTGGATAATTATGTTAATGAATTTAAAATAAAGTTAAAGTATGCACATAATAGAGCTAAGGAAAACTTAGAATTAAATAAAACTAAAATATGTAACAATCAATTAAATGTAAAAGCATCAAATTTCGAAATAGGAGACTTTGTCTATATAAAAGTAGGAAATAAAAGAAAACTAGATAAACCCTTCAAAGATCCATATAAAATCATTGCACAAAATGGTCCAAATAGTATTATAAGCATTGAAAACAAAAACAAAGAAGTACACAATTTAATTAAAGCCAGAAATACAAACTAACAATAAATGTCAATAAATAACACAAACCTAAATCCATATATGTTTTTGTACATACAAAAAAAAAAAAACGAATAATATTTATTTAAATTTTACAAATGTAAACAAATATCATTTTTTTAAAGGGGAGGGATGTAGTGTAATAACATTCATTCGAAAAGAGCCACAACCAAAATACGAGACACAAACAAAAAGCACGTTTTCATTGATACTTAATATCATAGTAAAACGATGTACACAATTTTGTTGTCCCCTTTGGCCAACAAAAGCTAAGTTCAAAGACATCGTTTTGACTACGTTGCTTTGTGAGTGGCACTGAATGTATTTTGTTACACTACTCCCGAATGCAAGTTTGTCAACATTAGAAATGAGACGACTGCCCCAATAAGTAACTTATGAGAAGCAGAATGCTGATGCATTCTTATTTGTAATATAGTTCATAAGAGGGGATATCCCAAATAGATGTGTAATATAATTTAGGTATAAATAGCTGTAAGAAAATGTAAATAAAATCAATTCCATTCCTTACACTGTGAATTCATTATTAAACTGCGGCTCTCTAGCCATCAATTTGAAGCGAGCTGCGCTTATACAGCAAAAGTAGGAAAGTTAACAGTTAGAACTTAACATCGGTTCTACTGGTTACATGCTAGAGATGACGTGGAGAAGTGGTGCCGAACATGTGACAAGTGTGCTGCAACCAAAGGTTCTGGTAGGAAGATTCAAGGTAAGATGCATCAGTACAACGTTGGATCACCTTTTGAGAGGATTGCAGTAGATGTGGCTGGGCCTTTTCCAGAGACCAACGCTGGAAACAAGTACATTCTGGTTGTAATGGACTATTTTAGCAAGTGGCCTGAGGCGTATGCCATCCCAAATCAAGAAGCCAAAACGGTGGTCGACCAGATTGTGTTTAATTGGGTGAGTAGGTTTGGCGTGCCTATGGAACTCCATTCCGACCAAGGGAGGAACTTTGAGTCAAACATCTTCCAAGGAGTGTGCGGACTACTTGGCATTAAGAAGACGAGAACCACACCGCTTCATCCACAATCTGATGGGATGGTTGAAAGATTCAACCGGACCTTGAAAGAACACCTCACCAAGGTCGTAGGCGACTACCAAAGAGACTGGGATAGGCACGTACCGCTATTCCTGATGGCCTATAGAAGTGCAGTACATAGCTCGACAGGACAAACACCATCTGACATCCTGTTCGGGAAAACCATGCGGCTGCCCAGCGAACTTAAATTTGGATGCCCCACAGAGGAGCCACAGGACACGAACGAGTATGTGGATGACCTCAAGTAGAGACTCGCTGACATCCATAAAAGAACAAGGGAACGGATGAAAACCTACAGCGACCGGATGAAGACACGGTACGACACAGAAGCGACAACGGCAGGATTCCAAGCAGGAGATCGTGTGTGGCTTTATAATCCTCATCGTCAAAAGGGATTGTCACCGAAACTTCAGCAGAACTGGGAAGGTCCTTATACTGTTGTCACGAGGATTAACGACGTGGTTTACCGCATCCAAAGAGGATTAAGAGGCAAGTTAAAAGTAGTTCATTGTGACCGGCTGCATCGATATAGTGGCGATTCTGCAGATGGAATTATTCGGGACGAACAATCTTAAGGAGGGGGCAGTGTAATGAACACCCAACATTTATACCAATTCCCTAATCGAAAACGTTTAACCGAAAACACAACTGGCAACACTATAATGGAATGGTAAAATGACAGGCATTGCTTGTAAGCCAGTGTGTGTGAGTGTAGAGATGCTTGACAGCAAATGTGGAGACCATGGAGAAGAAACTGGAACAATCTAGATGAGTGTTGTTCTATATAAATAGGACCGCTGACGCAACGAGCAGCCAGTTTTGATTATAGAGTGATAAAGTTAATAGTGAATTGTTGTGAACAAGTGATAGTCCAAAAGTCGAGTTGAGATCGAATAAAGTATAGATACTGAATAAAAGTGGTAGAAATAAATTAAAAAGGTGAAGTTTTATTTTGCGAACCAAGCGCACGTTACAATACTTACGGCTCATCCGAAACATCGAAAATACTCTATGTAGCGTAATTCCATTCGAGTATATCTCGACGAAATTTTTTTTTTATCGAAATTATATGCAATTCAATCCATTAAAAACATTGCTTTGAACTAATTTGTCCACTGAAAACCGAACTTCCAAATTTGTTTGCATTTCTGTTTGAATTAATTTTTTCGTGTTGTTGACATTAAGATGACAGCAGCAGTGAAAAGCAATGAGGTAGCTCTGGTATCGATAATACAGCTCATTCGTCGAATTCACTAGCAAGAAATAAAGAGAATGCGAATTTACCAGGATTCGCGGTAAATTCGCATTCTCCACTCCACTCCCCGGTAGTAAATCCTGCAGATTCCGTGAATGAGTAAAACGAATGCAACTTGAATATGACTTTAAACAAATATCTACTTGCAAATCGGATTCCTGAACTTCAAAGTGAAATATTGTATGAGTTTGAACTAGTTTTTCTTCAAATTATGTAGAATGAAAAGGTGAATCACATTTCCGTTTTAAGTCTGACCCAAAGTTAAAATAGTTGTTCATGAACTGGCTGAAGGGTTTCGAAATTTCGTAGCTGCGTTGACGAAATTCACATTGATCGATTTTTTGAAACGTGCAAATAATACAACTGCGGGTCAACTCCCGATCTGTGAAGTTGTGAAGTGAAAAATTTTATCACAGCTTCACCGAAAACTCGATTCTTGATGAATGGAAACCAAACCTCAAATGTCAAATTTTTTTCATATGATAGATTTCTTTTCATTGCCGTATGAGTCGGTGAAAAAATTCAATTATGAAAAATGGCAGCCCTAGCGCGGGAAAATCCAATTGGAAAATGAGAGACAACTGTCAGAATTTATAATTTAGAATATTTTAGTACTTTTTAGAACACAATTTGAGAACTACTTTTCAGTTTTGAGGTCGGGAATTGTTTACAGCCATATTATTCACCCAATAAACCTGGGTTTAAATTTACATCCGGATGTAAAGTCGAATAAACCCAATTGTCAAATGCATATGCATATTATTCAATCCTAATAAACCCATTGGATTTAAACCGCATTGTGCTGTTGCGTTTATGTATTTACATCCGGATGTATTTTGAGTCCGTTCGTGCACTATAAAAAACAAAAAAAAAAAATTTGACAACTGGGTTTATTTCTATTGGGTTTAAATTTAAAGAGTGAATAATATGGCCGTTAGAGTGGGTTCGTTAAGTGATAAAATGAAAAAAATTGTGTGAAAACTGAAATGATATGTTTTTTTTCACTTCACGGCTTCACAGATCGAGAATTGACTCCCTGCTTTCTTGTTCTCTCTCTCTCTGTCACACCAAATTGTCGGCATTGACTGGCGGTCGATTCGACAAATCGGTGTAACAAAAAAGAGAAGAAGAAAATAGTGGCTTTATTCGCACAAGGATTCAACAAATCAACCAATGTGAACTTCGTCATTGAATGTAAGATTGCTATTATACGGTGAAATTTGTTGCACGAAACTACTTCGAATTCTTCTTTGTTCTGTCATCCCGTGTCGCAAGTGTTATTACACGATGAAATCCAGTTTCATGAAACTAGTTTCACATTTCTCTTTATCTTTCATTCGGTGTTTTTGTTTTTGGGGAAAAATAGTTATCTACTAGTGTCTGGTTGCTTCAAAACCTCTTTTATTGGCAATTGAAAAACAAAAAAGTCATTATTATATTATTAGTATTATTACTTATTTTTGAACAAAATGAAACAGAATAAACAAAAACACGAACAAAGACAAAGAGAAACGTCATAGCTGTTTCACGAAACCATAACCCATGCGACAGAGGGTAGCTCATTGTCCATCTCTGTTTTCGAACTTTCGTTCTCTTTTGCACTTATGGTGTTCGAACAGTTTCGTGCAACAATTTCACCGTATAATAGCAGTCTAAGCATATTCAAATCATTTCCAAGTGTTCCAAAAAATATTAATATAAAAAGGTGTGATTAGAATTAGAATGTGAGAGGTGAGAGCAAGGACGCCACCCTAAATAGGCTCAAAAAAGTTAATTTTTAATTTTTTACCCTTCTTTTCAATTTATTGATTCCTCTTTAGGGTAGATACACTCGGGAATAGAACAACAGTTTTTTCAATACATTTTACTGTTTGTAGTTGAGAAAACAGTTGAATATATTTTTAACTAGATTTTTAATTTTCAAATAACACTGACACATATTTGATGTTCTCAGTCTAAGTCTCAGAGGGGATACCAATAGGATAACGGCCATATTATTCACTCTTTGAATTTAAACGCAATGGAAGTAAACCCAGTTGTCAAAGTTTAAACCCAGGTGTGAACAAACCTGGTTGTCAAAATGAGAAATTTCAAATTGTTGAAACTGAAGATGTGAAACGTTAAATTCTTGTGTGTGTATATTGAAAGTAGTGATGTGATGTGTCAACTTGGTTTCATAAGCCGAGTCAAACCGAGTTGAACCCAAACCGAGTTGACTCGGTTTACAATTTTTCAACCGAGTTAGCAAACCGAAGAAAAAACCGAACCGTCAACCAAATAATTAAAATGAAATGAATGCAAGCAGACCGAGTTCACTTAAACATAATCAAAACTACCCTCCTTTATGCTATGTCCGCACCTGAGAGTTAAACTTGTTTAACTCAAAACAATCCCAAACCAACATGATAACCAAGTGGTTTGCCATACAAAATGAAACCCTTTTAGTCACTGGGTTTCGAGATAACCTACTCGAAACCAAGTGCGCTGAATGCACTATTTCCAATATTCCATTGAATTTGACATTTAAGAGAATTGATGTGAGTGGAGAGAGAATGAATTCTCTTATACGTCATTGACGTTCTGTTCACACTTTATGTCTGTCTCTTTTTAACTTAAGCAAAAAGATGAACTGAAATTTTTTTTTGCATATGCGGACACTACGTGGTTAACTCAAACCATTCTGGAACGAAACCCAGGTTAACTTCAGGTGCGGACGTAGCATTAGTTGCGGTTTGTGCCAAACACAATGCACTTATGCTATACAAAGTCCATAGTCGACTGGTAGTCGTATGTGAAGCATCAAATCAAGTGAGTTATTTGCGCAGGCTTACACAAACACACACATCTGTTAAACGGTAGCTAACATAAGTCGGTTCTTTCACTTTGTTGTATCCATCTGTTGATCGGTAGACGGTAGGTCGGTAGCTAATATAAAGAACTAGGTTTGAATGCTTTGTGTACAGTGAACAAAGTGTAAACCGAGTTGGGCTGCGGTTCGGTTTTTTCATTGTCGTCTGTTAATAGGTAGACGGTTTGAATGCTTTGGGTACATATTGCTACTCGTGTTAGAAATTAAATTTCTGTAAAATATCCCGAGTTAAGTCAAACCGATTTAGACTGCGCATTGCGTATCGGTTCGGTTATTTCTTGTCTGATTAATTAGTAGGAGGTAATATTATTGTTTTCGGTTTTTTATAAATTCATTTTGACTAAATCCATTTATTTTGATTGAAAAATTTGCTTGTTTCTATTTTTCGAGACATAATAATAAAGAAAAATGCTCAAATTTTTTTTTTGTAAACCGAGTTAGGGGCCGTCCATAAAACACGTTCGCATTCCGGGGGAGGGAGGGGCCTTGCTGAGTGTGACAAGTTGTGACAAGGGGGGAGGACCCCCCTCCCGCAACGTAGCGTTCGCCGTTCATGTAAAAATTTACTACAGTATTTCTCTCGGCTAGTTCTTTTTAAAACCTTTGTCATGATAAAAGTTATTCATTTCGTATTAGTAAATATACAGACATTGAAATGATTATATGTATTTTTAATACAATAAATTGTAACTCAATATATTTACTAATATTTATTTTTTTAAACATGAGCACTAGCTCTTTGGCGCGGCTCTAGCGTTTTGATTTGGCTCTAGCGGCATTGGAATCCGTAAAATATATTTGTTATGACAATAGGGATAGATCCGGATGAGGCCATCTTGGATGATGACCACTTTATAGTGGAAGATGCTCAAGAGAAGGTAGAGACGGTGGGTGCTGTTTTTGGGCGAGTATATAAGGTGAATGATTGCATTCGCCCGAATTACGACCTTGAGAATAGAGCCTTCGTTGGACACTTCCATCTTAGAGACGAGATCTCGCATTGGCGATTCGAGACTCCTGGTTTCACTAGGTTCAATGACGACCGACTTGCAAATGCAGTCATCGCCCAGCAAAACGGGAATAACACCCTGTTCGTTTCTAAGATGGACCTCTTGGACATCTTTCACAAAATAAAGAAAAAGAAGTCAGCAGGAGTCGACGGCATACCCAATGTTGTGCTGCGAAACCTCCCTTCGGAAGCGGTGGACATATACACCACGTTGTTCAACAATGCGCTGAATAATGCATATTATCCAGTGCGTTGGAAGACGGCAGTGGTCCATCCTCTCCTTAAAAAAGGTAAGGATGGTTCCAATCCAGCAAATTTCCGCTCAATTAGTCTTCTTCCGAGTATCAGCAAAGTATTCGAAAAAGTTCTCAATAGAGCTCTGTACACATGGGCTGAGGACAAACATATTATTCCAGAAAATCAGTTCGGTTTTAAGGCAGGCCATGATACCACACATGCCGCGTCTAAACTAGTATCAGATATTCAATGGAACAAAGCTAAAAAGCAGTGTACGGGTGCATGTCTGGTTGACTTGGAGAAGGCTTTCGATACCGTATGGCTAGACGGTCTTTTCTATAAGTTGATCAGATATGACATGAGTAAACCACTGCTATATATTCTGAATGACATGCTTCATGGTAGAACGTTTGTTGTGAAAAGTTGCAATATAACTTCTACCAGAACTTTTAAAATACAGAATGGTCTGCAACAAGGTGCGGTGAATTCGCCTATTTTATTTAGCATTTTCACCGGCGATCTAATTGGTTCCCTTCACCATGCTATAGCGTAAGCCGACGACCTAATCGCGTAAAGAACAGGTCCAAAGATCGGCGTCATCAGATTACTTTTGCAGCGTGACTTCGATAAGATTCAGCAATATTGCGATGACTGGAATTTGAAAATCAACTTTCAGAAATCGGAAACAATTGTGTTTAGAACCCCGTTGGCTCGTTCCTCATGGGATACGAAAAAGAACTGGCGAAAGCTGGTGATCGTTGATCTACATGGCCACCCACTGCCAAACAAAGTAGTAGTCAAGTACCTCGGCATCTGGCTAGATCAGTATCTATATTTTAACAAACATATGGATGCGGCTCTGGCCAGGGCTAGAGGAGCTTTTGCTCTGACAAGGCGACTGTTTCACAGCAGTCAACTTGATAGCAGAGTGAAGGTGATTTGCTACATGGCCCTCATAAGGCCAATGATTGTCTATGGGTGCCCTGTGTGGTTCAATGTTACAGCGTCTCAAATGGAAAAGATTCGGGTGTTTGAGAGACAGTGTCTGCGTACCTGTCTTGGATTGCACAGAACACCAGAGTCGGAGTACAGAAAATATTATCCTAATGGGGTCCTTTACAACGGGGCTCAAATAAACAGAATCGACAACTTCATGATAAAACTGACTCGGGGTCACACTGCAAGGGCGATGTCTTCGAACAATGGCCTGATATTTGGGGCTTACTACCCCAACATAGAATATATGGAGAGAACACGTTTCAGTGGATTTGTCCCACCGGAGGCTTTCCTCTATTTTGACATGATAGGTTTGATACAGGACAGATTGGCGGTTCTGTTAATCTACCACGTCTGCCGTAAGTCCGTAGAACGGCGGCTCCTTTATAGCCGGGACGTTGCCGCAGTAGGCGGAGAAGTTGAAGAGCTCCTCCGGTTCAGTAGGGCGGTTTCAGATCGCGATCGACGGGACGTTATTAAAACGTCAAAACTATTCTGGTGGTTGTCTGAGCAAAATATTGACAATGTTACTGATAGCGAGCCGCCAATGGCTGGCTTGCAAAGGTTTAGAGTGTAAGACCTAGGGTATAGGGGGTGGGCACAGTGGCAACCAAAAAAATTTTAAAACAGAAAAAAAAAACAAAAATCCAAAAAAAAAAAAAAAAAAAGTAATAATAAAAGTAAATTAAAAGCGGCGTCGAAAATCCAAAAACATAGAAAAACTACAAACAAAAATCCAAAAAAAATTATAAAACACAAAACAAAAAAAAAAATTTGTAAAAAAGCTACTGTGGCTGCTTTAGTTTTAAGTAGTTTTAATTAGTCTTAAGTAGTTTTAATTAGTTGTAATTAGTTTTAAGAAAAACCAAAAAAAAAACTGATCAATGAAACTTAGTTTTTTAAATTTTCTTAGGGTTAACATTAGTTATAGTTTGAAATATATACGGTATCTTTAGGCCGAAAGGCATTAGAATTTAGTTATTGAGTAATTTAGAGTACCCGCCTAGGGTCAGTAAGTTAATTAAGTTATTATGTAAGCTAGTTTAAACATTTTTGTTAGCAAGTAAGTAAATATAAGTGATAAAAAAAAAATTAAAATGAAATAATTTATTATAAAAAAAAATTTTTTACTTACAACTGCACTATCAATTAAAGTTAATCATGCGCAAGGGGGAGGGGGGCTAAGCTTTTGTGACGTAATATTCATAGGAGGGTCACAGAAAGTGTGACACAGCGTGGCAATGGGGGAGGGAGGGTAAAAAAAAACCTAATTTTGTGTGACGTAATTTATGGACGGCCCCTTAGCTAACTCGAGTTACAACTCCGGTTCATCAAAGTCCAACCCGAATTAACCTGGTTTGTAGATTTTTCGCTTTGGCAAATACTAATTGAAAATACAAATAAAATCATGCGAATTTCCAAACGTGCTTTAAATTTAGTAATTATCTGTTCCTTTTTTCGAAAAAAAAAACAAAAATGTAAGTATTTAAAAGAGTTTTATGTATGTAGTTTAATGTATAAACACATTCCTTATTGCATTTCTGTGTAGCTTTTGCACCGACATAAAATGGACTACAACAAAAGTTGAAAAAAAAGTCGGCAATCAACGAAATTGTTCCCCGCGAAAACACTACTTACTTGTCTAAAATGTCCAAAGGGTGATTTTCTGTTTTTCTATTTTTTTCGGTCTCATCTTTAAATTTTGTTGGAATTACCAAAAACAAATTCCCTTAAAGTTTGAGCCTTTAATATTAAATTTAAGTTCTCTACCAAGAGGTGTGAAGATTTCCCATTGAAAATACACGGAAACTCTGATTTTTTATTTTTAAATTTCTATAGCTCAGCGGCATTTCATAGTATCGCTTTTAATAGAGGTATTTCTTTCTCAAAATTTAACGCTCTACAAAAGTACCTATTGCGGCAAAATCGTAACTCACACCGGCGAGGTAGTACGGGCCACTAAACCTGATTTTTCCATAAAATTTGAGTTTCTTCGCGGTTATCTCGTAAATAACAAGTGTTATTTTATTATTTTATCAATAATTTTCTTTTGTGCAGTCAGCATAAACACGCACTTGTAAATAAATAAGGAATAAGCATTTTTTGTGTATAAATAATGTGTGACAAATAAAGACTTTTCAGATAGCTACGAAACAGAGACCAAGACTTTTCATTCGTTTCTTCCAGTGAGTCTACTGGAAGCTGTTTTGAATTCTATTGCAGTGAACAAGCTGTTATAGTGTTTCACTGTAGCCACCTTACTCAGTCACAGTACAAGAACTGTGGTCTGGCCGTCAATTCACTTGTAAAGTAAAAGGTTATTTCAACTAGAACTCATTACGATAGAAGCATCGTAACATTTGGTGACCCCGACGTAATATTTTGCGTCCCCTTATCAGCAGTAAGGAGCAATTGTCACTACCAGTGGCGTCGGGTGATTTATTTAGATGGGTGTGCAATTCTTGAAAATGATATATTCTTTTAATATCAATTTTTTGCGATTGTGGCAAAATCTCCTGTGAAAGAACTTCTTATTTATTGTTTTCTCGTTACACAAAAAAAAAAACAGCAACAAAAATGTCATTATTTTTATTTTATTTAAAAAGAAGTGCTCCAAGTGAACTAAGTGCTCCACGCTTTTTCCTTTTCATTAGTTTGAAAAATTAAACACGGCCAACAAAAAAGTTTATTTCTCTTAACCGATCCCGTCAACCAATCATATTGTTTATACAAGTCGAAATTAAATTTTCGAGTATACTCCTTTCTACTTTTTTTGTACGCTGATTTTAAGTTTATTAATTCTGGTGTAGGCCTTCCTGCATCAATGATTGTTTTTTTTTGTCATGAGTATGAAAACTAAAAGTTTTTTTCCAATAAACTATTCATACGATCTCCTGAATACGGAGATAACTCATTGTTCTGACGTTATTGTTATAATATTTTCTTCAAATTAACTTAATTAAAACATAAAACTTTCGCAAACAAATCAAATCACCACACGAAACTGTAATTACTTGAAAAAATACCCTTTTATTTTAATTTTTCACATTTTTGCTACGAAATTTGGCGGTGGTGCACTGTACCCACAAAAGAAAACAAAAAACATCCCAACTCGTGCATTCCTTTTTTTCGTACGAGCTTCGATGTAATGCAACGTATCTTTCACCTATGACGCTTTTCAGAAACAAAACAGAACATATAGAAAAGAAATGAAAATAAGAATACAGTCCGTGCACAGAAAACCTTCGCACGACTTCACTACAAATTCATCAAAGCATAGATTTTATGTGTGTATGTAGGTCTTGTGAGTGACGAATGACGATGGGGATGAATACTGCGAAAATCTTGTAGGCATATAATTTGGATAAACAGAAAATGTATACAGCCCGATTTCGTACCAGTTTGTTTTGCTTCTCAAAGGAAAGGAATTTTGAAAATAAAAAAATGAAAATATTAGGAAGGAAGAATATGAATATGGACTGTGTGATGCAGGTTTTATGGGTTGAATAACTGTGCATCTTTGTGCGTGTTATTATAATTAGACTGTGTTCGATGAGGTTTCTCTTTTCGATAGATCAGAGTGTGCAATGCACACCTTGCACACCCAGACGAATCGCCACTGGTCACTTCAATACGCCTTGTCAAGGCTGTGACATTGGCATCTACATTGAACGTATCCTAAAGCGTTGCCAAGGCTAGGAATAGATCCAGGTGACGCTATCTTGGATGATGACCACTTTATAGTGGAAGATGCTCAAGAGAAGGTAGAGACTGTGGGTGCTGTATGTAAGGTGAATGAGTGCATTCGCCTTCTATATTAGAGACGAGATCTCGCATTGGTGATCTGAGAATCCTAAATTAAATAAAAATACATATTCTTGTAGGAAATTGAAAGCTCTACAAAAAAAATAAAAAATTACAGTGGTGAAAAAAAAAAATTTACCATTAAAAATTAATAAATAAAACGGTAAAATAAATTTCCTACCAAATTTCTATTGGAAAATTATTTTATTGTTTCTGTAATTATTAGTTATCTTCTAGTTATAGTAAAATGCATGCTTTACAACGAAACTCATGTCCACTTTATTTATAAAACCTGCAAAAGGTCAATTTATAGGTAACTTAACTTTGACAGGCTGTAACTTTGTTACAGTTAGTTTTACGAAATTTTGGCTAAGAAACTTTTTGTAGAGCATTCAATTTCCTACAAGAATATGTATTTTTATTTTCGTTACGATGCTTCGTTCGCTAGTTATAAAAATCAGAAGCTGAAAAAACAATGTTTCCTATGTTAATCTTATGGGAAAACGAAATGTGCGATGCGCCACCCCTAAATATTTTTATTAAAATCTTAAATTTTAACTGGAGTCTTTATATACCTAAACGAAACTTTTAAACCTGTTTGGGAGAAAATTAAAAAAAAAAAAAATTTGAAACAGTCTAATATATATATATATATTTATAGAATTTTGCACTGAGTTAATTAACATAAAATGGGGTCGGAATTCGCACGGTGACAGACTTTCACTAATCGGACACACACAGAGTGAAATGTGCACGCGATGACGAGCAAATCGGCACCTGTTACGTTTGAGGACTCCAACAGGAAAAAAAGAAAAGAAATAAACATCCACCAGAAGTCTAAAGGCAGCTTTAAACAACTTCCACAAAAAAACATCAAAAGAAAACTTCAAATCTGACAAGAGGAGAAAATGTCCAGTGTCCAGTTTCCGGAAAATGAAATGAAAAGTGGAACACATTCTTGATCGCTATAAATTCGGCAACAGAAAACGTGACGAGCTTACTTTCTTCTTGGACGTCAGGCTGTCAACATCAATCGACCAACAATTTTAGCTGCAACGAATTATAACAAAAAAAAAAAAAAGAAATAATAAAACTAATTTTATAAAACCCTCTCGAGAACCATAACAATAATTCTTTAATTTTTTTTTCTTCTTGGTAGCGCTCAGTTGTCTGGTTTTGTAACACTGGTGTCAGGAGTGGGGTTTATTCGAACATAGCTCAGATAAGTTTTCTTTACCACGATGGACATGATCGAGCTAAAAAACAATTCGATGCGGTAACTATTCTTATAGAAGAAAATGGACGGTGAGACTTTGCAGAAGACTGACAGTTGGAGGTCAGAAGTCACGGAGAGGCAGTCAGCACTGGAAGTGCGTTTCGACGAACTGGAAAAAGCTCTCAGCGCCCGTACTTTTTCGTCTGAGGTAAATTCCCACTCATCGCCACAGGCAGCCCACGTTACAGTCAGTTCAGCCAGGAGAGTTTCCAGCTCCAGGGAGACCGAAAACGAGCAGAATACTACCAATAATGCTAGCAATGAGGAAAATGGGTCAATTGCTTATTCTAACCCGAATATTGTACAGCCATACGACGGACAATCATCTTGGAGCGTCTATGAACGCCAATTTGAAATTGCGGCATCTTTTCACGGATGGACTGAAAAAGAAAAGGCCAATGGATTGGCAATGCAGTTGCGAGGTGAGGCCTTGTCCATTCTCAGTGCACTCCCATGCGGAAATCCATTCTCTTATGAGTTCATTAGAAGACTGCTGCGCCAGCCTTGATAATCATGCCAGCTACACGCTTTTAAGCAACAGGGTACAACGTCCAATGGAATCTTTTGCGGAATTTGCCATCCAATTACAGAGGTTATTTGCTGCCGCTTTTACGAATTGTGCGGGTAGTGTAGCAGAGGAAATATTGCTGAGCCAGTTTATTAACGGGATCCGCGATGAGCAGGTTCAAAACTTTGTTGCCGTGGGATGCCCTCGTACGTTGCAAGAGGCCCTTCACCTGGCTCAAGACATGTCCTCCCGTAGTGTTTTTACTGTGGCTTCAAAACCAGCCCGTTATTGGCGGCAGAAGTTTCGGTGCTCCAGAAGCCCAGCGGCACCCACAGCCGGCAATGTTCCGGAAAACTAGAACTCACTGGCCTTAGGGAGCAGAGCCCAGTGGTGCAGTATAATAATGCTCTACCATTCAATAATGAATCTAATCTTTTCTTGTCTAGAGACCAGCAAAACCAGACCAGCTTACTTGATAAAACACCAACAAAATCTAAGTTTGTAGCAGCTGTTAGTGGAAATAGTTTATCCGTAGACGCCTTAATTGGTGGCTGCGAGTGCCGAGCAGTTGTTGACACAGGGGCAAATATTTCAATCTTGAAGGATCAGTTGCTACCGAAAAAGACAGCTATTAGTGAAGCACCCATGCGAATAGAAGGCATTTCAGGAGAATTTATTTGGTCGCTTGGTACAGGTGAAGATGGTGTTGTTATAAATGGGAAGGAGTACAAGCACGAGTTCGCTATCGTCAACCAGAACGTGCCAAATATCCTAGGGATAGATTTTCTTATCAAACATAATTGCTGCATCGATTTGGAAGGGCTATCGTTAAGAATTCAAGGTAAGGTAGTGGCGCTACATGTTCCGAGAAAGCAACAGCAAACTATTCTTGTTGTAAGCTCACCAAAAGCGGGACCAGCGAAATCTGAAATTGTTTTTGAGTTACCGGTACCGATAATGCAAACCAAAGTAGATTATCTTGTAGAATCCTGCACGGAATGTGAGTTACCGAACGGAATTTTGCTTGGCCGAAGTCTGGTCAACCCAACTCGTTCGAAAGTGGTAGTGAGGCTGGCTAATATTTCTACATCAGATGTAATTCTTCCAATGAACGTTGCCGTCGGACAATTGACTGCGGTCGACATCTGCAAGGGTTGCACGAACCAAGAAAGAAAAACGTTTTTGTCAGATGATATGGTACCAGAAGCCCCAGAGGGACTTTCAAGTAAGCAAATTGGTCAATTTAATTCACTCATTTCGAAATATCAGCAGGTTTTCTCCTCGGGGCCCGACGATTTCGGCCGGACATCGTTGACCAAACACCAAATCGAGACCGGTACTGCAAAGCCGATTAAGAATCCAACTCGAAGAGTACCCGTAGCCAAAAGGATGGAGGTCGAACAATTAATTAATGAGATGGTAGACCGCAAATTAGCGGAACCCTGCAGTAGTCCTTGGGCCTCACCAATCGTTTTGGTAAAAAAAAGATGGCTCTTCCCCCTTGTGTGGATTACCGTGCGTCGCCTTAACAAAATCACCAAAAAGGACTCCTATCCGCTTCCCAGGATAGATGATCTGTTCTCGAATTTGGCCGGAGCCAAGTGGTTCTCGACTATATATCTTCACAGCGGATACTGGCAGGTCGAGATGGATCCAAACGACAAAGAGAAAACGGCGTTTTTCAATGGTTCAGGGCTGTGGCGCTTTAATGTCATGCTTTTTGGGCTATGTAATGCTCCAGCTACCTTTGAACGTCTGGTGGATAAGGTATTTTGAGGAATGTCTTTGCAAACGGCCTTTATTTATCTTGATGACATCATCGTTTATACGAGCACTTTTGACGAAGACCTTGCAAACTTGGAAGCTGTTTTCAAACGATTGCAAGATGCAAATCTGAAGCTGAGTCCCGGGAAATGCCACTTTCTGAAGAAGAACGTTCGATATCTCGGACATATCGTAGCCGAGGAGGGGTTAGAAACCGATCCTGAGAAGATAAAAGCCGTGGAAAAGTGGCATATACCTCTTTTTAAACAACAAGTTAGAAGCTTTTTGGGCTTGAGCCAAACCACTGTCTGAACTTACCGAGGAAATGCGACGGTTCCATTGCAGCCCGGACTGCGATGACGCTTTCGCAACACTCAAGAATGAGCTCATGGGTGCTCCAATACTTTCCCGACCACCGAGGATCTCTTAATTTTGGATACTGACGCCTCTAACGTTAGAATTGGGGCAGTATTAAGCCAACGTCAAGGAGACTCGGAGGTGGTACTCGAATACTACAGTCGAACATTCGATCGGACGGAGCGTAACTATTGCGTTACTCGAATTGAGCTGCTAGCAGTAGTCTTGGCCAGGCATCATTTCCATTATTACCTCTTCGGAAGACGATTCCTGCTGAGAACGGATCATGCCTCCATAAAGTGGCTCCATAATTTCAAACAACCAAAAGGACAAATTGTTAGGTGGATCCAGCGTCTTCAACAATATGACTTCGAGATTCAGCACCGACCAGGATCTAAGCATGTAAATGCGGACGCCCTATCCCGACGGCCATGCGGAAGCTGCAAATATTGTACCCGAGCAGAAGAAAAGGAGTCCTTCCAAGTAGAATCAGCATATGTGCTTCAGATATCAAGCAATTTGGAGGAAGAACAAAAAAAGACACCACCCTTGGAAAGCTAAGGAAGTGAAAGCTTACTGGACATTATATGATCAGCTGCAGATAAAACAAGGTGTAATTGCAAGAAAATGGGAGAAAAAGCCAGGTACAGTTGTTGAGTTATTATTAATTCCAAAGCTTATCGTTCCAGATATTTTGACCGAATTGCATGATAGCCCTAGTGGAGGTCATCTAGGACAGAAGAAAACGCGTTACTGGATCATCGATCCGCCGTACACGAAGCAGCTGGATTTACTCCTGCGATGCTTACTTTTGGACGTGAGCTCAAACTTCCCTCTGATCTTACGTATGGGACCCCCGGAAAGATCAGTTGACACTCCATCATATGTGACTGTACTAGAAGCCCGGCTAAGTAAGGTTTATGAAGTGGCACGTTCTCACCTCCAATTATCAGCAGAATCTATGAAGACCAGGTATGATCTGAAATCTAAACCTGTTACATTTTTGCCAGGAGACCGAGTTTGGTTCTACAATCCAAAGCGAAAAAAAGGTTTATGCCCGAAACTACAAAGCGATTGGGAAGGACCTGTTCACATCATCGAACGCTTATAAGATCTGGTATACCGCATTCAATTATCTGGAGGTCGAAAAACTAAAGTCGTACACATCAACCGGTTAGCAACTTATATAACGAGACCAGAGACTCAGTTGGAACTTTGAGTCTTGAAGTCCAGGGCAGTGTTACGTTTGAATACTCCAACAGAAAAAAAAAGAAAAGAAATCAACATCCACCAGAAGTCTAGAGGCAGCTTTAAAAAACTTCCACAGAAGAATATCAAAAGAAAACGTCAAGTCTGACAAGAGGAGAAAATGTCCAGTGTCCAGTTTCCGGAAAATGAAATGAAATGAAGTGGAACACATTCTTGGTCGCTATAAATTCGGCAACAGAAAACGTGACGAGCTCTCTTTCTTCTTGGACGTCAGGCTGTCAACATCAATCGACCAACAATTTTAGCTGCAACGAATTATAAAAAAAAAAAAAAAAAAATAATAAAACTAATTTTATAAAACCCTCTCGAGAACCATAACAATAATTCTTTTATTTTCTTTTTGGTGGCGCTCAGTTGTCTGGTTTCGTAGCAATATTATTCCTGAAATTCAGTTTGGTTTTAAGGTGGGTCATGATACCATACATGCCGCGTCTAAACTAGTATCTGATAATCAATGGAACAAAGCTAAAAAGCAGTGTACGGGTGCATGTCTGGTTGACTTGGAGAAGGCATTCGATACCGTTTGGTTAGACGGTCTTTTCTATAAGTTGATCAGATATGGCATGAGTAAACCACTGCTATGTTGCAATATAACTTCTACCAGAACTTTTAAAATACAGAACGGTCTACAACAGGGGGCGGTGAATTCGCCTATTTTATTTAGCATTTTCACCGGTGATCTAATTGGTTCTCTTCACCATGCTTTAGCGTACGCCGACGACCTCATTGCGTACAGAACAGGTCCAAAGATCGAAGACATCAGAAGTCTCTTGCAAAGTCACTTCGATAAGATTCAGCAATATTGCGATGACTGGAAGTTGAAAATAAAGTTTCAGAAATCTGAAACAATTGTGTATAGAAACCCCGTTGGCTCGGGCCTCTTGGGATACGAGAAAGAACTCTAGCTACAACAAAAAGAATAAAAATTTATTAAAGAGTATTCCAAAAAACTAAAAAGATTTTCCCTCTTCTACCAAAATGTTAGAGGGCTTCGCAGAAAAACTGCAGATCTATATGTGAATTCTCTCGTTTTCTCACATGGTGTGTTTGCTTTGACGGAAACGTGGCTTAACCCAAGCCATTTGAATACCGAAATCCTGAGCCAAGAATTTTCCGTCTACCGCAAAGATCGGCATATAAACAAACCAGAAGCTGTTGGAGGTGGTGTTCTTATTGCGGTCAGGAACACGTTTATGTCATCTCGTATATACTTTCCGTTTGATTTGTCTATTGATGTTGTTTGTGTGAAAGTTTGTACCTTGTCCAAAAACATTTTCATCATAAATGTTTATATTGTCCCTAAAAGTTTAGCACCAGTTTATGCTGAGCTATCTCTTATTTTGGATTATGTCTTTGAAATATTCGATCTTGAAAGTCAGATTCTATTACTGGGTGACTTTAATTTACCATACATTCAGTGGCTACCCTTTGATGATGGTTGCTTTCAAAAAGCTTCACTGTCTTCACCACAACAGGAGCTTTCCTGTTTAGACAACATAATTTCTTCTGACTTACGGCAAGTAAGCTGTATTAGAAACTATCAAAGTCGTATGTTAGATTTAGTCTTTTCTTCGGACACTATTAAGACTGTTGTAATGCAATCAAATTTCTGGTATCACAAGAATAGATGACTTACACCCACCTTTAGATATCTTTATTGAACTTAGCAATGTGATTTTTTTTTTTTCTTATTTATGAATAAAACAATTCCGCTAAAACTGATTAAAAAAGAAAATTATTGCCAGCCGTGGTTTACCAAAGAACTGACAGTTCTGCGGAATACAAGAAAGAAGGCCAGGAAAACTTATTTGACCACTCTTTCTCTAACTGACCACCAAGTGTTCATAAGTCTTTGTAAAGACTTTCGAACGCTTTCTCAAAATCTTTACTCCAGCTATGTAACTCAAATGAGTTGCTCTCTTAAAAATGACCCAAAAAGCTTTTGGTCCTTTGTTAACTCCAAAAAGAAATCAGACGGCTATCCAGCAAAATTTATTTATAATAGCAATCTTTTGAAGGATACTCCTGACATATGCAATGCCTTTGCAAATCATTTTTGTGGCTTTTTTTGTAGTACATCTCTCAAAATTGATGAAAACTATTTTGAGTATTTAACTCACTGTTCTCAAGTAAGTTTTAATAATATCCCCATTCACAGTGATAGAATTATTCATTACCTTTCTTCTCTAAATGATGATGTTTCATCTGGTCCGGATATGATACCACCTATAGTTTTAAAAAAGTGTTCTTTACGCTTAGCCTTCCCTCTCGAATACCCTTTCAAGCTTCCTTTAAAGTCCGGAAAATTTCCTAGTTTGTGGAAAAAGTCTTTTATTACCCCTGTTTTCAAGAAAGGTATACAAATAGATATAAAAAACTACAGGCCAATTGCAAAGCTTTCATGCATTCTTAAGCTGTTTGAACAAGTAGCCTGCGAAGGATTATCATTCTTTTCAAGGAATATAATCTGTAATCATCAACACGGATTTATGCAAAGAAGATCGACAGCTACTAATCTT
Source organism: Melanostoma scalare (assembly GCA_949752695.1). Classification (NCBI taxonomy): domain Eukaryota; kingdom Metazoa; phylum Arthropoda; class Insecta; order Diptera; family Syrphidae; genus Melanostoma; species Melanostoma scalare. The sequence continues at coordinate 77,454,534 of OX456986.1, read as the reverse complement.
CTCTCCTTTTACCATAAATGCTCTAATGCACTCGAAAAGGGGTATGAATTAGACTGCATTTACACTGACTTCTCTAAGGCCTTCGACCAACTTTCTCATAATATTATGTTATATAAGCTACAAGCATTTGGATTTCCACCAGTATTTATTGTTTGGATAAGTTCATACTTAAAAAATAGGTCTTATCAAGTTAAATTTCGAAACGTCTTGTCAAATTCTTTCAGTGGTCTCTCTGGGGTGCCACAAGGGAGTCACCTTGGTCCTTTGCTTTTTATTATTGCAATAAATGATGTGATTTCTTGCATATCATACAACGATATTCTAATTTTTGCTGACGACATGAAGATTTTTAAATCTTCGTCAGATCGCAATTTATTACAAAAAGATATTGACAGTTTTGTTACGTGGTGTTCTAAAAACGGTCTTAAATTGAACCCTTCCAAGTGTCGAAGTATGACGTTCTCACGAAAAAGGATACCCTGTATTGTAAATTATTCAATATCTCAGCAATCATTATCTCAAGTCACAAATTTCCGTGACCTTGGTGTCATTTTTAGTACTAACCTTGAATTCAATGAACACATCAACCTCATAACAAGTAAAGCAATTCAATGCTTGGGTTTATAAAGAGATGGGCAAAAGAATTTAACGACCCCTATGTTACACTTTCCTTATACAACTGTCATGTTCGTCCCTATCTCGAGTATGCTTCTCAGGTTTGGTCACCTCTATATGAAGTTCATAAATCTCGTATTGAGGCAGTACAACACAGATTCATACGTTTGGCCCTGAAAGGTCTTCCCTGGGAAGATCCTTTTAATCTCCCCCCTTATGAAAATCGTATTCGTCTTTTAAATCTTCAACCGCTCTCACAAAGACGGGTCAACAATGATTTAGTATTTTTCCTTCAACTTATAACAGGCTCAATTGATGCTCCCGACTTGCTCTCTCACATAGGATTCAACTATCGAGGAGGATCTCACCAGCTACGAAATCTGGAGTTTTTGCACTGCTACCACCACAGAACTAACTATGGCATGCATGAGCCATTAACTCGCATGAGTAGGTTATACAACTCTAACCCTCTTACTTCAGATTTCAATCTTAGTAAAAGTAGTTTAAAATTAAAACTAAAAACCAGTGCTCCACAAGCATGACTTTTGTTTTGTATTTAATTTGTATTTAATTTATTAGTTAATTGTAGCTTGTATTTTTTTTTATACTTTCAATAATGTTTTTATAGTTTGATTTTGTTTTATCGATGTAGTAAAAGTTAATTATGTTAAATGTTATGTCCTTGTTCGAATACGTTCTTTTGTGCTTGTGTTGGCGTTTTTACTAACCACTAACACTTGCATTAATGATGAAGAGAGTAGATAAGTGCGTACATATGAGCTTGCTCTAAGCTCAGTACCGCTTAAGACTCTGAGATGCAAAAAAAAAAGAACACCAGAGTCGGAGTACAGAAATTACTCTCCTAATGGGGTCCTTTACAACGGGGCTCAAATATACAGAATCGACAACTTCATTATAAAACTAACTCGGGGTCATACTGCAAGAGCGATGTCTTCGAACAACGGCCTGATATTGGGCTTACTACCCAAACATAGAGTAAATGTAGAGAACACATTTTAGTGGATATGTCCCACCTGAGGCTTTCCTCTATTTTGACGTGAAAGGTTTGATTCAGGATAGATTGGCGGTTCCGATAATCTACCACGTCTGCCGTAAGTCCGTGGAACGACGGGTTCTTTACAACCGAGACGTCGCCGCAGTAGGCGGTGACGTTGAAGAGCTCCTCCGGTTCAGTAGGGCGGTCTCAGATCGCGATCGACGGGACGTTATTAAAACGTCAAAACTGCTCTGGTGGTTCGAATTGAAAACGATACTGATAGCGAGTCACCAATGGGTGTCTTACAGAGGTTTAGAGTGTAAGTCTTAGGCGGTGTCTATAGGCGGTGGGCACAGGGCAACAAAAAAAAAAAAAAAAATTACAAAACACAAAAAAAAAAATACATAAAAGCTACCTGTGGCTGCTCTAGTTTTAAGTAGTTTTATGTAATTCTAATTAGTTTTAAGTAGTTGTAAGTAGTTTTAAGAAAAACAGAAAAAAAGTTGCTCCAAAGAACTAAGTTCTTACAATTTTCTTAGTTTTTAATTATAGCTATAGTTTATAAATCCATAAAATATTTTTAGGCGGAAAGGCATTAGCATTAAGTTATTGAATAATTTAGAGTACCCGTCTAGGGTCAGTAAGTGGATTAAGTTATTATAAGTTATGATACGCTGGTCACCCTACAATTGAGTGTGGATGCTGTTTGAATTATAATCTTTGATTCTGCAAGTCATAATCCCGTTCTACTAAAAAAAATCATTTTGAACAACCACACCGCAAAATTAACTAGTGATAAGCTTTGACCATAACCGTACCGTTGATGTGTGGTTTTTATTTTTTTCGTTCAGGAGAGCTTACAGTCAGTTTTTTCGTGAGAGCCAATTGAAGAACGTGTAACCTCCTCTTAGAAGAAACTATTTGTAGTATTGAAAAATAAAGAAATTAATTATAAAAGGATATTAAATTATTTGGCGCCCAACTTTATCAAAGTGTTGCGATCTTTAAAAATTGATTTAAAACATTAACTTTTTTAAATGACAATCCAGTTCTCGAAAAATCGAAGTAAAAAAAAAACTATATAAAAGTCAATAAGACCGGATGCAAATGAAATCTACTTTATTTAAGTGTTGCGATCTTTAAAAATCGACCAGTATATTTTTATTGAATGAAAAGCCTAGTTCTCGAAATTTCGAAGCAACAAAAACGGTAAAAAAAAGAGTCGATAAGTTCGTGTCATTGTACCGCAAGCCCAAGCCGAAAGCGTTGTGGCCGGTTCCAATCAAATCATTAAAGCTACAAAAATAAAATATCCCAATTGGTGAGTAAAAAAAAAGACTTACAAACTAAAGAAAAGTATTGAAAAGCTAAATTAAAAAAACAAGAACTAAAATACAGACTACCTACGGAAAGAACTGAAAATAATGCAACCAATGGCATCATTTACAAATATATGAAGATAAACTACCCAAAATGCATGCAATAATATAAAAAATATCTAAAAAAAAAAAATTGAGAAATAGTACCCATAGCGTCAGACAACCAACAAAAACATCTAACATAGCTGTTATTAGCTTGTTCTAATAAGAATCTTACATATTTTTTGTTCATATGAATATTTTATAACAGTTAAAACTTATCTCTTTATTACAGTTATTATATCATAGTTAATCTCATTTTCATTATTTCCTTTTCTATTTTTGTGAAAGTATTACTCCTTTAGTATTTTGGTTTGCTTTCCTTCTTTATATTTTTAAAATGGACAACGCACAAATAAATGCTATCATAGCAACCGCTGATCATGTGGCAATCGAGCAGACAAGACAGGCTTTTAGTAGCACAATCGAAGAATTAACAACTCGACTTAGAGCACTTGAAACACCTTCCATCGTTGAGGTACATCATCCAGTTTATATTGAAGCTGGTAGGGTTTGTGAAGAGACATTAGATTTAGTAAAAACGTTGCCTGAGTTTTCAGGAGACCAAATACGGTACATTTCGTGGCGTCAAGCTGCCCTTGCTGCGTATAAATTGTATGAGGGTTATGAAGGAAGTTCAAAGCACTACCAAGCGGTAACTATAATTAGAAACAAAATTGTTGGTTCGGCAAATCAAGTCTTATCTTCCTTTAATACCGTTCTCAATTTCAAAGCAAAAATTTCTCGTCTAGATTTCACGTATGCTGATAAAAGACCCGTTTATCTGATTGAACAGGAAATGTCCACTCTGCGGCAAGGTAAGTTGTCCATTGCAGAATTTTATGATGAAGTTGAGAAGAAGCAAACGTTAATTATTAATAAAACAATAATGCTCTATGATGGAAACAAGAACCTGATAGAATCCCTTAGTGAAAAGTATAAGCAGGATGCGTTACGAATATTTATATCTGGTTTGCGTTAGCCAATGTGTGATATCTTGTTTTCGTCGCAGCCTTCAGACATGCCTAGCGCTCTTGCCCTTGCTCAAGAACTAGAAGCTAATCAGGCACGATACACATTTGCTAGTTCTTTTGTTAACCGGAATGAACTTCTAGTAAGATCCACACAAAAAAGCAATTCAAATCACTGTAGAGTACTAATCGGCTCTCTGATCTGATCAGACGTTTCTCTTCTGTGCGGTACCATAAAAAAAAACAAGATTCAAAAAAGAATTCGATCCCCTTCAATTGTGGAAGACTTTATGTCTTTCAGTACAAAAAACCGTAAAATGAGTTCTCTGGACAAAAATAACTCTAGATTCGGATACTATACTCCTTTACAAACACTACAAGACTCCGGCAGTGACATTGATTGTGATGAGATAATTCCTGAAACAACACCTAAAATAAAAATACCATCCATCTGTGTTCTGCAAAAAACAGCTGAGAATGTTCACTCATTTCTCAAATCAATTAAAATTTGTGACTATAACATTAAAAAAATGTCAATTGGCATAAAAATAAACAGTGAATCTAGTGAAGACCACACAAAAATATGCTCATCTCTAAAAGAAAAGAATTGGCAATTTTTCACCCATGACCTTCCGTCAGCCAGATCGTTTAAGGTAATAATTTATGGCCTTGATGAGCTACCCACTGACACACTTAAAAATGAACTTCTTGTTCTTGGGCTTAAGTGCCAGAACGTTAAGATGATTAAAAAACAGTATCAACAATACACTGATGTATTTTATATAGTTTTTCTTGAATGTGGGTCTGTGAAACTCGCGGATCTTAAGAAAAACTTTAGATCTATATTTAAAACCCAAGTAAAATGGGATTTTGCACGGCGACAAGTACGAAAAGTCACACAATGTTTTAACTGCCAAATGTTCGGGCATGGAGAAAAAAATTGTCACATCAAGACCCACTGTGCAATTTGCTCTGAACCTCACGAGACCAGCAAGTGCGATTCAAAAACTATTAAATGCGCCAACTGTAATGAGACGCACACCTCCACTGACCCAGCTTGCCCGAATAAAAAATTCTTTTACGAATTAAGAGAAAAGATCTCATTAAAAAACAAAAGGCAACCGGTAGCAACGGCAAATCCTATATCACCTCATGCTTACCACTGTGCGAGCACAAATGCACCAAACATGTGTGATTTCCCCCCACTGCAACGTCATCGTAAGAATCCGTCAAATGTTTTGCCAACTCCGGCTGTGAGTGCGAATTCGCACAAACCCAATGTGTGGGCGAGTAACAGCCCCAACAACAACACTATCAACAGCTCCAACATCAATAAGAACATCAACACTGAACCATTGGGGAGCAGCGCAGATCTCTTTTCTTTGGAAGAAGTAAACGCTCTCACTGCTGAAATGATAACACTCCTCGGCAATTGTAAAAGTAAGAGTGAACAATTTCATTGTATTGCACAATTAGCTATTAAGTATTTATATAAGTCCAAATAATGAATAGTACAACCCTTAAAATAATTTGTTGGAATGCTAGAAGCATTCGATGTAAATCTATTGAATTCTTTGCTTTTTTAAGCAAGCACAAAGTAGATGTAGGCTTAGTATCTGAAACATGGCTTAAATTTGATGATAGATTATCAAATGTAGAGTATATATGCTATAGACTAAACAGAGAAGAGAGTAGGGGAGGTGGTGTTGCCGTGGTAGTTAAAAAGACTATACAGCGCAAAGTAATTCCAATTGTTAATACTAACGTAATTGAAAATCTTGGAGTTGAGATTCCTTTAAGGAATGGTTCAGTAATTAAAATATATTCAGCGTATTTTCCGGGTCGAGCTGCGTCTCCTCAGAAGAAATTTAATTTCAACAATGATTTGCGAAAATTGATAAATAGCAATGATATTTTTCTTATTGGCGGTGACTTCAATTGTAGACATAGGAATTGGGGATGTATTCGAGCGAACACATGGGGAAATATTCTTGCCAATCTGAATCTAAGCCATCCTTTCGACATTTTATATCCTCCTGACCCAACCTATTATCCAGCAAATAATAGATCTAACCCTTCAACTCTGGATATATTTTTAACAAATATGCCAGGGCTCTTTAATCAGCCGATGGTGATTAATGAACTTAGTTCAGATCACCTACCTGTGGTAATAAGTGTATTTTCATCACCGCTGCACGAAAGAAATGAAATTCTTGACTTCAAGAATGCTGATTGGAATGCATTTAAAAGAACACTAAAAAGTAAATTAAATAATGTGCCTAGCCTTTCACATAATGAAGTTAATGAAGCTGATATTGACAGAAATGTTTCCTCTTTTACTTCTGCAATAATTGAAAGCATAGAAAACTCGGTTCCAAAGAAAAGAAAGAGTATGACGAGTAAGAATCCGTTACCTCCCTATCTAATCGAACTTATTAAAGTCAGAAACAGTTTTAGATCGAAGTGGATGCGTACAAGACTCAATATGTTCTACAACGAAATGAAAATCTTGAACGCCGTTATAAAAGATGCGGTTTCGTCGTTTAAAAATCGGGCCTGGAACCAAAAGCTACAAGGACTTCAAAAATCCAGTAAACCTTTCTGGAATGTAGTAAAAGTCATAAAAAAACGAAATTTTCAAATCCCTGCACTTAAAATAGGAAGTGACATTATGTTATCTAACAACGAGAAAGCGAACGCTCTAGCGCATTCATTTTCTAGAAATTTTTCAGTTTTTACTAATAACAATGGTAACACAAGTGTGGAGTCCTTTGTAAAACAGTCTATTGATATAATTAACTCTAGTGCTGTAAATGGAGATGTTGGGCTTATTACTGTTGAAGATGTAAAATCGGTAACTCGAAAGTTACAAACTCGAAAAGCAATAGGTTTTGATAATATACGGAACTTATATTTGAAAAATCTCCCAAGCATAGGTTATAAGGCACTGCAGAATATGTTTAACTGTTGCATAAAAATTGGTTACTTTCCAACAGAATGGAAAACTGCAAAAATAATTCCTATACTCAAACCAGGAAAGAACGCAAATTCACCAGATAGCTATAGACCTATAAGTTTATTAAGCTCTCTTAGTAAATGCTTCGAAAAAATAATAAAAATTAAACTGGTTACCTTTACCAACTCTCGAAACATTATTCCTCCTGAACAATTTGGTTTCAGGGAATTTCATAGTACTGTGCATCAAATACATCGAATTACAGACCATGTTAAAAGACATTTTGCACTCGGACAAAGCACCGGTATGGTCATACTCGACATTGAAAAAGCATTTGACTCGGTATGGCACCATGGTCTTTTACATAAGCTCCTTACCCTAGATTTTCCAATGTACATTATTAAGATCGTCCAATCGTTTTTGTTGTCTAGAAAATATATGGTGTCTGTTAACAACTTTTTGTCTGAAACTTGTGTCTGTTCTGCAGGAGTTCCCCAAGGATCTGTCCTAGGCCCAATACTATATGTTCTATACACTTCAGACTTCCCTCAGTTATTCAACTGTGAAAAAGCTATTTTTGCTGATGATACCAGTATCTTTTCTTCTGATTCGATCGGTTTTAATATCGAAACCAATCTGCAATCAGCTCTTAACGTACTTCAAAATTATTTCAGGAAGTGGAAAATTAAAATTAATGCTGGTAAGACCCAGACTATCTTTTTTACTCGCAAAAGAAAAGTCTGCTCCTTACCAAGCAACAATCTGCAGATAAATGGCATCAGGGCTGAGTGGAAAAACAGCGTTAAATACCTTGGAATTAATCTGGATAGTAAACTTACGTTTGGTATACACATACAAGGAATCATTAAAAAAGTTAACTCCACCATTAAAATTTTGTATCCATTTATAAATCGAAGATCCAAACTAAGTAAGGATAACAAGATTATAATTTACAAAGCCATCTTTCAGGCGATCATGTTTTATGGGTCACCGGCGTGGGGTAATTGCGCAAAAAGTCATATACGTAGGCTACAGATTTCGCAAAACAAACTATTGAAAATGATTCTTAATCTCCCATGGCATTTTTCTACCGTTGAACTACACTCAATTGTGAACATTGAATATGTTTCGGATAGAATTTTAAAACTAATAGAAAAATATAACATCTCCTGTCATTCATCCGACAATGCCTTAATTTCAAGATTGTCTTCTTAAAGCAAATATACAATATATTAATTTAGTTTATTTATTTATTTATTAATTTATTAATCTGTTAATTAATTTATTTGTTTTTTGTCAATTTATTAATTTGTTAATTTATTTATTTGTTCATTCATTTAATTGTTAATTTATCTATTTGTTTATTTATTTATTTGTTAATTTATTAAACTATTTATTTTTTTTTATCTATCTACTTGTTTATTTATTTATATTCTTCAACTTCAAATTAACAGGCTTCAGAGGTACTGCAACACCTGGGACCTAAAGATTAACGCTTTGAAAACAAAAATTATGGTGTTTGAAGCTCGGAAATGTAAGAGGTTGAGAGAAGAAAATTGGTTTCTGAACGGTGAACGCATAGAGATAGTACAGGAATTCAAATATCTGGGAGTGTTAATGTTTGCTAATGGTAGCTTTACGAAGCATGTTAAGGAGAAGAGCAAAGAAGCCAAAATTGCACTTGGCGTGATTTGGCCTAATTTCTATGCAAATGAGAATATAGACTTGGGCTCTAAGTATCGGGTTTTTGAAGCCACAATCAATACTTGTTTGTGTTATGGTATCCAAGCGTTTGGCCATACCCATTTTGAGGAGTTCGAGCTTATACAAAGGTTCTTCTTCAAACGCCTTTTTCGTTTACCGAATTCTACTCCAACATATGCTATCCACGTTGAGTCAGGTATTACCCCCATTTACGTAAAAAACTTAAAAACTCAATCTGATTTTCTGATTAGAACTATGAAAAAACCCGGTGTTAGTCTCCACAAGTCAATAATGCAAAATCTTTTGCGCACGCGATCGTCTCCTTTCAAAGAATGGTGTGATCTTGCACTATCTCATGGTCTTCAATATACTCTTTCAGAATTCAACTTAGATAGCTGGCACGAGTTTTTTGCAAATGTCATATCGAAGGTAGATGAAGAGATATACCTCCAACATTTAAGGCGTGCGTCGGCGTCAACAACGAGAATTATGTACAGGGATTTGAATCACCGCCTCCAAGCCAAAAATTATTTTAAAATAGAATTCCCTGCTAGAGCTATAAGCACTATTTTTAGAGCAAGAGTGGAAATTCTTAGCCTGAACTTTATTCCTCACCGATCAGATCTATCAATCTTGTGCAATTTTTGTAATAGAAACGAGCGGGATGATATTCACCATTTTATAGCCATTTGCCCAATTCTGCAGGAGCTTCGAAGGCTCTATTTCCAACAAAGCGTCCTCTCTAGGCCACAACTGATAGACATTTTGAATGGATCCGCAGGGTGGACAAATCTCTACAAGTTTTGTGACCATGCTCTTGCATATCGAAACAGTTTTTTGTAGTTTTTGAATTTTGAGTAAATTTTGATTCAACTGGTTAATTTATCATTAAAAAAAAAAAAAAGGTAAAGTCTATATCATTTTCGTATTTTGTCTGAAAGCTATAATTTTTGCAATAACTTTGTATATTATAATACTATATTTATTTGCTTTGTAATTTTCTTATTTCGTCTTAAAGTTATAATTTTTGTAAGAACTTTGTATATAATAATATTATATTTATATATTACAATAGGTATCTATTCTTGTTAAATTAATCTATCAAATCTATCAATTTTATATTTAAACTCGTCATGTATTAGAAATGTCATTATCTGGCAGACGGCAACATGCCATGTCCATAAATTCTTTGTAAACCCTAATTTGTTTGTTAGTTTTTTAAATAAAGGATAATAATAATAATAATAATAATAATATTTATTTATTTAAAGATTATTTATTTACTTATTCGTTGAAGAAGACTGATTTATTTTTACTTTTATTTATTTATTTACTTATTTATTTATTTATTTGCTATTATTTATTGTAATTTTTATACTTTTTTGTTACTTAGTTTATTATTATTTAGTATTTGTTACACCATAATGTAAAAGGAATGTTGAATTTGGCATTGTTTGGCACCACCTCCTCTCTCTCAGGCTTGCATTGCCCTTGTACCTTATTTATTTATCAATAGCATATTCTTGTTATTATTCACCATCTTTATTTTTTTGTTTTTTTTTTTTTTTTGTTTAATGAAGGTTTTAAATTGTAGCTTTCCTTCAATATTTGTTGATACATTTTGTAGATTATAAGACTCATTATATCTTGTCAGTTGTAAGGTAGCTTTTATACCAATCACTGTAAATTGTGCAATATCTTTTAAAAAAAAAAAAAAAAAAAATGTATAATTTTGCTACAATAAACAATATATATTATTATATTAAATCACTGTAGTTCACACAATGTTGCACTCTATAGGCCAGTTACAGCTAGTCAAAGGCATTCTCCGGCCACCCCAATGGAAGTAGATCCGTCGTTTTCACGTTACAGAAATATGAGTACATTTCAAAACGGTGTATCAAATCAAGATCGCATTCAAAGACCTACGGCCTCAAATCAGAATTATCTTCAAGGATCCGGAAAAAATCCTTATAAAAATCAAAGACCTGTGCGAGATTTTGAGCAAGTCCAAAGACCCATCAACAATGACCATTTTCTAAAGCGTCGTCGCGATTCAGAACGACAAACCCTACCAAAGCTACACAGAGTGAATCATTTAAATCAGGTAGTAGTTGGGCCAGTCTTGAGCGAAGAAAATGAAAAGTGTGCCTGCAAATATGGTGTGAACCACAATGAGTTCGTGGATTATAACTGTGATACGGAATTGTTTGTTTCAGACGATGAGGATGACGATTTAGGAAATAAAGAAATCAACGGTGCTTCAGAAACTTTAGATGAAATCAATTTTTTAGGGGAAAGTCTCTTCTGCCCTACGTTGGTCGAACCAAGGCAGGAGAGAAAATAAGGCTTTTAATTGATACAGGCACCTCCAAGAATTATATAAAGCATTCCAATACTCTTAAAGGCATCAAACAGATTGAGAAACCTTTTTCTGTAAAATCAATACATGGGACAGACAAAATAACGTCTGAGTGTGTTATAAATAGTTTTAATAGAAATGCCACATTTTTTCTACTTCCAAATCTTAATACATTTGATGGTATCATAGGTTTTGACTTCTTAACCGAAATAGGTGCAAACTTAGACCTTGTGGATGGGGTCTTAAGTTACGAACTAGGTAAAGAAAGATTGCTGTACTTTTATTGTAGAGACGTAAACAACATTTCATTACCGTGCGAAATTAATGCAAAAGAAAAAAATGAAGAGCTTTGTTTGATGCTTTCTCAGAATTCGGAGTATTTGCGGATTCGACTGAAAAATTACCCTTTAACACCAAAGTTGTTGCTGCAATTCGAACTACTGATAATGAGCCAACTTATTCAAAAGCTTATCCCTACCCAATGTCCGCAATTGATTTTGTAAACACTGAAATTGCAGACTTACTGAAAAATGAGATTATTCGTCCATCACGCTCTCCCTATAACAACCCAGTCTGGATCGTTGATAAAAAGGGTACAGATGAGAATGGTAAGCGCAAGATGCGACTCGTGATTGACTTTCGAAAGCTAAATTCTAAGACAGTCAGCGACAAATACCCTATTCCAAACACAGCTGTAATTTTAGCTAATCTTGTTAAAGCTTCATTTTTCACAACATTGGACCTGAAATCAGGCTTCCATCAAATTAAATTATTTGAACGTGATATGGAGAAAACGGCTTTCAGCATAAACAATGGAAAATATGAGTTTTGTAGGCTTCCATTTGGACTAAAAAATGCCCCCAGCATTTTTCAAAGGGCAATAGACGATGTTTTGAGACCAGAAACTGGTAAGTGCTGCCATGTTTACATTGACGATGTAATAATTTTTTCCAAAACCCAAAAAGAGCACCTTAAAGACATCGAAAAAATTTTAAACTTATTGTTTGAGGCAAACATGCGAGTAGAACCAGCAAAGTCTCATTTCTTCAGGAACGAAGTAGAATTTTTGGGGTTTGTGGTGTCCAGTAAGGGAATAAAAACATGTCAAGACAAAGTTAAGGACATTGTAGGCTACGAAATTCCTAGAACACTACGTAGTTTGCGGTCCTTTCTCGGACTGTCTGGATACTACAGACGTTTCATTAAGGACTATGCCCAGATTGCAAAACCTCTGACAAATTACTTACGAGGTGAGAATGGCAATATAGGAAAGAGTCAATCTAAGAACATGAAGATTGAATTAGATTTCTCATCACGACAAGCATTTGAAAGGATTAAAAAAATTTTGGCTTCGGAAGATGTGCTTCTTTTGTATCCGGATTTTGAAAAGCCTTTTGATTTAACAACTGACGCTTCCTCTCATGCGCTTGGGACTGTTCTCTCGCAAGGTGGGCGACCGATAACTATGGTATCTCGAACATTATCTTCGACGGAAGAAAACTACGCTATTTATATGGCGTCAATCGCCTAAATATTTACACTGATCACCAGCCCTTCACATATGCTATTTCAGACAAAAGCCCGAATGCAAAAATCAAAAGGTGGAGGGAGTTTGTTGAGGAATTCGCACCAACCTTCTACTACAAACCAGACAGGGAAAATTATGATGCTGATGAATTGTCCAGACAGTACATTAATTCTTTAGAGGAACAACAAAACTCTTGCTCATTTACAGTTAACAGCGCAGCTTCTATGACTCAAACCATTACAAGTGTGCTTAACCCTGTAAATTGCTTCAGAAACCAACAGATAATAAATGAAGGGTCGGTACAACTGAAGACAACAAAAAAAATTTTCAAGATTCAATTGAGGCACTCACTTACATTTACTAACTTTGATAACCTATTCCTTATATTGAAAGAAGTTATAAGTCCGAATGTTGTTAATGCCATATTTTGCGATCTACCACTTCTAGCTCAAATTCAGAACAGACTGAAAATGTCGTTTCCTTCGGTTAAGTTTGTTCATACTATTAAAATGGTGACGGACGTTTTTAACCCTGACGATCAAATGGAAATCCTTTCAACCGAACATAATCGCGCCCACCGATCTGCGCGCGAAAATATGAAGCAAATTTTGAATGAGTACTATTTTCCTAGAATAAGACAGAGGCTTAAAGAAATTGTTTTAAACTGTAAGATTTGTCACATAGCTAAATACCAAAGACATCCACCAAAACCAGAAATAGCCAAAACTCCTATTCCAAGCAATTGTGGTGAAATATTGCATCTTGACATTTATGCAACAGCAGGATCTCACTTCTTAACTTGTGTTGATAAGTTTTCGAAATTTGCAATTGTAAAACCCATAAGATCGCGTTCGATAGTCGACATCAAAGAACCAATTTTAGAAATGCTTAACTTTTTTGAAAATACAAAAACTATTATTTGCGGCAACGAAAAATCTTTCGTTTCACTGAGCATTAGATCATTGTTAAGGGACCATTTTGACATAGACATGTTTAATACACCACCCTTTCACAGTACCTCAAATGGACAGGTAGAAAGGTTTCACAGCACGCTTTCAGAAATAGCACGGTGTGTTAAGCTAGAAAAAAACATCAATGATACTACTGAGCTCCTATTACTTGCCACTGTTAAGTATAATAGGACGATTCATTCAGTCGCCAACTACTCTCCAGTGGATATTATCCATTCAATTCCCTTGCTCTTAAGAAATGAAATAAAGGACAAGATAGACGAAACGCAAAGTAAGAATTTGAAGTATCATAATCAACATAGCCAAACGCGAACGTTTAAGCCAGGAGAAAAGGTTTTTGTTCGAACAAATAAGCGAATTGGTAATAAATTTAGACCACTATTTATTGAAAAAGTTATTCAGAGAGACCTGGGATCTACAGTTTTAATAGACAACCGGAAGGTTCACAAAGAAAATTTAAGAGAGTTTTCTTAAAAATTGGATGATGTTGAAAGTCTTGCAACAGAATGCTTGTTTTGTTTTCTCTCTTTATATAGTGATCTTGTAATCAAGAAAATTCAAATAGAAGCCAAAAGAAGTTATACTTCCTTTCACATACAAATTAATTTGTCACGTATATTTTTGTTAAGAAATTTATCAATTTGAATTGTAACTATACTTTGTTCTATCAAAGAATATCTTTCATACTTTTGTGTTTTTTTTTGTATGTTTTTCAGTTATTTTTGTTATTGTTGTGTCATTAGCTTTTATGATAATTGATTATGTTAAAGTCAATTTTTCATTACAGTTTTGTGAACATATGTGCTGCTTTATTAAGATTTTGTTAATCGTTGATGTAATCCTTTTGCAAAAAATAACTTCTTCTTCTTCTTTCCATTTCTGGCGTTACGAGTAGTGATCTTGAAGCGATCACAACTCTCCCACTTTTCTGCTTCACACTAGTGATCCGCCTGTGGGGTACGCCGCATTGACCTCAGAAAGCGTCGGCAAGCCTCCCGGTTTTGGATTGTTCCATGTCTGAGGCCAACCAAATGCTGCTGTTTTTGCATTTGCTTGTACCAGGAGTGTTTTGGCCTGCCTTTTCTTTTTCGTCGCGAATTTGTTGAAACGTTGTACGATATTGCCTTTTGGACGGGGTTCTGCGGATCTCTCCTTTGAACATGACAATACCAACTGAGCCGGTTGTGCTGAATTTTGTCCAAGATGGTACTTTTGACATGAAGGCTTCCACGGATCTTAGTACTTCTAATTCGATCAAGCTTTGTTACTCCTGCTGTCATCCGAAGCATCTTCATTTCGGCTGCCGTCAATTTGCTCTCATACTTTTTGTACATTGTCCAACATTGTGAACCGTATGTCAGAGCTGGACGGACAGCTGCTGTGTAGAGTCTTCCCTTCAGCTTAGGGGGCATTTTTCGATCACAGAAGATAGCGGAGTTTTCTCGCCACTTCATCCACCCTACGCTTACTCGATGATTGATGTCGTCATCACAAGTTGCTTCACTATTGATCATAGATCCCAGATATTTAAACTTTTCACACTTGGGAAGCACATTTCCATTCAAATAAATGTCTGGAATAGGCTTGTCTGGATCAGAAAAAGGGCAGCACAGGTATTCAGTCTTTTTAGCGCTAATACGGTACCCATTTCCTTCCAGAACATCAATCCAAACGTCAAGTGCTCGTTGCAGGGATGTAGGATCCTCGCTTATGATGGCTCCATCGTCAGCAAAGAATAATTATTGTACTTTATTGTCCGTTACTTTTCCTTCGAGCAAATAATCCAGAACAGCAATAAAGAGCAGTGGACTCAAGACACTTCCCTGATGTACACCTACTGTTATTTGGAATTCTTCGGTGACTCCAGCTGGGCATCTCACTTTTGTAACTGCTCCCTCGTACATGTCCATAATTATTCGCACATAGGCTTCAGGAACTCCTCGGTGTCTGAGGGCCACCCATATCAGATCTCGTGGTTGTCGATCGAATGCTTTTTCGAAGTCAACCAACACAATATGCAAATCCTCTAAGGCATCTCGGTGTTTTTCCATAATGATCCTTATGCTTTGGATTGCGTCTGTAGTTGACTTACCCGCGACAAACCCGCATTGGTCATCAGAAAGCCTTATTATTTTCCGCAGTCGGCTATCCAAGACCCGCTCAACGATCTTCATAGTGTGGGACATCAACTTGATCGAACGATAGTTGTCACAGCTTCTGGTATCTCCCTTTCCCTTGTACATTGGAAGGAGAAAACTTTCCCTCCATTGATTAGGCAAACTGTCACCTCTTATAAGTTTGGAGATGAGAATCGTGAGCCATCTCAACCCGATGTCTCCCATATTTTTCCAAAACTCATATGGTACCTCGTCTGGCCCAATCGCTTTGCCTTTTTTAGAGTTCTTAACTGCCTCCCTAACTTCTTCGACTGTGACGTCGGATACTTCCGTAAAGTTAGGTGCAGCTGTTGGAAAGTGGCGCCGAGGAAACTGTTCATTCAAAAGATCATCGCAATACTGTCGCCACCTGTGAAGAATTTTGTCGTCATCCACAAGTAGCAGTCCTTGAGCATCATTTATGAACTTTGGCGAACGAATCTCCTGCGCATTTCTCCTTCTCTGAGCGGCTATTTTGAAAATGGTTGCTCCCTTATTCAAGTTGCTTTGTCTTAGCTCTTGGATTGCCTGATTTGCTTCAGCAGCTGGGGCAGAAATCTCTTCCAGCTCTCGATACAGGCCCTCCGTGCTTTTTGCTTGAAGTTGGGCGCACTTTTTCTTCGCTTCTTTTCTGCAGCTCTTGTATTCCATTTTGAGACGCGCTTTTTCATTTGTATTTCTTGAGGGGCACTTCGACCAAGCTTGGAAAGCTGCTTTCTTCTTTCTAATCACTGCTTTAGCTTCATCATCCCACCACCAGGTTTCTTTAGCTTGTTGGTAGTGTCCTTTTGAGACTCCTAGCAGTGATTTGGCTCTCTCTAAGCAGGTTCGTTGTAGGCGATCCCACATATTTTGTGCCGTGATTGCATTTGAAACTGCGTCGATGGTATTACACAGCTGACTTCGCATATACGAAATGAATTGCTGTCCTTTGGTTTTCTCCAGATTGTACCACTTGATTCTCCTAGGAGCCTTTGTTTGTTTGACTTCCTTCACCGCATCCGTAAAAAATTCTGTTAAAAGAAGACGGTGTTGTTGAGCGGCAGCTTCTCCTAGTATCACTTTGCAGTCTTTCACCCGAGATTTCATGTAATTGGTTACCAAATGGTAATCAATCTGGGTTTCATTTCCTCCACTGCTGTAAGTGATAAGGTGTCGGTCTTGTTTGATGAACATGGTATTTAGTACGATTAGACCGTATGACTTGCACATATTTAGAATATCTTCACCAGGAGTGTTCCTGGTGCCGAATCCCAAACCTCCATGGGAGTCTTCATAATCCTCGTTTGTCTTCCCGACATGTCCATTCAAATCTCCTCCAACAAACAAATACTCTTCTTTTGGGATGTTCCTAAGTATGTTATTAAAATCAAGCCAGAATGCATCTTTTTCCTCCTGCTCACACCCTATTTGGGGAGCATATGCACTGATTATATTCCAGACCTTTCCTTCCATCACCAATTTAAGAGACATCAAACGGTCACTGGACTTCAAAATGGTCAACACGCTGTTACATAAACTTTGGTCAAGGATGATACCGACTCCGTTCCTACCTTGTTCTGTTCCATAGTAGAACATCTTGTAAGCCTTGGTCTTTACATCTAAGAAACGGGCTTTGTTTGCTGTGTTTCGCCATTTCGTTTCCTGAACACACAAGATGTCCACTCGCCTCCTTCTCATCATCTCTTCGAGTTCAAGACTTCTACCAGTCATACTTCCAACGTTCCAACTCGCAACTCTAAATTTTCGTCCAACTCGTCGCATTACTTTGCTAGCCCCCGGAATCCGTATAGCTCTGACCCGAACATTGCTGCTCGGTCCAGGATCAGCTCCATGCATAGCAATGGAACTGCCTGGCGGGGTAGTGCTTCTTATGTTTGCAAGTACTTCCATAATGCTCAAAATTTTTCAAAAATTTTCCTTTCATCCTTTTCGACACATGCATGCTCCATTTAATGAGTTTGATTTCCCTTTTACTACACCGGTAATCTCCAGTCGTGTAAACCCCGGGATCTGCATGCATACTTGGGGAGAGTTTTTAGGTGGTATGTGTGTCGCTAGACTCACTTTGATGTTAGTCGTCTAGATATGATTGCTCCTTTAGTCGCCTTTTACGACAAGCGGGGAGGCGCTGCAGTGCTATTCTAACCCGACACTGCACGGGATTTTGCAAAAAATAACAATATGTATAAATTCAATCAATGGGCAATTGGATGAAGCCGAGGACGTCTTCGTTTAAGAAGGAGGATAGTTATGATACGCTGGTCACCCTACTATTGAGTGTGGATGCTGTTTGAATTATAATCTTTGATTCTGCAAGTCATAATCCCGTTCTACTAAAAAAAAAAATCATTTTGAACAACCACACCGCAAAACTAACTAGTGATAAGCTTTGATCATAACCGTAGCGTTGATGTGTGGTTTTTTTTTTTTCGTTCAGGAGAGCTTACAGTCAGTTTTTTCGTGAGAGCCAATTGAAGAACGTGTAACCTCCTCATAGAAGAAACTATTTGTAGTATTGAAAAATAAAGAAATTAATTATAAAAGGATATTAAATTATTTTATATAAGCTAGTTTAAACATTTTTGTTAGCATGTAAGTAATTATAGGGTATAGAAAAATAAAAATGAATTAAAAATTAAATGTTGCCAAGGCTATAACATTGGCATCAACAAAAAAAAAAAAAAAAAAAACGATTTATATCATCTTTAAAATCTATATACATCATAACCACACCGGATTTTTTAGAAATCATTGAAGAAATAGCCATCACGGATGATCTGCTACGTTTGCAGAGCAATATTTTTTAAAGATGGACCTGGACGGAAAACAACAGAATACGCTAGGAAACGGCTGGATTTGATTGAAGATCTTTGGAGTGAATTCAAAAGAATCACAAACACATTGAGGAAATCGTAAAATACAATACACCATATATCCAATGCGACACAGCTGGGAAGGCCAAGCAAATCTACCAATCGCTAATACAACACCTTCTGTCCGTGATGAAGGATGGGACATCGGAAAGACAAGCTGAAAAAGAATCAGCAAAGGAAAATTGTGAAGCTACGTCTCATTCACTAAACTCAACACCAAAGCAGGACATAGACACAACAAAAGGGCTTCGAAGGCAAAAAGCATTGGTCATTGAAGCGATTGCTGGAAAAAAAAACATAGAGAAGAGTTCAGAAGATTATTTAGGCACATGTTGCCGCCTAAAGATCGACCAAATAAAAAGCATTTGGTCATAGATGGAAGAGGTTCATCAAAATATTGCCGAACTCCTGGAAGACCCAGAGAATGCAGGTTATGACATTGAAGAGTACTTCGCATTTGAGTACAGAGTCCAGAAAAATCTCATGTTGTCAATCAAACTTGAAGGAGGAGGCCATCCTGATCCCTGTGAATCCGACACATTGAGGCAAACGGCAAAATTACCTTAAATAACCTTGCCGAAGTTCGACGGAAACTACCTGACCTGGAGGCAATACTGCGATTTGTTTACCGAATTGGTTCACAATCAGAAAATAGCCGACTGCTTAAAGTTGTTTTATCTAAATACATCTCTGGAAGGTTAAGCAGAAAAACTTATACGCCACTTCACCACCTGAGACGCCAACTACCACGCTGCTTGGAAGGCAGTACGAAAACCTTCGGTTAATAGTATCAGCGCTTATAAATAAATTAATGGCGCAGCCAACTAGCCACATGACAACATCAAATCAAATAAAGGCATTGCACGACACTACAGTCGAATGCCTGCTGGGTCTGAAGAATCTTAAACTCGACAGAACAAACTGGGACCCACTATTAATAAATATTCTGATAAAAAAATTGGATCGGAATACTCGAACCCTTTGGGAGCAGAAACAGCCAAAGGAACTGCCTGATTTTGACCAGCTCATGACATTTCTCGAGACTTTTCCAATCATTAGAGGCATTGGAGACAAAATGTGGCAATACGTGCTCAAACGAAGGAAAATGAAATTCAAACTACAACAAGGTAACAAGTTCCATTACCACGCAGAAGAGCAGTTGTTCGTTTTGCAAAGCTTATCATCCGTTATTCATGTGTCGTACTTTCCTTAACCTCACAACTTCAGACAGGTTAAGTCACGCAAGCAAACACAATTTGTGTGTCAACTGTTTCCAAGTTGGACTCACTTCTTACAACTGCCAGCTACGAGGTTGCACAAAGTGTTCCAAAAAACACAACACATTGCTTCACATGTCAACAATAGCTCAACCAAGCGCCCTCACGAACCAAATACGAAAATTAGGTCCATCGAGTTAAAATTCTGAACAGCACCAAAACATCTTGCAATCAAACCCAGACTCATCTAACATATCTGGGAGTGAGAGCTCGGTATTAGCCGCATTAAACAAAAACAAAAAGACTGGCTACATTTTTCTCATCAGTCATCATCAGGTTGGCAAGTCAAGACGGTTCGCCCATTAACTGCCGTGCAATTTTGGACTCTGGTTTACAAATCAACATATACGAAAGGATGATTCGAAAATTAAATATTCCGTTATCGTGCCGCCCTGTGATCATTCGAGGGATAGGAAAATCCTTAAAGGATTCACAACGTAGAGCAAATATTAGTTTGCAATCTATTACTACCAGCTTTACCACCAGGCTAGAAGCAGTCGTATTGCCGCAAATAGTCTCTCCGCAACCAACACAATCATTTGACATAACTGCATGGAATATTCCGGATAACATTAACCTAGCCGACCCTAATTTCAATCAGCCAAGTCCCATAGACCTGCTTATAGGAGTGGAATTTTTCCATCATTTGCTCTGCGTTGGTCAAATTTAGTTAGGAGAGAATCTACCACTGCTACAAAATACATTATTAGGATGGATCGTTACTGGCAAGTTAAATGAAGGATCGCCAACAATCAGCACATGCGGAATACACACCGAAGAAGTAGCTCATGAACAAATCATGAGCAAATTTTGGCAGACAGACGAATTGCCGTGCTCCACATCAAAACGAACGATTGCAGAAGAAAAATGTAAAGAATATTTTAACCGATCAACTTCAAGAGATACAACTGGAAGGTTCGTTGTCAATCTACCTTTTGCTGACGACCCTGAGAAATTAGGCGAATCTAGTGATATAGCATTGAGAAGATTTCATGCTTTTGAGCACAAATTGGAGCGAGATCAAGAGTTATGCAATCAATACATTGGCTTCATGGACGAGTACATCAAATTGGGCATATGGTAGAGATCAACTTCGAAACCATTCAAACGCCACACAATTTCCTGCCTCACTTTTGCGTCCTCAAACCAGAAAGCAGTAGCGCAAAACTAAGAGTTGTTTTTGATGCCTCGGCAAAAACATCTTCCAATCTTTCGCTTAATGACATTCTGTATACCGGTCCAAATATCAAGATGAGTTGTTTACCATACTATTGCGTTTTAGATTGCCAAAATTCGTCATTAAGGTCGACATTCAAAAAATGTATTGGCAAATACGCGTAACAAGACCAACACTTCCAGTTAATATGGTGGTGACCCAAATCAACCCAAGCTCTAAAATGTTACAAGTTTTGCACTGTTACATACGGAACTACATCAGCTCCTTATCTCGCCACAAAATGCCTCCAGACTTTAGCTCAAGACTACTCTTCGAAGTATCCTTTAGGCTCCCAAGTGCTGTTGAAATAGTTTTACGTCGATGACGTGATGTCAGGTGCAGACAGCTTACTCGAAGCAAAACACATTCAAGCCCAACTATCAGCATTGCTGCGGGAGGGAGGGTTCGAATTAAAAAAAATGGTGCTCTAATAACCAACAATTGCTCGCAAACGTTCCATTAGAATCAAGAAATTCCTCTTTCCGATGACAACAATGAAGGCACGGTCAAAACCTTTGGATTGATATGGCGGCCTAAATCAGACGTCTTCAGCATAAAAACAAGTTGCAGACCCCAGAAAAAATTCAACAAACGATCAGTAGCCTCAGATATAGCTCGTCTTTTTGATCCACTAGGGATTATAGCACCTGTAGTTATTGTGTCAAAATTTTTTTCCTCAAGAACTTTGGGTTCTCTCAAGGACTGCAAGAACTAGACAAGTTCAACATTTGTCTACTTGTCTTCAGCAATACTATCCCTTCATCAGTTCAAATACACACATTTGCTGATGCTTCAGAAAAGGCTTACGGCGCAACGTAATGTCAGATCCATTAGCAAAAATTCGGTTCATTCAGTCAACAAGAAACCTCAAGGGAAGATGCACTAGGCAAACCATCAAACAAGATAAAGGGAAGCCCATAAAAAGTATCTGCCCGTTATCCACTATAGAGCTAGATAACGCACTATATTTTATTTTGAAAGAAATGCAAGAGCAAGAATTTATAAGAGACGTCCGTGCACTCAAAGCTCAACAAGAGCTTCACAAAGCGAGCCCGTTGATAGGTCTCGCGGTATTCTTAGATGACAGGGGACTATTACGAGTCGTAGGCAGACTAGAAAAATCGGAGCTGCCATATGACACCAAGCATCCAATACTCTTACCCCAGAAGAGCATCCATTTGTCAAAATGATGATGACAGATCTACATATTGAGAATAATCATATTGGACCTCAAGGAGAAGAATAATATGTACAAAACTGTACATCATGCATCAAGGCAAAACCCACTTTGTATTCTCAAATTATGAAAAATTTACCAGCTCATAGAGTGCAACCAGCACGTCCCTTCATCAATGCTGGTAACACTGGTTCTTGTGTGTTTAGTTTGTGTTCTAATCGCGTCTCATTTATTTTCATTTATCTTGTGTAGTTTGGTAGTTTTAATTATAAACTGCAAGTCAAATAAGTGTTTAAAGTTCGTATCTTTGTTTAAAGTGTTATTTTGTCTTGTACAATAATCTAAATTCTGTGTACTTACAAGATTTCTTGCTGAGCCTAATTGTGTAGTGATTGGTAAGAAAAAGTTTTTTTTACCCGTTTCCTATTAATTGAGTGCAATTTGAGTTGTTTTCTTTTTTATATTTGTCTCTCCCTTTAACTTCTTTGAATTCCTAATCTATCCTTTCTCCTCAAACTATAATTTCTTTCCTTAACCACTTTTGAAATATATAACTTTGTAAGCTCTTTATTATCGTCTGCTTGGTGCAGTTGGTAAAAGCGTAGATTTATTTTTGGAATACACACTTAGTAAGCCATTCTAGGTTCAACTCCCAGTCCATCCCAAAAAAAATTTTTTTTTTTTTTGCCCAATATTTTTTAAATTTTTTTTTTTTTTTCCTGTTCTGCTCTCAAATACTTTTTTATTTGCTAACTATGGATTGTGCAGCAGGTGTTTGGATAGTTCCAACTCACCTGTTTTCGCATGCTATGGTGTATGTGGCAAAGCATTTCATGCAAAATGTATTGGGGCCAACAATGCGCTTTTAGATAAAATAAGTGCTTTTAAAAGTGCTTGTTGGTATTGTGAAGAGTGTAAAAAAATATCTCTCTCCCACCTAGCAATTAAAATGTCTACGTTCAAACTAGATATTGAAAGGCTGTCGAAAGGTTTTGACCAACTTTTAAAAGTTTTTAATAACTCCGTTTTGAACTTAGCATCATTTTCCTCTCCCTGTAGCTCTGTTGACATGTCTACATCTACGGAGGACTTAGAAATTCCAATTTCCAAAAAAACTCTTGACTTGAAGGATCTTAATGCTCAGCCTTTGTCATCGGGAACTAAAAGCTCTGTCACGCTTCCAAATACGGGCACTAAAAGAAACCGTGAAGGAACAGTAGCTAGCAAAAACTTGAGCTCTCCTTCAAAGCGAAAGACATTGAGAAGCAACTCCGTCAAAGTTAAAAGTCCGTCTGTCCCGATAGAACTAGTGGTTGAAGTAGTTGATCTCGAAAATAGATCATTATCAACTAATCCCAGTTCTGAACCAGAGTCTGGTGCATCTTTCACACCAATAGAGACGGTTCCAAAACCGAAATTAATTTTTGTGTCTCGACTAAGGCCAGATCTTAATACAAACGATGTTTTGCATTATCTCGTTTCAAAGAAATGGATTCCTGATGAAAATTTTATTAAATGCAGTAAGATAAGCAAAACTGATAGCTTTGTGTCTTCGTTCAAATTGCTTGTCCCGCCCTCGTCTTTCGAGTCTATTTGTGACAGTAACTCTTGGCCTGGTGGTGCTCTTGTTAAAGAATTTTCCATCAACAGGAGAGTTAAAAACAAATTGGTTACCAATACTGCTCCAAAAAACTAATTAGATTTTCCCTCTTTTATCAAAACGTAAGAGGTCTTCGCAGTAAAACTGCTGATTTATATGTTAACTCCCACGTTTTCAAACATGACGTGTTTGTTTTGACTGAAACTTGGCTAAGTCCAAGTTTCTTGAATTCCGAAATCTTGAGCCCTGAGTTCTCGGTCTACCGTAAAGATCGGCACATAGACAGGCCAGATGAGGTCGGTGGTGGTGTTTTGATTTCGGTCAGGAACACATATATGTCGTCTCGTATACTCTTTCCGTTTGAACTGACTATTGATGTTGTTTGTGTGAAAGTCTGTACACTGTCTAAAAATATTTTTATCGTTAACGTTTACATTGTTCCAAAAAGTTCAGCCTCTGCTTATGCTGAACTGTCGCTAGTTTTGGATCATATTGTTGAATTGTCGGACCTAGAAAGCCAAATTCTGTTACTAGGTGACTTTAATTTACCATATGTCCAATGGTTACCCTCTGACGATGGATCATTCCAAAAACCCTCTCTAACTTCACCGCAGCGTGAGCTTTCTTGTTTAGATAATGTTATATCTACTGACTTACAGCAAGTAAGCTGTATTAGAAATTTCCAAAATCGTATGTTAGACCTTGTTTTCTCTTCCGAAGCTATTAGCACGGTTGTTCTTCAATCTAATTCAGGCATTACTAGAATTGATGATCTTCATCCCCCTTTAGATATTTTTGTTGAACTAAGCAACGTATCTCACGTTATTAATAATTCAAATGACTGTTTATATACTTTTGACTTTCGAAAAGCGAATTTCGATTTGCTCTCGAATGAATTAAGCAGGGCTGGTATTGAAAATATATCAACCCTTACAAATATTGACGAAGCAGTCGCTTGCTTTTACTCCGTTTTAGGAAATTGCATGGAAAAAACCATTCCCAAAAAGACGCTCAGAAATGATAGTTTTTGCCAACCGTGGTTTACCAAGGAACTAAAGGCTCTGAGGAATAAAAGAAACAAGGCTTGGAAGACCTATTTAATAACTCTTTCTCCAACTGACCACCAAATATTTATAAGTTTTTTTAAAGACTTCAAAATACTTTCTCAGAATCTGTACTCTAGCTATGTCACCCAAATGGGGTGTTCTCTGAAAAACGATCCAAAAAGCTTTTGGTCCTTTGTAAATTCTAAAAAAAAATCAGATGGCTATCCAGCCAACTTTATTTATAATACCATATCTTTAAAAAATACTCCCGACATTTGCAATGCCTTTGCAGACCAATTTAATGGCTCTTTTTGTAATACAAATCTAGAAATTGATGAAAAATACTTTGAATATTTAACTCACTGCTCGCAAGTGAATTTTAATAATATCCCTATTCAAAGAGACATAATTACTTACTACCTCTCTTCTCTCAAAGATGACGTTTCTTCTGGTCCGGACAGTATTCCGCCAATTGTTTTAAAGAAGTGTTCCTCACGATTATCCTCTCCACTTGAACATCTTTTCAAGCTTTCATTAAAATCTGGAATATTCCCCACTCTTTGGAAAAAATCTTTTATCATACCTGTTTTCAAAAAGGGTGAAAAATAAAATATATAATATAAATATAAAAAACTACAGACCTATTTCAAAGCTCTCATGCATACCTAAGGTATTTGAACAAGTAGTCTGCGAATGCGTATCCTTTTTTTCAAGGAATGTTGTCTGCCACCAGCAGCATGGATTTATGCAAAGAAGATCGACGGCTACCAACCTCCTATCCTTTCATCATAAGTGTTCCAATGCTCTTGAATGTGGGAACGAGCTTGATTGCATTTACACTGACTTTTCTAAGGCGTTTGACCAACTGTCTCATAACGTCATACTATATAAACTAAAAGCCTTTGGATTTCCCCCAGTATTTATTGCTTGGATTAGTTCCTACTTAAAAAATAGGTCATATGAAGTAAAATTTCGTAACGTTTTGTCAAAACCTTTCAATGCTATGTCTGGCGTGCCACAAGGTAGTCATCTCGGCCCCTTGCTTTTCATTATTGCAATAAATGATGTAATTTCCTGCATCTCCTATAGCGACATTTTAATCTTTGCTGATGATATGAAAATTTTTAAAATCATCGAAAACGCTTCAGATCGCGACTTCTTACAAAAAGATATTGATAGTTTTGTTGTATGGTGTTCAATGAACGGACTAATTTTAAATACTTCCAAGTGTCAAAGTATGACCTTTTCCCGTAAAAGATCTCCTAGCATTGGAGAATATTCAATATCGCAACAATCCCTATCTCAAGTTTCTAGATTCCGGGACCTCGGTGTTCTTTTTAGTACCAACCTCGAATTTAATGAACACATCAACCTCATTATTAACAAAGCAAATTCAATGCTTGGCTTTATTAAGCGATGGGCTAAGGAATTTAATGACCCTTATGTTACCCTCTCTTTATACAACTGTTATGCTCGTCCCCATCTAGAGTATGCTTCTCAGGTGTGGTCACCATTTTATGATATTCATAAATCTCGAATCGAAGCAATACAGCACAGATTCATACGCTTCGCTCTCAAAGATCTTCCTTGGGAAGATCCTTTCAATCTTCCTCCCTATGAAAATCTTATTCGCTTATTAAATCTTCAAACCCTCTCACAGAGAAGAATCAACAATGATTTAGTGTTTTTTCATCAATTAATAACCGGTATAATTGATGCTCCCGACTTGCTCTCCCACGTAGGATTCAACTATCGCGGAGGAACTCACCGACTACGTAATTTAGAGTTTATACATCGCTCCCACCACCGAACTAACTATGGCATGCATGAGCCATTAGCTCGCATGAGTAGGTTATTAAACTCCAATCCTTTTATTGCCGATTTCAACATCAGTAAAAATAGTTTAAAATTAATATTAAGAACCAGTTTACCATCAGCATGATTCATGTTTAGTAGTTTTTTTATTACAGTAGTTTAATTTAATTTTTTATTTATAAACCTTGTTTAGTATTGTTTCACTAGTTTAGTTTGTTCTATTAATGTTAATTTTAATATAATTTAAGTTTTACTTTGTAAATGTTGTAATGTTTTTTTTTATTTTTCCTCGTATACGTTCCCTTTGTGCTTCTGTTGGCGTTATTTACTAACCACTAACACTTGCATTAATGATGAAGAGCGTAGATAAGTGTGTACAAATGAGCTTGCTCTAAGTTCAGTGCCACTTAAGTCTCTGAGATGCAAAAAAAATGCTGGTGTAGATTTTTGCGGTCCATTATGGGTTCATTACCGAACGAGAGAAAGTCGGCCACAAAAGCGTTATTTATCAATATTCTGCTGCTTTGCTACGAAGGCAGTTCATATTGAGGTCGTAAGCGAATTAACCACAGAAGCATTCATTGGAGCACTGAAGGGGTTCATGAGCCGACGAGGCCAAATCAGAAACTTGTACTGCGGTGACGCCACGAATTTCGTAGGCGCAAGAAACCGGGGTTGCGAGTTTGTGAATTAAAAAATCATTAAGTCATAAGTTAGTAAGTGACTTATGAATTAGAAAAAAAAAATTAATTCATAAGCTAGTATGTGACTTGTGAATTAAATAAATCGTAAGTCATAAGCTAGCAGGTGCCTTATGAGTTAATTAAGTCACAAGTCATAAGCTAACAAGTGACTTATGAATTAAATAAGTCACAAGTCATAAGCTAACAAGTGACTTATGAATTAAATAACTCAGAAGTCATAAGCTAGCAAGTGACTTATAGCAAATTCGCTTTTTGGAGTTCTTGACTCTAGATACTCTGAAGAATTAACTCGTCAATTCAAAGTGTTACATTCAAATGAAGAACAATTACTGAAAGTTGCTAAAAATCAGACCTAAATTTTAGACTCAACAGTGAACATAATGAAGCAAAATCATGAAGCCATGTCCAAGAAACACAGCATGCTTGAAATTCAATTTAAGCAGATAATACATCGAATCAACAATTTGACCGAGGAAGTGTACCAGACTAAGATTAAGGAGCTTTTTTCGTCATCGTCTATTTACGCCACATTGCTTATAATGAACATACAGCGCACCCAAAATTCAATAACTGATGTTTTGGCAGATACTCACCAAGGACGAATAAATCATCTACTCATATCTCCACAACAACTCAACGGTGAAATTACCATAATAAAAAACCAGTTACCATCAGGATTTCGACTTCCAGTTAAGGCCGAAAACGTATTGACTCTAGACCAGCTAATGTCAATTACCGGAAAAACAGCTTCTACTACCTACTTTTTAAAATTGAACTACCATTGGTCGAATTGAAAGAATTCACGATGTCCAGCGTGGTCCCGATCCCAGCAGTTGTCAACAAAACCTTCACAGCATATCATACAATCATCAATAAGTTTCCTGGCAGTGAGTCCTCAACTCGACGAATACTTCCCTGTAACAGAAGGTGACCTCACTTCATGTACCATAATGAATGGGGTTCATTATCTATGCCCCCAATCTCATCCAGTATACAGAAAACTTCAGCACCTGCGAAATAAATTTACTCAACAACGCTTCGGACCTGTCGGGATGTGAGCTCAAACTTGAAGTAAATCAATGGATTTTCGCCGTCAAAGAAGAAACAACGCTGAATACCGTTTGTGATCGCCAAACTGCCTTCATTAAAATACAGGGAAGTGGCCTTTTAAGAATGCAACTGTCTTTCGTGGACAAACATCAACAATTAACTCTTCAAGGGCTACAAATTCACTCAAACAATATACGAGTGTCGCATACCAGACAAAGCGTCGCTTCGCTACAAAATGTCGGCGAAAATTGGTTTCTGATGGCCCGCTTCGATCAAGTGAATTGAAATCAGCGTCGTCGTGAAGGCCGCAGAGAATGAGATAATCAAAGCAGAGCTTTAACAAATCGTGGAAACATCTAAGATACCCAAAACACTCAAGACGTTGAACGCATTCGTTGATGCTGATGGATTTTTAAGAGTTGGGGGACGCTTGGAGAATTTTCTCCTCTCCTACGACGTGCAACATCCGATATTACCTCGAAATAGTCACCATTTTACGAATCTGGTTGTCAGACATGCTCATAAGAACACGTTGCATGGCGGCATCCAACAGATGATCAGTTACATCTGTCAAAAGTAGTGGATTGGCCAGATACGAAGAAGTGTAAAGTATCAGCTTTATAGGTGCACTTCTTGCTACCGGCAAAGGGCATCGGAAATGCTGCAGTTGACGACAAATCTACCTGCACCTAGAGTTAAAAAGAGTACAGGCGCTGGTAGAAGGGTTTTAGAAAAAATGGAGTTCCGAATATCTTGAGCGATTGCAGTAATGTCAGAAAAGGACTCAAATACAAGAAGCCCCTAAAATAGAAGACTTAGTCTTGCTGAAGGATGAGCGACTTGCACCGACTTATTGTAGTCTTGCCCGAATCGAGGACACTCACGCGGGAACGAATGGACTCATACGCGTTGTCACCGTGAAGACACAAAACGGAAACCTTAAAAGACCTATCGCCAAAATTCTTTACCGTCAAACAAACACCAGGAACAATCAGCGTTAATATAAAATTCGAATTCCTGAAACATCTGTTGTTTACCGAAACTTGACAGACTAAAAAAAGTATGCTGTTTTCAAAAACACGAAACTTTTAATTCAAGTCGAATTTCATTCAAGTCACCATTCAACACAGCAATCAAACCATCTTTAAAACACCTGTAAAGTTGTCCACATCTGTACCATATAAAGAAAAGTTAAAACAAATCATCATCACTCAGCACATCAATCAACACATCTTTAAAAACACCTGAAAGCTGTTCAAAAAGGAGAAAATAATCCCACAAGAATCTTGTTAAAATTTCTTTATTTAAAGATATAACAATTTATAAACAATTGCATGAAAGGCAATCACTGCAATTCGTCGTTAAATTCTGTGCTGCAACAACGCACACACAAAATCAAACTTAAGATATGAAAGGAATTTAACACAATATATATTAGAATCCAATAACGAAAAAAAAAACTTTAAAAAAAAAAGTCGGTTTTGTAATTTTTGGTTTCCTCAAAAACTACAGGTTATTTTGACATCCGGTTTTTTTGTGTTTGATCACAAATAAATAAGAGCATTGAAAATAAGCCAGAAAAATACTACTTAAATACGTAAAATTTAAAAAAAAAAAATGGTTTAAAAAAAAATGTTTTTTTTTCAAAATTTTGACTTTGAAAATTAATATTTCAAAAACAATTTTTTTTTTTTTTTTGTCAGGAGGAAATCTTCAAAAGACACTTGGCAGTATTCGACACCAAGTAGTGTGGGACTCTTACCTCACTAAAAACTCCTCGTAATCAGACCCAAGAAATGAACGATCGTCAACAGATTTGTCTTTCTCAATAATATAATCGCTTTAAGGGAAGCTTAAACTTTTAATGCTTCCCTTGACTTTTAGACCTTTAGCTCGTGTGGCTTGGTTCTTCTTAATCTCCGAACATTGCCTCTCGAATTTAATACGGACTCCATTTCAGAGTTGATATGACTATGCAGTCGCTGATTGTGTGATACAGCATGTTTTCTTACAACTTCTGCAACCGTTTCTATTTGTAGGTCACGATGTAAATCGTGCATTTACTATTCCACGAAGGACTTTGTTTTGGAATTTTTGGATGATTTCAGAATTTGTTTTCTTGTACAGCCCCATAATTGGATTCCATAGGTCCAAACAGGTCTAAGTACTTGTTAATAAAGCATTATTTTATTTTCGACGTATAGGCTAGAATTTCTACCGATTAACCAGTACATTTTTCTATACTTCAAGTTGAGCTCTTCCCTTTTCTTTTTGATATGCTCTTTCCATTTTAGCTTTGCATCCAAATTCATCCCAAGGTATTTGGCCGTGTTGGCGTAAGGTACAGCTTGATTGTTGATGAATATTTGTACGTAGCTTAACTTTTTATTTGTAAAGTTTATATGTGCAGATTTAGCTTCATTGAGCTTGATACGCCATTTTTTGGTCCAATCACTAACGGTGTCGACGGCATTTTGCGATTTCTCCCTTGTATATAGTAAATACAGGGTAGGTCCTAGGACGCTTCCTTGTGGAACACCGGCTTGTATTTTACTTAGCTTTGAATATTCTTGATCATACCGTACTCTGAAGAACCGGTTTTAGATATAAGATTTTAGTATTTCGTAGTACTGCCTTGGTAGGTCCCTTTGCAGTTTATACTCTAGCCCCTCATGCCATACCTTGTCGAATGTTTGAGCAACATCTAAAAATATAGCCGAACATACTTGTTTTTCTTCTAATGCTTTTTCAACTGCATCCGTTATTCTATGAACTTGGTCTATCGTGGAATGTTTATTTCTAAATCCAAACTGATGATTTGGGATAAGATTTCTTTCTTCTATGACTTTGCTTAGTTTTTTCAGTAGCAATTTTTCAAAGACTTTTGCCATTATTGGTATAAGCGATATTGGTCTGTAGGACGTCACTTCTGTTGGTGGCTTACCTTGCTTTGGTATAACAATTACTTCAGCAATTTTCCAATGATGTGGGACATATTGGGTTCTTAGGCATGCATTTATTATGAATTGGAGTTTTATGAAGGCTTTTGATGGCATTTCTTTCATAACCTGAGCAGTTATTAGATCGTACCCAGGTGATTTTTTGTTCGATAGTTGATTTCGACACATACTTTTTATTTCTTTGAGTGTGACAATTGGTATGTCAACTTCATCGACTTTATCAATAAACTGTAAGCTGTTTTCAGATGTATTTGCTGGGAATGGCTTAAAAACATTCGCAAGATGTTCTGCAAACAGGTTAGCTTTTTCTTTCGGATTTCCGATCCAATTCCCGTTTAGAGATTTTATTGGCGGGTTTTGCAACTGCGGTCTTTTCAGGCACTTAGCTGCTGTCCAGAGCGAATAATCGGTTGAAGCATCAGTCGTTAAATTTTTCAGGAATCTACTTAATGAATCATTTTTGAATTCGTAGATTTGTTTTTTCAGTTCGTTGCTTAGCCGGTCAAACGCTGTTTTGTCGTCTGGAAATCTAGTATTCTGCCATTTTCTTCGAGCTCTTCTCTTCTCCAATATCACTTCTCTTATCTCGGCAGGGTATTTTGTTTCAGTTTGCTTCCTACTCGAGCAAGTTGGTGTACTTTCTTCTGCAGCTTGTTGAACATCGGCAATGAATTGTTCTACTTCAAGGTCGATTTGATCTTTTGTTTCCATAGGGGATCTGAGATTTATATAGCTTTCTAGCTTTTCTCTGAATTCATTCCAGTTTCTTTTATTATTTACAAGCTTAGCATTACTTTTTTCCATTATCTCTGATTCATTAAGTGATAAAATCACCGGTGTATGATCTGATGATAAGTCATAATTACCTTCGACTCTTATGTGGTTTCGTTTGATGCCTTTAACTATGAAAAAGTCAACAAGGTCTGGTATTTTACTAGTATCCGATGGCCAGTAAGTTGGTGATCTGGAAGAATAAAACTCGCAATTGTATTTGAGGCATGCTTTGTAAAGCCTTCTGCCCTTTGTTGTTATAAGTCTGGATCCCCAATGGGTGTGCTTAGCATTGAAGTCACCGCCAACAAGGAAGTTATGTCCTAGTAGATTTAGCAGTTCTGTATAATCATCTTCAGTCGGGGAATGCCTTGGCGGGCAGTATATTGATGCCAACTTGAAGTCTTTCTTTTTCATACCAATACTAATTATTGTTACTTGCATATTCTCGTTTGTAAACATAGCTTCTTCATGGTGTTTTAAGCTCTTTTTTATCAGGATTGCCGATCCACCTCTAGCCTTATCAGCTGGATGAGGAGCGTGGTAGCAAATATAGTTTGATATTAAATCATCAAGAACCAGTCCACTTGAGAAATGAGTTTCGGACACCAGACAAACATCTATGAGTTCGATGTCTAAGAAGATTTTTAATTCTGATAAATGGTGTAAAAGACCGTTTGCTTTCCATGTTCCAATTTTTAGTGTTCTGTCCATCATTGTTTTTTAAGAGCGACTTCTTCACTTAGCCGTTTGATGTTCAAATCCTGATTGTCAATTCTTTTAAGAATAAGTTCAAGAATTTCTTTAATGGAAGTTTCTTCATTCTTCCGCACATTTTTAACAATCTGTGAATAGGATTTATTTTCGTCGCTCTTGCTTTTAACAGCTTCCTTCGGAAGTTCTTTCTTACCTTTATCCTCAGCTTCAGGAGTTCTTTTTGTGTTTGCTGGATTGCTGGGCTTTATTTCACCGGATGTCATTTTGCTTTTGGATTTTTGAAATCTTTTAGCAACTGGACAGCCTCTATAGCTTGCAGGGTGATTACCTTGACAGTTTACACATTTTGCTTTCTGTTCTTTGCTTGATGGACAGTCTTTAGTTGCATGTTTTCCTTCACACTTAACACAAGCAAACTCGCGGTTGCAATATTTTTGGGTGTGGCCAAATGCTTGGCATCGTTTACATTGCGGAACAATTTTTGATTTTCGCAGTGGTTCAATTTTGACTTTTATGCCCAAGATTGATCGAATACTATAGACATTTTCAAGACTTTGTTTGCTGTCGAAAAATAGAGTGAATAAAGGCAGGGATCTCTTTAATATTATTGGTTCCCCAGCAGAGTTCTTAGTAGTCTCATTCTTAATAAGATTGACTGCATCAAGGGCTTGGAAGCCTGCTTGAACAAGGTCTTCTACTAATTCTTTTGGAGAACATGAGGAATGTAGGCCTCTGGCTACTACTTTTATTGGTCTTGTGGATTTGTTTTCATACGATTTATTTGAAAAACTTGTTTTTACTTTTAAATTAATGTATAGGTTTTTGGCTTTTCAAAGTGCTATAGCACAACTCTGTAGGTATTACCGTTATTTTAAAATATTTTTTTTTCCTTTTTTAATGATTTTTTTCTTAAATTGCCCCTCCCGCCTAAACGGGTTAAAATGGACCCCCCCCCCCTCCCATACGATGTTTTGCTTGTCTAGGTCCAACCTACACACCCTATCTTTTTGTCACACCTTATGCAAATCACCCTGTATACAAACCACTGAATTTAAATTGATAAGCACTTCATAATCTTCAATTAATTTAATCACACCTAGAACTTAATCAAACTTGTAAAATTCGGGAAACATTTCCGAAGTAAAATAGCGAATTTTAATGTAATTATTCTATGAGTTTTTTAGTTGAGATATTCCACGTGTTTTTTAATCTAATAAATGAAAAGATTAGTAAAGTTTTTAACAGTTAAAACACTTATTTTAATTATTCTAGTTGAAAATCGAACTCTTTCAACTAGAAAAGGATGGCACTCGGTTACGTTAAGTCGGCAATTGTTAGCACATTATGCTTAGACACACACACACACACACACACACACACACACACACACACACACACACACACCACACACACACACACACACACACACACACACACACACACACACACACACACACACACACACACACACACACACACACACACATACACACACACACACACACACACACACACACACACACACACACACACACACACACACACACACACACGCACGCACACACACACACACACACACACACACACACACACACACACACACACACACACACACACACACACACACACACACACACACACACACACACACACACACGCACGCACACACACACACACACACACACACACACACACACACACACACACACACACACACACACACACACACACACACACACACACACACACACACACACACACACACACACACACACATACACACACACACATAATATCATATATTAAAACAACTAACTTTCTTACGCGCAACTAACTTTCTTACAACCACACAAATCAAATATATTTTAATTAAAATATCAAAAAAATAAAAACAACAAGAAAGACACTCATCCTGGAATATGTGGGTTATAACACACATGGCATCCATTGACCATTAACCAATATAAAAGTTGCGGGAAATTCTTCGCAGCTTATTTAATCCATCTCAGCATCAGTTCGCAGCAACTACATCAACCGTTCGACACAAATCTAACATAAAACAAATACACAATTTAAAGCAAAACTCAAGCTTATAACTAATAACGATTAAAATTATCGAAGAAAGCATGCCGGCACCATGCTTCTTCACACCTTCAATGCAAAATTAAATTGAATTACCTATATGGAACCACAACCACCACCGACCGGTTGCCGAATGTCACTCATCAATGGTATTGTTGGACTTTATTTACTAAGAGTGAGAGGCAGTGCCGGATTTACTTTTTTAGGGCCCATAGGCGGAATTTTTGTGGGGGCCTACCACTACCACTTGAGTACAGCTTCCACCACTAAGGCCACGTCTGGTTGACTTTTTGTATTTTGAAAGCGTTTTATAATCTTTTAAACTTTTTGTTTTGTTTTAATTTTCGCATTCCACTTTTTCAATATTCTTTTCGTTTAATATGTCAGATCAACAAATGTTCGTTTGATAATAGTAGATTTAGTAAGAATAGGGGAGTTTTTTCTAGCACTGCAGTTATCATAAGTTTTTATTCTATTTTATTTCAAGCAAACCATCTGTTAGAGACAGTGAATTAAATTAATAGTTTTCGATTAGAACTGTGTCAAAAAGGTATGCTTAAGCTTAAATAAGAGTAATTACTATTATGATTATTATTATTATTCTTATCATCATTGCCAATGAACAGTTACAAAACACGAAAAAGTAGCATTAATCAGAAATAAAAGCAGTATTAGCTTAA
Source organism: Melanostoma scalare (assembly GCA_949752695.1). Taxonomy (NCBI): domain Eukaryota; kingdom Metazoa; phylum Arthropoda; class Insecta; order Diptera; family Syrphidae; genus Melanostoma; species Melanostoma scalare. Next base: position 77,418,885 of record OX456986.1, on the reverse strand, counting down.
ATTTGTGAATGAAAAGAATTGACATTATGTGCTGACTGATAGTATTCACATTCATGCTTTTCCAAAATTAAACAAACATTTCAAAATTTGTTTAAATCGTGCTTTTACATCCTTTAAATCAGTGATTCCCAAAGTGGACCCCTTGGGGTCGATATCGGTTTCTTAGGGGTCGACAAAAAAGAAATCTGGATTTGGGGGTCGACCAGTTTTTCAATCGACCCCCTTAACACATTTTCTTATTTTAAACTTCAAAGATAGTGTTGCGTTACTTTTGCCATTCTAAAAATGAAAAGTTTAATGAAACATTTTAAACATGTGTATAAAAAAATTGACATAGTATTGTATAATTGTGATATTATACATAAATAGTAGTTTTAAACCTTTTTTACTTAAGATTGGCGGTGTGATCGCAGACACGAAAAAAAAGGAGACAGTAGGTACAGTTTGGACTACATAAAGTTTGGATTTATTTCATCTGCATCAAATCAACACTTGCCGACGTGTCTCATATGTGAAAAAGTATTTAGTAACGATGCCATGAAGCCTTCAAAAATGGAGGACCACTTATCACGGTCCTATGCAAAACGTTGATGGCTTGCGAGCGTCCTACAATATATCTCTGCTTAAAGCGAAGTAGGCGAAGCCTCTCACAATTGGAGAGCAACTTATTTTACCAGCCATTGCAGAGGTCCTCAACAATGCATTGCATAATGCATAAGCCCGCTCAAGATACATATTATAAAAAGAATATCCTTGAGTAATAACACCGTTAAGAGACGAATAGACGAGATGGGCCGCGACGTGGAAAACATTTTATGCAATTTATTGCAGGCCAAGAGATTCTCTCTCCAGTTAGACGAGTCTACATTACCCGGCAATGGAACTCTGTTGGTAGGATACGTTCGATATATCATAGATGAAAATATGTACCGAGAGCTGCTTTTTACCATTATATCTGGAAACTGATATCAGAGGAGAATCCATTTTTCTGGCAGTGGAACGTTTTTTTTTTACCGACAAAGCTATTCCATGGAGAAAAATTATTTCTGTTGATATATCAATATCAATATTTTCAGCTATTTTTGGGTCTGTGTTGGAGTTTCTAAATGAAAAAGATCCGAATTTGGAAGAAAATCTGAAAAATTCTATGACGGATTACATGACCGATCTCTACTTGATCAAAACAAGATCACTTCACAAAGATTTTACCAAAAGGTTTGAGGATCTTTTGAACTTACAAATTCCTGAGTGGGTAATAAATTCGTACAGTATAACAGCCATGGAAGAAATCAATATGATAATGCAAGAAGATTTGATCACCATCCAAACTGACGAAGAGCTTAAGCTTAAGTTCAACGAAGGCTATCAGAAGTTCTGGTTGCAGCGCAGCATTGAAACTCAATATACTGCATTGTGGAACATTGCTGAAAAATATCTCATCGCTTTCCCATCATCATATTTTGTTAAAAAAGACTTTAGTGTGGTTGCACACATTTTGACGAAAAAAAGTGTTGTACACCTAAATTTGGTTCCTTCACCTTTACCTACTATGCCAGTAAGCATAACTGTTATTATGCATATTATTGCTTTATCAATATTATGCATACTAACAGTTTCCGGCCGCACTTATTGCGACATGGCTAAGTAGGTCAAGCTGAATTCCAGAATGCAAGTTAAGCAATGCATTCTGGAGTTCAATCAAAAGTTCCAGCCAGGTCAACGGAAATATGGTGAGTCTATTGTTAACCACCGAAACGAGAGGTTGTGTGTCTTTTTAATTTACATTACATTTCATTACATTTCGATTACGTACGTTACATTTGGCGCAGCCGGTTCGCGAACCTTTAAAAAAAAAAAGTAATTTGTGTTTTTAAATTGAATAAAACACCTTATCGTACGTTGTCGTGATTGAAAAAGTGATTGGAAAAGTGAAGGAAAATACTCGTATTTTTGTGTGCAGTGCTCTGTGGATTCATTTAATTGTCGTCTACCTTTGGTTTTTTCTTAAACTTGGATAAAATAAGTTACACCAAAATCAACTTGCCAAAAGAAGAATTGGAAAGAAACTTGAAACATACTACTGATACTGTATATCTGAACAATTAAAAGTAGATACAAAGGGAGAAATACAGGTGAGTATACTTTAACGTATGTACCTATGTTTTATTTTTTAGATCATAAGTGACAAAGTTGTGTACCTATAAATTTTATTTATTTTTTTTTTCTCGGTTTAGTTTTTCAAGTCAAGTTCTTAGTCAAGTTTCGTTTCTTTCATTTGTTTTTCGTAGTAACTTTAGTTGAGGTGGTCGTTTGATTTTATTTGATTTAAAAAAGAAAAAAAAATTAGATCTGTTGGTTGGCGTTAGTTAATGGCCCGCACCCAAGTTGAAGCCCAACTTAACGATATAATAGAGGAGTTAGAGTATTTTAAAAAAGAAAAGAAAGAAAATCAACGACAATTAAAGTCGGTGAATGAATTTCTTTTCACAGAATTAAGGGATATTTTGAATCCTGAGGTTTACAAACTGGTAAGTTTTCAGCTAACGTCTCAGTGGGGTAAATTAACTAGAGTAGAATCGACTGACGAAATCGTTAACGAATACGTCAAAGCCGTTCACGCTCTAGTAGAAAACCACGCTAAAGAGGCAGAAGACCTTAGAAAACAGCTTAAAAAGAGCGAGTTTAGGCGTAAGGAAGCTGAAAAACAACTTCTGAAAACAACAGAAGAAGCTGACCAGGAAATAGACCAGCTCACTATTGAGTTAAACAAAAGTTTAACAACTCAAAGGGAGCTAAGGGAAAAAGGTAAATCATCACCTTATCCTGACAGTTCAAAACACCTTATTCCGTTGCTCACTCCTCAACATACTTCTACACCAAAATCGTCTCTGGAAAGAAACCTGGTCAACACAGGAGTTCAAACCACAGTTGTAGAAGTATTTAAATCAAATAAAATCACTCAGGTAGAAATAGAAGAAAATTGCGAAATGCCACTTGAGAGTATAAGCAAGGTAGTTTCAAGGTTAGTCCCCATATTCAACGGGGAGAGAAATCATGAACTTTCACAAAGAGTTCATGAATTCTTAAACGCATGCGATCTGGCTTTGAAAATGGTAAAGCCAGAAGAAGAGGGGATCTTAGTGTCTCTAATCTCAACCCGATTGCAAGGCGATGCGTTTGAGTTAATTCGTTCAAACAATGTGAACACAATAGAGGGTTTGGCAAAACTGTTTAAAGACAGTTATTTAGTGCCAAAAACTCTGGACAATGTGATGAACGAATTAAAGCAATGCCATCAATTGTTAGGCGAAGATGTAAAAGCGTTCGCTAGACGTCTAGCGAAACTGAAAGCTACATCTGTTGAAATTATTGACTCAAGATATTCCGCAACTGAGTCAGTAGGCCTCAAAAAAGAAGTTGAAAACACGGTGTTGACAATTTTTAAAAAAGGGCTAGTCGATCAAGCTCTTCGACAGTTTATGCTGGGGAGCAAAAGCAAAGATCTCAACGAAATCTCTGAGGAAGCCTTGAAAACTTCCTTGCTACTACAGCCAAACTCGATGGGCTATATGGGAGTTGGAACAACACCAAACTTACCTTTTGATCGTATTAGCTCAATGTACCAAATTCCCGGTACTTTCCAACAAAATTACAATAGCCTGACTCAAGCATATCCATCTATGCCTTCCATGCCTCATCTTTTTAACAATTATACTACACTACCTCACAATTTACCTCAAGTGACACAAGACTACACATCTAAACCCGCACAACATCCTTCACACATCACACATAATGAAACACCTCAATACATCCAGAATTTTCAAGACCCTCCCCACTCCAGCAATAGACAGTCAACAAGGTCTGCAAATCCCATTAAAACCTGTGGATTCTGTGGCAAGAAAAATCACAGCTATGTTGATTGTAATATTCGTAAAAGAACGCCATACTGCGACACTTGCGAGGACTATGGGCATGCTCAAAACAGTTGTCCCCGCTCACAAATACGAGCTACTCAGACAATAAGTCAAAGGCCTAGAGTCAAATGCAAGTGGTGTTCTAGGGTGGGTCATGTGGAGGACGATTGTTTCTCTAAGAGAAATTACCTCAAAGACCAGTCGGGAAACGCCCTGGGGGCCAATTTGAATCACTAAATTGTGCCCCAGAAAATTCGCTCTCCACAAAATCAACAACGAAAAATAAAAAAAACAAAGCAAAAAAAAGCAATGTAGACGAAGTAAAGCCATTAGCGCCTGTATTAAACGATCGACAAAAAGAAAAAAGAACACAAAACATTGACTCGGAGGAGTTAAATTTCTTTACTTTTGAGTCGATTCGTAAAACGAAGCAGAAATCAAGGCCACTAGTTTCTGGGACAAAAATAAACCTAGGTCAGTTTGGTTTCTTATTTCTGATTTTCAATCTTCGTTTCGTTTGGAGTAAGTGCTATTCAAAGGTGAAATTCGTCTATAACTTTTTGAATGATTAGTTTAAGTGTTTTGTTTTGAAGTGTTTCAACCAGTATGCTTTGCCGAAAAGTAAGAAAAAAATATTATATGCATTTAGGAATCTTCGTAAGCATGACGTGTTCGTCGAGCTGCCTATGTCAATGGCCAAGTCCGAAAAGGTACTTCTTCTGGTCGACACAGGAGCAGACTCGAGCTTACTAAAAAGAAGCTCATTAAAAAATGCTACCAATATAAATATAAATGAAACAAAGCAACTGGGTGGTGTTTTCGGTGGAGTAGGTATGACAAAAGGCACAATCAAAACTTCCTTATCATTCCCCAACAATAAGTTCTGTACTAAGTGGAACGTTGTCGATGGTTTAGATGAAATACCTGCTGACGGTATCCTAGGACGTGATATCCTATGGAATCAAACAATCATCGACGCTGTTTCAAAAAGAATAACATTATTTAATAGGAAAAGAGAAGTTATAATCGAATTACCTCTAAAGTGTTTACCTTCTAAAATATCTGCAATACAGGAAACACAAGAGAAGTTCAAAATAGGAGCTCGGACACAAACAGCTGTTAAGCTTTATATTCCCAACTCAAAATCAAATGAATTGCTAATACATTCACAAGAGATTGATTGCGGAATCTACTTGGGAAATGCAATAGTAAAAGCAAACAATAGCTACGTCCATGTTCCTATCATGAATTGTACCACACAAGACTACTGTTTGGACGGAAATTTTGTTCCAAAGCATTCGAATTTCAAAAACTTTAAAATTATTAACCAGAGTGCGGAAAACAGAATATTGGCTAATTTTCCAAGACAACAGCTTAGTGAACGGGTCAGTACTCTGATTAGTTCCTTAAAGTTAGATGAAAACCTGAATAGGGAAGAGAAGGAGTCAGTAGAAAAATTATGCTCCAAATTTAATGACGTTTTCTTACTGAAGGGTTATAACTTAAGCTTCACACCTGTCTTAGCACACAGTATACCCACTAAATCTGACCAAGGACCGATTAACACTAAGCAATATCGAACTCCGGAGATTCATAAGAAAGAAATTGAAAGACAAGTACAAGAGATGCTTGATCAAAACATAATTTCGGAAAGTAAATCTCCATGGAATTCACCATTGCTTATTGTACCTAAGAAATCCATTGAAGGTCAGAAAAGGTGGAGGGTCGTTGTGGATTTCAGAAAACTAAACGAAATAACGATAAAAGATGCCTTTCCCTTACCAAGAATCGAAGAAATTCTTGACCAATTGGGACACTGCCAATTTTTTACCACATTGGATTTGGCAAGCGGCTACCACCAGGTAATGATCGATCCGGCTGACAAGGCAAAAACCGCGTTTAGCACTAGCAAAGGGCATTACGAATTCAATAGAATGCCGTTTGGGCTAACCGGTGCCCCAGCAACATTCCAAAGGATCATGAATCACATCCTGACTGGTTTGCATGGCATCGATTGTTTTGTTTATTTGGATGATATTGTCGTGTATGGCAAAAATCTTGAACAACACAACGAAAAGCTTGCAAACGTTTTAGCTAAGTTAAGGCAACACAACCTGAAGTTAAATATTGAAAAATGTAATTTTCTTCGCCGTGAAGTAACGTATTTAGGACACGTGTGCTCTGAAAACGGAGCTACTCCAGACCCATCAAAAATTCAATGTGTCTCCAATTTTCCCACCCCAAAGACAGTAAAGCAGGTACAATCATTTTTGGGGCTTGCGAACTACTATAGAAAGTTCATACCCAATTTCTCTCAAATAGCCGCTCCAATCACGAAGCTATTGAGAAAAGGGGAGGTGTTCCAATGGTCCCCAGATTGCGAAAAATCATTTAGATTTCTTAAAAAAGCTATTTCCTCACCACCTATATTGATATATCCAGATTTTTCGTTGCCGTTTATCTTGACAACCGATGCGAGTAACGAAGCTTTGGGAGCCGTTTTGTCTCAGGGCAAAGTTAGTGAAGATAAACCTATAGCTTTTGCTAGTCGATCTTTAAATCAGGCCGAAAAAAATTACTCAACCATAGAAAAAGAATTGCTTGCCATAGTTTGGGCCTGTAAGCATTTCCGAACATACCTCCTTGGTCGTAATTTTACTATCTATACGGATCATCGCCCCCTGATTGGTGTTTTTAATGTTAAGGACCCAACAACAAGACTAGTTAGGTTCCATCATAAGCTGTCGGATTATGATTATAAGATAATGTATAAGGCGGGCAAAACAAACTGCAATGCGGATGCACTCAGTAGGATCCCAATAGATACACATCCAATACAAGCTGTACAAACTAGGAGCAAGGCAAAAATAAGTGAGAACAAAAAACCTCAAAAAAATAATATATTGGTTGTAACACGAGGGCAAAAACAAAGACAGTTCGAAGATAATATTCAAGCAAAAGCAACTGTGGCTCCTAAACAAAAAACAACCTCTAAGGACAAGTTGAACATAGAGAGTACAAAGGTACCTATAGAGGAAAAGAAGAACGACCATGCCATATCAGAACAAATTCCTGAAGGTGAAATAATAACTGATTTGTCCAAAACATCATGGAAAATCGGACCGTCTATAGGCATGGGAAGTCATGGTCAAATATATTCAGCGTGTAAGGCATCGAGTTCACCAAAGAATCCGTCCGACTATGAATATGTCGTCAAAATTGAACCACATGGCAACGGGACGTTGTTTGTTGAAATGCATTTTTGTATGCACAATGCTCGTTCTGAAGACATTACACAGTTCAAACAGCAGCGCGGACTTAAATCTTTTGGGATGCCTTATCTAGTTGGTAAGGGATCACACGACATTAACGATGTGAAACATCGCTTCGTTGTAATGCCACGTTATGGAGACGATATTTGGAAGCTTTTCTTGGAAAACGGAAGAAGGATTCCAGAACACACAATTTATCGTCTTGCCTTACAGATGTTGGATGTGTATGAGTACATCCACGGCCGAACGTATGTCCATGCCGATTTAAAAGGAGCCAACATCTTATTAGGCTATGGGAAAGGCGGTGCTTCCCAAGCATATTTGGTAGACTTTGGTTTAGCTAGTCACTACACCCAAAAGGATTTCAAGCCAGATCCAAAGAAAATGCACAATGGTACAATTGAATACACATCTAGAGATGCACATCTCGGAGTAGCAACAATGCGAGGAGACTTTGAGATCCTTGGGTATAATCTAATCGATTGGTCAGGCGTGAGGCTGCCTTGGGAACAAGAAAACGTCCTTAAGGTTCCCATTAAAGTCCAGAAGTCTAAGGAAACTTTTATGAGAGATGTAAGTACTGGTTTGGAAAAACTATACCCCAGAGGAGTGCCAAATCCAATAATGGAATTCATGAAATACGTCTCTGCTCTGGAATACAATGAGACACCAGACTATGAAAAATGCCGAAAGATATTTCAATCGGGACTTAAAGCTCTTAACGCTAACAATTCAGGAGACTTAGAATTCAATCTAAAGTCATCACAAGACTCTAAAAACAGGAAAGAAAATAATAACCAACTCAATGACAAAATAGTCACTGCCCCAAACAAAAGGGTTGTCACTTTAACGGATCCTGCTGATATTTTAACAGTTCTCCGTGATTTCCATGACTCTCCACTTGGCGGACATCAGGGAACATCAAAGACGTTAGCACGCATTCGCTGTCAGTTTCGATGGAAGAACATGCACAAAGACGTCGCAAGCTATATAAGGAACTGTGAAAAATGCCAAAAGAATAAATCTGGAAATCTAACGAAGATGCCAATGGAATTAACGGATACTCCATGTTCCCCTTTCGAAAAACTATATATGGACATGGTAGGGCCCCTTCCACTAACGCATTCCGGAAACAGGTATATTTTAACGTTCCAAGACGACTTGACTAAGTACATGGCTTGTGTAGCAATTCCGGATGCTGAAGCAGCCACTGTTGCTAGAGCCTTTTATGAGGAAATCATAACACGTTTTCTCATACCGAAAAAGCTCATAACGGATAATGGATCTAACTTTACTTCAAAACTGTTTTCTGAAACATGTAAACTTTTGAGAGTCAAGAAAATCCATATAACAGCCTACCATCCACAGGCCAATGGTTCACTAGAGCGAAGTCACAGACCCTTAGCGGAATATCTAAGGAGTTTTGTTGATAATGACAGCCAAAATTGGGACCAATGGCTTAGGCAGGCTATGCATGTCCATAATAATACTCAGCATACATCCACCAAACTGACACCACTTCACAGTTTGTTTGGCCTCGATTTTGTTATGCCTACAAATCTAAAAGGTAAAACTACTCCATTATATAATATCGAAGACTATCCGCAACAGTTAAGGTTTCAACTCCAAAGGTCGCATGAGATAGCTAGAAACAATCTAGAAAAAGCCAAAATAGCAGCGAAAAAACAGTATGACCGAAAGGTTAATCCCACGTCCTTTACAACAGGGCAAAAAGTGTTGCTTAGAAATCCTGTTCGAAAAAACAAGTTTTCACAAATTTGGTTAGGACCCTATGAGGTAGTTTCGGTTAGAGGTGACGTCAACACAACCATTAAAATGGGTAGAAAAACGAAGCGGGTTCACAACAACCAGCTAAAAGCTTTCCATCATTTATGATCTAATTTTAATGAGAATTTATTATCATCAATCCGTACAGTCTTATTAATTCTTTTTGTCTTTCCAGAATTTGAAGAAAAGGATTCACTAAAAGAAGCCCAAAGAACCAAAAAAAAAAAAAAAAAAAAAAAATATCTTAACCTAATTTAAACTGTAAAAAAAAGAGTGTTTCCTTATTTGCAACAACTTTTCAATAGTTGCATTAAAATTAAAATAAAATGTTTAATCTTAATATAAATTTAGTAGCAGTTGCGTTATTAGTTATAAGCATTTACCCCGGGCAGACGAATAGTGAACAGCCATTCAACGTCCAACAACTGAAGCTGACCTCACCAGTGGTGTTCGAAGCGGTGGAAAATGCTGTATTTTATAGTGATACGTGGACAATATTTACGAAGTTCACACCACTGGACTCCGGAATGGTTATTCAAATGGTGGAAAAGTGCGAACAAAAACTGGAAACCCTGTGCAGAAGCATTCCGGACGACGATTTCAAACGTTACTGTCAATTGATCGCTCAAGAGACTGAGACAAACATCGACAACTTACGACGAACTGCCTTTCGTATGAAACAACTTACACATGCTAAACGTCAAAAACGCGCACTGGAGTTCATAGGAGGATTTTCAAAATGGGCCTTCGGTACTATGGATAGCAAAGATGCTAGGAGCGTTTACCACCAGTTGGAAGTTCTCCACAAACAGGATGCGAGCTCGTTCGAATTAATGCACCGACAGTTAAGTGTCATGAAATCAAACTTCGACACGTTATCCAAACCCATTTCACAACTGACAGACGAAATCGAAAATATGGCTGTGAGCATGGGTAACCTTAGTGCCACTTTCCGAACGTACAGTCAAGTCACGAACAAGGAAATCGCGATGCTGAAAGCGACAAGTGAAGCGACTGCAATGACTTCAGTCATAACCACAAAAGTTTTAGAAGTCCAAAACCGACAATCCTTGGAACTTTCAATTTTGGATGACCTGTACCAAAATAAGATACATCCTTTGGTATTAGACGAGGGAAATATCACCGGACTATTGCGGAACATAACGAGTAAAGGAAGATTTTTGTTGGACAACCCCCTCATAATAAACCAAGTCGCCAAAACCTCGGTGTACCTTGACGGGGGAAATTTTATGGTAAAAATTATACTACCTTTACCCGAATATGTTCGGTACAAGGTCCAGAAAATATACCCCCTACCAACACCCTTTAACGAGAACTGGGACCTTGTGCTAGACACCAAGCATGAGTACATTGCCGAAGCAGAAAACCATGATCGTTTCGTCATCATGAGCGAAACAGAGTACGCACAATGTGCAATGGTATTGACAGGAGGTTCCCTCACCAGGACGGCTATTTGTCGGCATGAAAGACCCATCCTTACATCGGGATCTAATGAGTGTCTGGTAGAGCTTATACAGCACGCGCCATCATCTAAGAACTCTTGTAAATATGCTGCGATTCCCGCAACGGAGGCGATATTCCTTAAGATGACGTCCGCCAACGAATGGCTTTTCAAAGTTAAGGAAACGATGTCATTGAACGTGAAGTGTGAAACCCAAAATTACGCAGTAACACTGAGCGATTCGGGAATATTGCAAATGAAGCAGCCATGCGAAGCAATTGCAAAAGGGTTCAAACTGTTTTATGAATTTCGTGCTGAAGCAATAACTGAGTACAAACAGCCCATGGTAGACCACTCAGGACTCAAAGAAGCACTGTTGAGAAAAGTTAGCGTCTCGAAATCAGCACCTGTACCAGAGTTACTTCCGATAAAAATTGGCAATCATAAAAATTTTGCCAATATTTTAAATGAAGGGAAGAAGAGTATTGACGATCTAATTCAATCTTGGGACGGCCTGGAGGCAGAACGTAAAGCAGACAGCCAGGACTGGGAACTGAGTATTCATCGATATTCCATGATGTCCTTCGTTTCGTTAGTAGCAGTAGTAACCGCAGTAGTATTTTTGATCCGCTGTCTACGAAAAGGACCACCAACCATTCCGGCCCAACGAAAATATATAGCGAATTCCGAAGTGATAGAAATGCCAGCTTATCTACCAAAAAGAAGAGCGCCCGTAACACGACCACCACCACCACCAGTACAGACCGACAACAAAAGTTCAACAGTCTACGGAGTCACCTATGCTCGGGTGTAAGAAAAAAAAATATTCTTTTCAAAAAACTGTTATTTAATTTAAAATCGTAGAATTATATCAACTTAAATGTAAATTAACGTAAATACTTCCGAAAAAACAAAGCCCCATAAGTTAATAATTTCCTTAAAATCAGACAAGCAACACTAACTATGAACGCATATAAATCAATCCAATAAACATTTAATTTAAAAAAAAAAAAAAAAAAAAATAGATCTATAAATATGTAATTATTTTTATTATTGAAATGATTAGTATGTACACATAACGCATATACTTACTACAAAGCAAGCAAAAATCATGTTCTGAATAAAAAAAAAAAAATTTTAAAAATAAACATGTGAATATGACATCTTATGTAGATTTATAAGCAAATGCCTATTTTTCAGTGTTATATTTAAGCCAATATATATTGTATAAGATTTCGAGTTAATATACATAGCTAAACTAAAAAAAAAAAAAATATTATTTACACATAATCATACTACGTGAAATATTGTTAAGCTTTACTCACTATAAATGTATGTGTAATGTTTTGTCTGTGTGTTTAAGTTTCTAGTTTAATATTATTTGATTTGAATTAATAACGAATAGACATTGTGATTTAATCTGTTATTTTAGAATAAATTTAACATTTTAATGAATAAAAGAAGACAAACCTATTTCTGGAGACCTGGCTTGAACTATCCAACGGCGGAGGGATGTTATACACCTAAATTTGGTTCCTTCACCTTTACCTACTATGCCAGTAAGCATAACTGTTATTATGCATATTATTGCTTTATCAATATTATGCATACTAACAGTTTCCGGCCGCACTTATTGCGACATGGCTAAGTAGGTCAAGCTGAATTCCAGAATGCAAGTTAAGCAATGCATTCTGGAGTTCAATCAAAAGTTCCAGCCAGGTCAACGGAAATATGGTGAGTCTATTGTTAACCACCGAAACGAGAGGTTGTGTGTCTTTTTAATTTACATTACATTTCATTACATTTCGATTACGTACGTTACAAAAGAAACCGTTTGAAAGTCAACGAACGCGGGAACTTAAGGCTGCAAATTACCAATATTAAACCAGATCTAGCTAGATTCATCCATCGCATTAATTTTTCAAATCATGAATTTATTATTTGTTCTCAAATAACAGCACGATTTCTAAAAACCTGCATTAATAAATTATGAATTACACTTCATGTTTATTAAATTTCATACCTGCTATCATCGTAACGTCATGTTTTATTGTTATCTCAAAAAATTTTCTTTCTGCACTACTGCGAAACTTGCTTACATAATAGGTACCAATAAAAGTAAGTAAAAAACTCGAGACAGGATTTTTAAAGTAATTCTAATTTGGCCTTTGGGGTCTACGGTATCAGTTCATTTTGGAAAAGGGGTCTGTTGCTCAAAATAGTTTGGGAAACCCTGCTTTAAATCATAGCTTTGGAATGAGCTTGAAAAAAAAGTATGAATAAAAATCTTAATATAGCAATAATAATAAATTCATTACAAAAAATATCAAAAAATGTAACTACCAGTTTGGAAAACTACGTTAGCAATTTTTTCAATTATTCACAGAATCTAACTAATGTCTAGCCTTACCCTTAGCTTTCGCTTTTGCGGCCATTTTTTTCGTGGTGAAAGTAAAAAAAACCTGACCATTTTTCAACATAGAGCAGTTCACACTAGATACATAGTTGGAAAGACTTTGATCTGAAGGAACGCTTTTCCAACTTGTGTGATTTTGAACTTCGACAGACAATTCTGATAAAGTAAACTAGAAACTATTCAAACCGTGAAAAATTTCATATAAACCAGGAAAATAAGGTATTTGATAACGAAAATATAAAAAAAATATAATTTAATTAAAATAAATAATTTCGTATGCCAGAAAGGACTTCTTGTGCATTTGGCAGTAAGCTAAATCATATTTTTGGCGACGATTACGTAAAGTATTTGTGAAAATTTATTGAAAAGTAAAGTTGGACGACTAACTAAGTAACAAAAGACCATCCAACTATAAACATTTACACGCTGGGCTACGTGGTTTACTGCACTCTAGTTTGCAGTTTAAGTTTTTATTAATTATTAATAAATATTCGCGAGCTGGGCTACGTGGGTTACGGCACTCAGGTTTGCAAAATTTATTTATTAACAATCTCACGAGCTGGAGTACGTAGGTTACTGTACTTTAGTTTGCAGATAAATTTTTCAAAATAATATCGGGCTGGCCTTCTTGGGTTACTACACTCTGGTTTGCAAAATGTAATTATAAACAATCTCACGAGCTGGACTACGTGGGTAACTGTACTTTGCTTTGCAGTATTCTATATTTTTAAATAATTATTCTAAAAAATTTTTAATTTGTGGGGGCCCCATATTTTGTGGGGGCCCCTAGGCGCCGCCTAGTCCGCCTATATGGTAAATCCGGCTCTGACGAGAGGCGAGTATCCACACGGAATGGTATGTTCTCCACACGCGCAAAAACAAAAAATAAGAAAAGTGATGAAAGTAAACTTAACCAAGTAAAAAAGACACGAATGTGAAAAACATTAACTCAAAAGTTAATTTTAATGACAAATAAAAAAAAAGAAATAATGAAAAGTTCTAGTGAGACAAGAACAATGCTATCCCCCGTGAGGGGAGAGGCGGGCCTTCTAAGAGGCCACCCGCCAAAAGCTTAACGATGCCTTAAAAAAAAAAAAAAATTTTAAAAAAATACGAAAATGAAGTTTTTCATTTAAAACAAATAATTATAAAGACCTCAAAAATGAAAACGAAAACTCAACAAAAAAGCGAAAAATTAAAACAAATATACAAAAAATTGATAAAAGCAGTGACATTACTGACTACGAAAACAGCTTCGGAATTTTACCCAACGAAGTACCGCTTAACCCAGACTCAATTCATATCGATAACGATGACCATGAAAATATTTTGCCAACAACATCCCGCGAAATTATTGATAACATGAATGACATGAATGACATAAATTGTAGAGGATATAATTGTTTACATTTTTTCTTTTGGTGACGTTGCGCTAGGACCAAAAATGCAAAAAGTAGAGGGCGCCAAAGTTGCCAAAAATCGTTTTTTCCATTTTTCGACCGTAAAATCGAAATTTTTTACTGTGGAAATTATTTTTAGAGCTTGAAAAAACCTAAAAAATGTATATACCAATTTTTTCCTGCGACGAACCATCATCGAGATATGGCACATTTATTATCAATGTGCGCTCCGAAATGTATTAGCGCGAGCGGTCTTAAACGGCCTTCTGTAGTCTACCAACTTCAAGCGCCGAAAAACATGGCAAATGCTGAAAGGAATGCCAAAAATTTTTTGCCGTCGAAATTATTTTCAAATTATTGAGCTTGAAAAAATATACAAAATAACTATGCAATTTTTTTCATGACGACCATCAATTTTTCAATTTTTTTTTTTTTTTTTTTTTTTTTTTTTTTTTTTTTTTTTTGTCAGGAGGAAATCTTAAAAAGACACTTGGCAGTATTTGACACCAAGTAGTGTGGGACTCTTACCTCACTAAAAACTCGTAATCAAATCAGAACCAATCTATGAACGATCGACAACAGATTTTTCTTTCTCAATAATATAATCGCTTTAAGGGAAGCTTAAACTTTTAATGCTTCCCATGACTTTGGTCTAAAAAAATTGCATAGTTATTTTGTATATTTTTTCAAGCTCAATAATTTGAAAATAATTTCGACAGCAAAAAATTTTTGGCATTCCTTTCAGCATTTGCCATGTTTTTCAGCGCTTGAAGTTGGTAGACTACAGAAGGCCGTTTAAGACCGCTCGGAGCGCACATTGATAATAAATGTGCCATATCTCGATGATGGTTGGATTATGGTTAGCTCGTGTGGCTTGGTTCTTCTTAATCTCCGAACATTGCCTCTCGTATTTAATACGGACTCCATTTCGGAGTTGATATGACTATGCAGTCGCTGATTGTGTGATACAGCATGTTCTTTTACAACTTCTGTAACCGTTTCTATTTGTAGGTCACGATGTAAATCGCTATTTCTTATATACCATGGATTTACTATTCCACGAAGGACTTTGTTTTGGAACTTTTGGATGATTTCAGTATTTGTTTTCTTTGTACAGACCCATAATTGGATTCCATAGGTCCAAACAGGTCTAAGTACTTGTTTATAAAGCATTATTTTATTTTCGACAGATAGGTCAGAATTTCTACCGAGTAACCAATACATTTTTTTATACTTCACGTTGAGCTCTTCCCTTTTCTTTTTGATAAGCTCTTTCCATTTTAGCTTTGCATCTAAATTCATCCCAAGGTATTTGGCCGTGTTGGCGTAAGGTACAGCTTGATTGTTGATGAATATTTGTACGTAGCTTAACTTTTTATTTGTAAAGTTTATATGTGCAGATTTAGCTTCATTGAGCTTGATACGCCATTTTTTGGTCCAATCACTAACGGTGTCGACGGCATTTTGCGATTTCTCCCTTGTATATAGTAAATACAGGGTAGGTCCTAGGACGCTTCCTTGTGGAACACCGGCTTGTATTTTACATAGCTTTCAATATTCTTGATCATACCGTACTCTGAAGAGCCGGTTTGAGATATAAGATTTTAGTATTTCGTAGTACTGTCTGGGTAGGTCCCTTTGCAGTTTATACTCTAGCCCCTCATGCCATACCTTGTCGAATGCTTGAGCAACATCTAAAAACATAGCCGAACATACTTGTTTTTCTTCTAATGCTTTTTCAACTGCATCCGTTATTCTATGAACTTGGTCTATCGTACTATCGTGGAATGTTTATTTCTAAATCCAAACTGATGATTTGGGATTAGATTTTTTTCTTCTATGACTTTGCTTAGGTTTTCAGTAGCAATTTTTCAAAGACTCTTGCCATTATTGGTATAAGCGATATTGGTCTGTAAGACGTCACTTCTGTTGGTGGCTTACCTTGCTTTGGTATAACAATTACTTCAGCAATTTTCCAATGGTGTGGGACATATTGGGTCTTTAGGGATGCATTTATTATGAATTGGAGTCTTATGAAGGCTTTTGATGGCATTTCTTTCATAACCTGAGCAGTTATTAGATCGTACCCAGGTGATTTTTTTTTCCATGATGGCGGTTTTTTAAATATTTTCAGGCAATCGGTAAAAATATATATTGACGTGACAATGTTCGAAGTAACATTTTTCAGAAGTTAACTAACAAATCTGAGTGCCGTTAAAATAAATTTATTTCTCTCTAAATTCCTATTTTTCAACAGAACCAATTTTTGCTTAGTAGACGCAACTAAATTTCAGAGCGCGGCAATACTATTATTTGTTAACAGCAAACAAATAGTGTCGACCTAAAACTTTGGTTCTGCCAACCAAAATTTTGGTTGGTCATATTTCGACTAAATTTTTTTGTACGCTCAACCAAATTTTGGTAAAGCTAACCAAATCGGTTTTTCAGTGCATTTCGGAGCGCACATTGAACATAAATGTGCCATATCTCGATGATGGTTCGTCGCAGGAAAAAAATTGGTATATACATTTTTTTGGTTTTTTCAAGCTCTACAATTAAAAATAATTTCCACACTAAAAAATCTCGATTTTCCGGTCGAAAAATGGAAAACTTTGTGTGCCCTCTACTTTTTGCATTTTTGGTCCTAGCTCAACGTCACCAGAAGAAAAAGTGTTAACAATTATGTCCTCTACAATTTATGTTCACAAAATTTTTTCATACGATTCACCGTTTCCGCGTTAAATCAAATCTAAAAACTTTTTGAGTTTTCCAAAATTGCCAAGGGGGGAGGCATCCGACTTTTTGGTTTTAAGTTAGTTACTGGTCCCACTAACGAGGAGTGAAATTTGTATCCTGTACGATTTAAAAAAAAAAAACACTTTTTTTTTGACAGATTTACTGTACTATATTGAATGTAGAGATTTTAAACTAAAAAACGTAAGTATGTAATGATAAAATAACTCTTACACTAAATAATAAAAATGATTGTAATAAGGTTAAAGAATTGCTTAATGAAACAGGAACGGAATATTTTTCCTGTACTAATAGTGATAATAAAGTTCACTCATTCTTGTTAAAAGGTCTAAGTATGAGCTATGAACCAGAAGAGATATTAGAAGAGCTAAGAGCTCTCAATGTAGATGGTCTTAACTTCTTTGGTGCTTTCAGGTATGCTACGGCAAGGTCGAAGCGTGAAAATCATCTTCTACCCTATATTACGGTACAGTTATCTGGGGGTAGCAGCATCAACAATCTAAAAAGTATTAGGTTCATAGAAGGCCATTCAATCTCCTTCGAAAAAGTTTGGAGGAGCGGTATTTTGCAATGTCGACGTTGCTAAAGATTTGGACACGTTTCCCCGAACTGTAAGATGGTATACAGATGCGTTAAATGTCCAGAAAATTATTTACTAGGTGAGTGTAAATTGCAAAAAGAAGCAACGAAAGATGAAGTCTACTGCATTCTATGTGGAAAAAATGGTCACCCTGCATCTTGGAAGGGTTGTGAAAAATACAAAAAAATTTTGGAGACTGCTCTAGCGAAAAAAAGCTTTCACAGCAGCGCGTTAGCTAAAAATTGGCCATGGTTAATAATCATGTTAGAGGAGGTATAACTTTTGCATCTGTAACGGGCAATGGTGGTGACACTTATCATAAAAAAATACCGAATAATGAAATTTCGTTTGATAGCCTTCAAACACAAATAAACAGTCTGACTAAGATTGTTGCAAATCTCTCGGAGAAGGTAGACGCCTTCCTCAACATTTTTGTAAACCAAAATGAATAGACAAATATCAAACCTGAAAATTATTGCACTTAACGTCAATTCTATTATCCTGTTGCGTTTTACTGAGGAGTATAGACCGGACGTGCTGTTTTTGTGCGAAACTAAATTGAATGAGCGACATAATTTACAATTTGATAAATACGAGGTTATTAGAAATGATAGGAAAAATTCAACACAGGGTGGTGGTACAGCAATAATTGTACGAAAAACACTTTCTTTTAAAGTTATTGAACGAAGTGACATTAAAATCTTTGGTTGTCTTGAGACAACGATCATCTCTTTGCCCTTAAGGGAAAACAGTTTTCTATATTTGATATCTGCGTTTGCTCCTTCGGCTCCTGCTATTACATATTAGCGGGTGATCTTAATGCAAAACATCAGGACTGGTTGGACTTAAGAGAAAATGGAAGAGGCAGCACCTTACGTCGGTCTATCAATGATAACCAGATTGAATTTAAAATGAAACTATATAGCCCAGTAACACCAAGTTATCCTCCTGGAAGATCATACCAAGACCTTTGCATCGCGGACGCGCGATTGCAAATTGAAACGGTTTACGAAAATAAAATGTCACTATTGCCATATGATAGCGATCACATGGCAATAGTTATAGTCCGGACAATTTAGACAATTGAAATAAGAAAAATTCCGACAGAGCCAAATCTTCGTAGAGGCCTTAGGTTCACCACAAGGAATAAAGTGTTAAAAGTCCCCATAAGTCCCATGTGTGCAAAGGAACTTATTCGGGGTCAAAGGTCAAAATTCTAGGTTTTTGAATTTTTCTCCAAAACGGTAAGTTTTACCGAAAAGTACCTTGGAGCAAAGTTGTAGATCTTAAAATTCTCTATAAATATGGTCCTTATGTTTTTTCTCTAAGACCCACTATTCCCAGATATTGCGCTTGTAAGAATCACGTTCTACATAATATGCACACATTTCCACACCACCTGTGACCTGTGAGGTAGTGTACTCGGCGCGTTTTTTTTAACGTGGTATCCTCGGTAGGCCTATTCCACGAAAGTTTATGACTTTATTTTCAGGAAAAATAATTATTTAACAGTATGAAGATTATTGATATGGGTTACTGAGTTTAACTGTCGTTCTAACTTTTTTTTATTGCTTTAATCTGACTCATACTCTTCATATTCTACTTCAACAATCGTGTTTTCTTCAATTTCTTCTTGTTCTTTTTCTTCTCCTTCCTGTTGATGAATGCTAAGAAATTGTTCAAATAAAGATGAATCAGTTGTCTCTTCATCAAATTCTTCACATGAATCTTCCTCTCTTGTATTTAATTGAACATTTGAGCAAGAGACACCTTGGCAATTGGTACACGCTGGAGAACACTGCAACCCTACTTTTTTACAGCCACATTTGGCACTACAACCTTTATTGCAATTGCAAAAAATAGTGTTAAGAAGTTTTTCTGGAGCAGGGAGCAGTAAAGTTGGAATCGGTTCCAAAGTATTATTTATCAATTTCCAATCCCAGTCTTCAGGGTTTAGTTTAATGCCTTGCCATGTCTGAACTTGATAGTATACTCGAAACAAATGTTGAGTATCAGATGCCGATGTTGGAGGAAGACAAGATAGTTGTGCTTGCTATTTGTTTCGCGTATTTTTCACAAATGTTAAATATCTGTACTTATCAATGCAATCAATTTTTTTTGGAGCTCCATAAACCGCAAGAAGAAACCGTATTCCTTTAGTAATTAGTATTTGAGGTGAACAATTAATTTCATTAAATACTTGCAAATACTTTATTTGGCTCTGTCGGAATTTTTTCTTATTTGATCACTATTTTTATGTCTAAATTGGCCGGACTATTATGCCAACAACAATTACTGCAGACCCATCTTTTAGCTTTGCGACGAAACAAATAGTGCCTAAATTCAATTTTAAAAAGACTGACTGGTGTCGATTTCAACGTTGCGCCACAAGAAAATATAGGAACTGCTCTTCATCTTCATCCATCCCAAGCAATAGAAATCTCTCTAATGAGGAGTGCGATTCTTATATCGAGAGTCTCAAGCGGGTGGTTTTGAGTGCCATAGATTTGCAGTCCCAAAATTGAAAGAAAAAGACAATATTGAATGTTACCTAAATCGCAATATACGTTCCTTGCAGAAACATAAAAGATTCTTGATTACCCAGACCAATCGTATTCGCCACCAGTTTCAAGACGACTCGTTGTGCTTGGAGCTAATAAGACTAAAATCTCTATTGAGAAATGTAAAAACGTTGTTAAGACAACAGTTTCAGAAAAGTACCAACGATTACCGAAAATATTATCATATCGGATTCAAAAAAATATGTCAAGTACCTGCCCCATCCGACGAGCTAAAAAGGGAACTAGCATGCCAGCAACGAGCCATTAGGCCAACAAAAGCCTGTTTCAAAACCTATACATTTGACTAATTTTAGGGAACATATTTTTTAGCTAAGGATAAGCTAGGGGAGTTGCTTTTATTAGCAAATATCAAGAGCCTAGAAGAGTTAAGAAATAAGGCTCGTGAAGCTGAGAGGTTTTTGGCGAAGCGGTATTCTTCCCAAAGAACGGTACACGAGATCTCGGTTGAAGATAAGCCAGAACCAACCGATACCGAAGGTGAGGAAATCGCGGCCTTAACTTCATTTCAAAGATCGGGTTCATCAGCGAATCTGACGTGTTGGAATTGTGACCAAAAGGGGCACAGCTACCATTTTTGCCCTTCACATGTAAGGAATTTGTTTTGCTTTGTGTGCGGTTTCAAGGGTGTTAGTACTCCTGAGTGCAAAAACCATTCGGGAAAACTTCGACGGGACGAATCAAGGAGAGGGGAGTTTCGTCCCTCCAACAATATCCCCGAACAGAAACACGCATAAATAACAAAGACCTTACATCCGAGAGCATACCAACAAAGGTTTTGAAACGTGAAGAAACCCTTAGCTCTCAGGATGATCCCATTTCCACCTTTTCTTTGAAATCTATTCACGAGCGCAAGCTCAACTATAATAAAGTTCGGTCCCGAATCTTCGGAACGAAGACCTTAGCCAGCACTCACGTGCAGAAATGCAGACATCGGTTTCGTAACCGGAAGAAAATTCGCAAGCAGATAGTGGAATCTATAATTTCTTCGAGTACAGATGGACGGATGTATGCAAACATTACCCTTGAAAGTGAATCAGTATTTGGTTTACTAGATAGCGGAGCCTCGATATCTGTATTTGGTAGTGGATGTTGGAATTTGGTAAAAAAAATGGGTATTCAGGTGAACACATACAAAAACATAGTGCGTACGGCCGACGGCAAGTCACATGACATTGTGGGGCACTGTGAATTGAAAACGTCCTACAACGGCATGACCAAAAACCTGATTTTCTATGTTATTCCAAATCTTACTCAAGCGGTATACCTAGGAATGAATTTCTGGAAAGATTTTCACTTGATGCCACAAATAAGCGAAATACAAACTGATGCCTGGATGAGTGAAGATAAGGTGAGTTTTAAAGATGAAGCGGAATTAATCGAGTTAAATCCAGAACAAAGCCAAATACTGGAAAGGACAAAAAAACTTTTTCCCAATTTTGTCGAGCTAGATTAAGGTAAAACTAATCTGGGAGTTCATTTGATTGACACTGGTAACGCCGTGCCAATTAAGTCTCGTCACTACCCATTGTCGCCGGTTCGTCAAGAAGAAGCCTACAAAGAATTAGACCGAATGTTAGATCTCGGCGTTTTTGAGGTCAGCAACTCTCCCTGGTGTTGCCCAGTGGTCTTGGTTAAGAAGCCCGGTAAGGTTCGCTTATGCTTAGACTTTCGCAAAGTCAATGCTGTGACAGTTAAGGACGCATACCCGCTGCCACACATTAAAGGGTTACTCAGTCGCATCAAAGATACACATTTTATTTCAGGGATAGATCTCAAAGACGCATATTGGCAGATTCCACTAGATGTAAAATCTCGAGAGAAAACAGCTTTTGCAGTACCCGGTAGACCACTCTACCAATTTAAAGTGATGCCCTTTGGGTTGAGTAATGCAGGTCAAACAATGTGTCGAGTGATAGACAAGCTGTTGCCATCTAGTTTGCGTGGGAACGTCTTTGTGTATCTTGATGATCTTTTGATTTGTACTGCTGACTTCGAAACCCATATCCGTGTCCTCAACGAAGTTGCAGCTTGTCTGCGCATAGCGAACCTTACAATAAACCTTGATAAGAGTAAGTTTGCCATGAAAGAAATAAAGTATCTAGGATACATCGTAAGTCAAGGTATTTTGAAGACGAACCCGGAGAAAGTAGAAGCAATGGCCAACTTTCCTATCCCTAAGACTCAAAGACAAGTCCGCAGATTTTTAGGATTAACCGGTTGGTACCGAAGATTCATTTAGAATTATTCGGATCTAGCAGCGCCGCTGACGGATTGTCTTAAGAAAAAAAACAAATTCGAATTGACACATGAAGCCTTAGAAGCATTAAACAGATTAAGAACTGCACTTTCCTCTGCCCCTGTACTGTCACAACCCGATTTCAAAAAACCTTTCACGATCCAATGCGATGCCTCTTCAGAGGGAGCAGGTGGAGTGATCTTTCAGTTGGATGAGAATCTAAACGAAAAACCGATAGCCTACATGTCAAAGAAGTTGAATAAAGCTCAGAAAAGCTATACAGTTACAGAGCTCGAATGTCTTGCCGCCGTCCTTAGCATTCGTAAATTCCGTGCTTACGTTGATGGATCCCCTTTTAAAGTGATAACCGACCATTCAAGTCTCAAATGGTTAATGTCCATGAATGATTTGAGTGGAAGATTAGCTAGATGAAGTTTGGAACTTCAGCCATTTGATTTTTCCATTGAACACCGGAAGGGTTCACTCAATGTAGTGCCTGACACGTTATCGCGAAAGGACATGGACGAGATGGTGGCAACGTCGTTTTGTATAGATCATGAGCTTGAGGAGATTTCGGCGTGTATGGTAGTTCAAGAGGTTGACCTCGAGTCGGTTGAGTTTGATTCGGAGCCATATTCCCAACTGAGAGAAAACATCACCTCAAATCAATCTTCACTTCCGGACCTAGTCTTATCCGGAAAATTCATTTACAAAAGGGTAAGGTTCAGAAGTAGTGATGTTAGTGACGAGGATTCCCTAAAGCGTCTTTGGTTACCCGAAACACTCACCTAAGATTGCATACGAGCTGCCCATAACACTAAACTTAGTTGCCACAGCGCAGCGGTTTCACCAAGACATATAACCGCATTCGCGAAAAATATTACGGGCCCAAAATGGTTAGAGACATCAAAGCTTTCGTCGGTGAGTGTGACGTTTGTAAAAGCGTCAAAGCACCAAATTCTATCCTCCGTCCCCCTATGACTACTTAGATTGTGTCTGAAAAGCCAATGCAGAGGCTATATATCGACCTGTTGGGGCCTTATCCTCGTACAAAAAGAGGAAATGTTTACGTTTTTATTGCTGTGGATCACTTCACAAAGTTTCCCTTTCTTAAGGCCCTTCCAAAAGCTACCTCTTCGCGGATAGTGCAATATTTAGAGTCTGAGGTGTGTCACGCTTTCGGGACCCCTGAACATATTCACTCCGACAATGGACGTCAGTTCGTATCCAAAGAATTTAAAGAGTTCTTGGAGAACTATGGCATTAAACATACCCGAACAGCGTCATATTCTCCACAAGCCAACATATCGGAAAGAGTCAACCGTTATTTGCTTAGCAAGTTAAGAGTGTTGATATCCGAGGAGCAGAACGATTGGGACAATCATTTATCGAGCATTGCATGTGCACTGCGTTCTGATTCTCATGATGCGATTGGCTGTCAGCCTTATTATGCTCTTTTTGGGCAAAGCATGATTTCTCATGGTTCTGCTTATCGGATACTTCGCAAGCTTAACGCTTTTGGTGACCCTGATATGAAGGTGGCTCCGCGAGAAGTTAAAACGCAACTAACCAGACAGAAGTTGTCGGAGAATATGTTTAGGGCACACGTTAAGTCGAAAAACACTTACAACTCACGTTCTAAAATGGTAACTTACCGAGTAGGACAGGAAGTATTTCATCGGAATTTCGCCCAAAGTAGTTTTCCTCAGGGCATTAATGCCAAACTGCTCCCAAAGTTCATAAAATCCCGCGTACGACGCGTAGTTGGAAACTGCATGTATGAATTAGAGACACGCTCTGGTAAAACCATTGGTGTTTTCCACGCCAAGGATATACAGCAGTAATCCTTTGGTTGCATCTCGTAAACGGCACTGGAATCTATAAAAATATCACAAAGTATCATGCCAAAGAAACATTTAACAAATTTTACTTATCTGACTGATAAATTTGGAGGTTACCCGGATTAAACACAATATGTGTGGGTTCAGTACCCACGTTGGTAGTTTTAGTTTAGAATTTTATAATCACTTTTGTTGGCCTAGTTTTCCCTTAACACATTATTTTCCACTTTAGGCTGCACAGATTTTCGGTCTGCTTATACTCTGCCTCGGAAGGCCTCTCTAAAACGCCTATGGCTAGAACACTCTGTATTTTCCGTACAAAGTTTCCGACTTTGTTTACTTTTACAACACTGATTTTGCGAACGAATTAATAACTAAACGAAAATGGCGTGCGTTCATTTGCATATGCTAGATAAAAGTTTATCTAAATGAAGCAAAGCCCTGTTACGAAAAAAACTAAACAATTTTATCCTATGCTTTCTGCCAAATCTCTAACGAATCTATCCTTCACAGGTTCGGAAACGAAGTCCCTATGTTTGTAGGACGTACTACGTTGAGATGGTTCTCCCATATTTCTATATTTTCTTTTTTTAAACACGCAAAACTTAACAAAACGTAACAAAAGTTTTCAAAACGCGCACGAGTCGACCGACTCCAAAAAATGTCGTTTTCCAAAAACAAATTCACTCTTTCACTTCTTTTTCGTTTTATTTTGGAATTCGTTTTAACCGAAGTGACAGATTTGGAGTGATTGCATTGGTAGTGGTAAAATGAAATGTCAAAATGAAATGTTGTTTTTTCATTTCATGTTGAGAAGTGCTTGTTGCGAACACGTTTGTTTCAAATTAGAAAAGTAAATTTTAAAAAATAAATATGAGTGAAGCAAACTGCGACGAGGTAGACCTCCATGAATTTATTTTATGTAAGAGGGATGATGGCAGTGTAGTCCATACCGATGGGCAAGTGTTTTTAATACACAAACCAAGTAAGTTCAGTTTGCACTGCAAAAACAATTTGTTACAAATGTTTTCATTTCAGCAAACCAAACATATTGCATCGATTTCGAAGATGTTTCTACATTTTTCAATCTCAGCTACGACGAGCATATGGATATTTGTGATAACCTGCTTCCTGCTGGTAAGTTGCTCATGCAAAAAAAAAAATTTAATATTAACTAGCAAATGTTGTAGAAAATCAAGTACAGCTTCCTACACCATCATCAGGTCCGAGCACCTCGCAACCATACAAAATTCATACCCAAACATCATCAAGTCTGAGCACCTCACAGCCATACAAAATTAAAAGTAAAATTTCATCAGGTCTAAACACATCGCAGCCATACAAAATTCAAAGTCAAATTTCATCAGGAAACACATCGCAGCCATACAAATACCGAAGTCAAATTTCATCAGGTCCAAGCACCTCGGAACCATACAAATATAAAACTAAAATTTCATCAGGTCCAAACACATCACAGCCATACAAATACCAAAGTCAAATTTCATCAGATCCAAGCATCTCACAGCCATGCAAATTTAAAACTGAAACATCATCTAGTCCGAGCACCTCGCAGCCATACAAAATTCAAAGTCAAATTTCATCAGGAAACACATCGCAGCCATACAAATACCGAAGTCAAATTTCATCAGGTCCAAGCACCTCGGAACCATACAAATCTAAAACTAAAATTTCATCAGATCCAAACACATCGCAGCCTTACAAAATTCATACCCAAACATCATCAGATCCAAACACATCGCAGCCATATTAATTTCATACCCAAACATCATCAGGTCCAAACACATCGCAGCCATACGAATTTCATACCCAAACATCATCAGGTCCGAGCACCTCGCAACAGTTCGAAGAAGCTGAACAGTATGAATCTCACTCTCAGCCTTTCCCCACTGAGTTTGACGATTCATTGCAATCAAGCAACCCTCAGCCTTTCCTAAATGAATCGCAGTCGCCATTGGGTAAGTTTAGTTGTATATTTTAAAAATGTTATTGTTTTAATGTGAAATTTTTTCTTATGTAGATACATTTCGGTGGACAGAAGGTCGTTCAACTTTCATGCTCACAATATATAAGCAGTGTATGGGCGATGTTGGGCCCATGAAGAAATTTAGGAACAAAAAAGCGATGTGGGAGCACATAAGAACAGCGTGTTCCGAAAAATTCTGCGAAAATGTTTCCACGGAAAATGTTATTGGGCGACACAAGACCATAATGCGGACTTACAAAAGGGGGGTGAAAAATAATAAGACGAGTGGGGCTGTAAGACAGACCTTGGCGTATGGCGATGTCCTTGAGGATATTGTATCGGCGGACGATTCGATTCTACCTGAATTGTGGATGAGCGCAGACAAGTCCAAAAAAAGAGCTCGTTTATGTCACCCGAAACTGACAGACCGTATGCAGACAGCCCAAACAGTCTGGAAACTTATTCAAGTTTTGAGAACTTGAGTGGAACACCACCCCCACAGAAGAGAAAGAGGAAGAGCACGCAAGAAATTATCGCCGACAAACTAATAGAGGAAAAGAAGAGGAGATTCGACATTATGCGAGCGGACAAGCTGCAGATGCATCGTGAAAAGTTGGAGAAAATGGACTTGTTCATTGAAGCAGTTAAAAAAAAAACAGTTGAAAGAATTTCAAAATCAAAATGTTATCTTTTATTATTATTTTATCTTTTATTGTGTTACCTTTTAATAAAACTATTTTATAAAAAAAAATTTCAAACAATTAAATAAAAAAATCAAAAGCTATCAGCTATTACATCTCTTTTAATTTCGCCCAAGCGTTTTAAGGTAATGTCTCCTCTTTGTTGCGACTCTGAATCTGGTTGGGGTTCGTCTGTATTTGGAAGTTGTGTGGGATCGGCTTCTTCTGTCCAGATGTCTCCTTCGTCTATACATATATTGTGCAGAACACAACACGCCAAGATGAATTTGCACATTCTTTCTACGGTGAAAAAATCCAACCTTATCAGCTGCCTGAATCTTACTTTTAATAAGCCAAAAGCGTTCTCGATTTTGACTCGCGTTTGTGACAGTTTTTTGTTGAAGACAATTTTCTTTTTGGTTAATTTGCCAAAGTCCTTGTAAGGAGTGAGAAGATATTCTCTCACAGGATAGGCAGCATCCCCTAATACATGGTATTTACTACCACATATACCTGGAAGCATTAAAAAAACAAAATAAAAACTTTAGATTATCTTGAGATTATTTAAATAAATAAAATCACACTATTTCTACTAATACTACTACTATACCTGGGAGATCGTCGCTAATAAAAGATAGCTGAAATATTCTCGCATCATGGATTCTGCTAGGAGATCCAACAAACACATCGGTAAATCTTTTATCTGCATCGCAAATTCCTTGCAATGTCAATGATAAAAGATCATGCCGGTTAATGTAGGTGGATCTTATTTTGTTCGCTGGTTTTCTAATATAAATATAGCAGCCGTCAATACAACCAATGACATCCTTGAAACCTGCAATCTGAAAAATTGGTAAATGCATTAAATTGTTACAATCTTGCAATGTTTTTTTTTCAGTCACATACATTTTCAAATGCCCGAGCAATTTTAATCTTCTCCTCTTCCGTCTTAGGAAATTTTATGAACTGCGGTGAGTTCTTGAACATAAAATCAAGAATGTTTGACAAAATTCGAAATGCGGAAGATGTTGACACGTTGAATATATTTGAGACTTCTCGGTATGAGTCTTTATTGCCGGCAAACCTATGATGAAAACATTAGTACATTTTTACGCCTAGTTTCTTCAAAACTTACCATAAGAAAAGGTACATTTGTACATTGGCAGGAACTTTTTTTCTTCCCTTATTTATTTCCTTTTTGTAAAACTCTGACGAACTGTATTGCTCTATGAGTTTCAGAGCCACATCCCTTCTCACCCTAAAATGTTTACGAAACTGAAAAGAAGCAAAATCTTTAATAACATTTACGCAAAGAGAAAAAAAAATTGTACCTCATTATCTCCGTATTTTTCGATGACTTCGATAAAATTTTTCATCCTATGTAGCTTAACTTTTGAACAGCTATCAGTTGTTGTAAAAAAAAGCAATTTTTCGTCTTCCGATGAGCTGGAAAATGGATCTTCGTCATCACTCGACGATTGTAAAAAGGCTTCCACGAAATCCAGCATAATTTTATCCTCATTTGCCATTTTTGTGTTGGATGTGTAGCTTTGCAAATCCGTTCTTTTTGTTTAATTATTATTTAAAATTGCACTGCTATTCTTTTTCAATGAGGTTGAATGTTTTTAACGCGTTTCTTAAAACTTTTTGCACAAAATATTTTTCCAGCAAAGACAACAGGAAAATACAACAGCTTCAACAAAACTGTCACTGCCATATGAGCGTTTGACAACTTTCTTGTATGTATTGGTATTCACTCCCTTGCACCCAAACTGAAACGGGAGTGAAAAATTCACTCCAAAAAGTGTCTCCAAACCGCATTTTGGAACATGTTTGGGAGTGATTTGGAGAATTTATCTGTCAGATCTGACAGATAAAGTCTCCAAATCACTCCCGATTTGGTTTTTGGAAAACGACATAAATAAACGATGACAATTGTCAATGTCAAATTATTTGGGGCATTGATGTAAAACGTCGAACTACGTCAATCAAATGTCGCCCAAAGGAACAAGAAAAAATAGATTTTATTTCCGAACAACATGTGAACAAATCACAATAAGGTGATTGTTTTGGAAGTATAAGGTTCGAGGATAAGGTTTTAAGAAAGTTGATAGAGAAATTAGACGAAATGTTGAGAGTAGAGAATGGGTGCTAGAAGAAAAGACGTTAGAGAGTAATTCTAATTGGTTACCGCAAAAGAAAGAAAGAACAGCATACTTTAACTGTTCGCGAAATTTCATTGCAAATTGAAACTTCAACGGATCGTCATCGAGTTTAAAGTCGTTCAAGTCTTAAGAAAATTTTCAAAGAAGGCAACAAATAAATGTTTTAAATAAAGTACCTAGTTTCTTTAAAATAATTTCCAAAAAGAAAAGTGTCGGGACAAGTGAAGTTCCACATCATAACAGCAATTGTGAACCCTTTTTAGGAATTTCTAAGGAAACTCAATTTAAGCAGTTCCTACATTGAGGACCTGCACCGAAAATTTTAACAGAGGTAGCAACCAAAAATAAAAGGAAAAGTTGTAAAAAGATCCGAGCCAGCAAATCAAATTTAACAGCAGGGACAACGTCAAACCGTTTCGGCATATTTCATCCCCGTTGGCTCAACGGAAATTGCCGCTAACCTTATTGGAATCTGCATACGTATATTTACGTAACGGAACTCGCTGCAATTAACAGTGGTTTTTTTTTGTAGTAATTCTTTAGTTTCAAAAAATTCTTTCTCTTTGCGATTGATTAGATAAAATCTTTTGACGGCATTATCGAAAGCACGCGGTTTTTTTTAAGTAGTTTTGTAGAATAAAGAAAGAATTAGTAGAGTGTATAAATATCAAAGTGTTATACATAAATCCAAAAGTGATACAGGTAGCGAGTCAATGAGGTATCATCGCGGGAGCAAGCGGATGCAGTGGCCACGACATCATTTTGCTTCGTAAGAACGGTGAGTGTTTCTTGTAACTTGTAATTTTTACCAAAGCATTTTCATATATACATATATACATATATAAACTCTTGGGTGGGTTTTTTTTTTGAGGGGACCTTTAAAGTAGTAGTGATAGTTTTTTTTCGGTGATAAAAGAGGGTTGAATACCCCATATTTGTAACGCAGAGCCTCGAATAGAAATCAAATAGATTCGATCTAAAACAAAATTAACGTAAAATACATGCAAATTTTGAAGATCTAAAACCACAATCAAGAGAATTACACACATAAATACATATATACATAAGCAAATCAAAAAATTTTCTAAACCTTTAAAATTGGAATTCTAAATAAAGTGTTAACCAAGAAAATACTTAGTATAGTAACAAAACTTATAGATAGGATTGTAATAATAGCTACGTAACATGCAATTAAATAAAATTATTATATAAAGAGTACAATAGAAACAAAATGAGTTGCTAATAAATTTATCTAATTTAATTTTGGTGGGGTCATAATCCCCATTTATTCGGCTTAATACAAGCTATTACTTAATCTAACTTACAGACTAAAACTTAATAGCTAAAACTTAACTAGTTGGAGGGTTTAGGAGACGGAGCTTTAGGCAAGGAACTCATATTGAAGTCAAAACTAGAACAGTGAGAATTGACATTCCTCAGCATTCGGGAGATGGGTTCATTGGAGCCGTAGGAGGTTCGATGGGTGGGAAGATAGAAGAGACGGGGATTTCGTGTGTTACGAGGGTTAGTATTTAGAAAGATGGATTCGGTAAGGGCTGGATAGTCAATGGTACCTGTAAAGATTCGGTGAATGAAGAGAATGTCAAATATTTCTCTTCGATCTTTCAGCGTATTGAGGTTGAGGAGTTTGATTCGGTCTTGATAAGGAGGCAATATCAAAGGATTGCTCCAATTAAGACCACGAAGAGCAAATCGGAGGAAACGGCGTTGTATACTCTCAATTCTGGCAATGTGCACTTGTTGGAAAGGCGACCAGACTTGACAAGCGTATTCAAGAAGCGGACGAACAAATGAAATATAAAGGGAGCGGGTTACGTAGGGGTCTACAAATTCTTTGGACCATCGTTTCACGAAGCCAAGTGCTGAATTTGCCTTAAGGATTATATCGTCGATATGCTTGAGGAAATTCAGCTCACGTTCGCAAATAATCCCAAGGTCTCGAATCACCTCAACGGAGGAGATGATTTGATCGTTTAGCAGGTAGAGACGGGGAGGAGATTTGATGCGTTTACGTGAGAAGGTTATTGACTGGCACTTGGAAACATTTAGCTCCAGGCAGTTTTTGGAGCACCATATTGAAAAACTGTCGAGATCCTGTTGGAGGTGGGAAGAGTCTTCAGAAGAAGAAATGATCCGGTAAAACTTGGTATCGTCCGCGTACAGAGAGATAGAGGAGTGTTTGATGATCATTTCAATGTCGTTAATACTGAGAATGAAGAGGAGAGGGCCTAAATGGCTGCCTTGGGGAACACCGGATGTAGCTAGAAAGCGGCAGGATAAGGCGGATCTGAAACGAACACTGTAAAAACGGTTTTCTAAATAAGAAGAAATCCATCTCAACAGAATGGGTTCAAAGCCGAGGGTGAAAAGTTTAAAAAGAATAAGTTTGTGAGAGATTTTATCGAAAGCTTTACTAAAGTCAGTTGAAATTACATCGACCTCCTTTCCATTCTCCAAGGCTGAGAGGGAAAATGAGACAAAGTCAACGAGGTTTGTTGTTGTTGACCTGCCTTTGAGGAAACCGTGTTGTCTAGGGGAAATGAGAGATTTGCAACGAAAACTTAAGTTTTCATACAAAATGCTTTCGAAAATTTTGGGTATATGCGATAGTTTAGCGATGGGACGATAATTTTTCACGTCGCACTTAGGACCTTTTTTGTGTACCGGGGTTATAAACGCCGTTTTCCAAGCTTGGGGGAAAACTCCTAGGCATATGGACAAGTTAAAGATTTTTTAGCGAGGAAGGGAAAGATTGGAGGAGCATTTCTTAAGAAGTATGGCGGGTATACCATCGGGGCCAGGAATATACTCATCATTTAGATGATTTAACTTTTCTTCAATTAGATGGGAGTCAAAGAAACGTGGAAGGAAAGGATCAAAAGAAAAATTCGGTAAAAACGAGAAATACGCTGAGTCGGAAACAAAAGAATCATCCGTGAAAGACTGATTGAAGTAACTTGCGAAATAGTTTGCTACAGCGAGTGCATCGGATGAGGTTTCGTTATTGAAGGAAAGGGAGGAAGGGTACCCGTCAGATTTTCTTTTGTGGTTGACAAATTTATAAAACGACTTAGGGTCATTAATAATGTTAGATTTCATTTCGATTAAATAGCGTTGGTAAAGGGAGTTGAAAAGCTCACAGAAGTGCAAATAAGAACCAAGGTAAGCTGATCAGTAGGAGATCGAGTACGAAGGAAGATCGTCCACAATTTGTTCCTTTTATTTCTTAGAGTACGGAGCCTATGGTTATACCAAGGAGGTGAAGTAGAAGAAGTTTTAAGTCTAGAAAGGGGAACGAAGAGGGATATAGCATTATGTATTTCTCTGTAGAACGCGGATGTAGCATCTTCTACAGTTAGGTTATCAAAATTAAAGTGAGTTCTATTGAGATAATCATTAATTTTGCGGAAGTTTGCTTTGTGGAAATCGTATGAAGCTGGAGGTACGGGTGTGTTAGGTGGTTTAGAAGACTGGAGAAAAAATGAGAGAAGGAGAGGAGGGTGTAGGTTTTCTATGGTTGAGAGAAGCAGGGGTGAAAGTGAGATTGAAGAATTAATGGGATCTGTTGTAAATACAAGGTCAAGTTGCCTACCCATATAGTTGGAAATTCCACTTACTTGGCAGAGGCAAGAGTCTGCAAGGCGATCAACGAACAGACATTCTTTGGCAGAGATGGGGCTAGAAGCAATGTAAAACGATTGGTCATCTGACAAAGTCCAGTTTAGATACGGCAAGTTGAAGTCACCGAAAATAAGGATCTCATCATCGGGTTCGCATAAATCTGAAATGTCGTCAATCGTTTTGACTGCAAATTCATAAGATTCGAGGGGTTGCGATGGTAAAATATAAAAGCAGATAATGTAAAGCGATTTATGAGGTAGTGTAATTTTGATTGAGACAAAGTCAAGGCTTGGGGAAGAGAATGTTGAGAGAAGAGATGAGTCGATTGAATTGATGACAGCTATCAGGACACCACGACAAGGAGTGTCATCTGTGTCACGGTCTTGATCGTCGTCTCGATAAACATTGAAAGTAGAAGGGAACAGTTCCTGGTTGTTAATGCTAGGGATAAGGTTAGTTTCAGTCAGGGCATAGACATCAAAACTCGCAATTGTATTTGAGGCATGCTTTGTAAAGCCTTATTTATTTTATTTTATTTTATTTATGTATTGATTACTTACACATTAAGATCTAACAATCTTTTAGTTAGTGAAGCCTTAAGGTGCAAAAACATTGACGTTGAACTACAAAGTATGATTATTTACATCGTTCAGTTGGAATTTTAAACATTAAACAATATTGATGAATAAGACAAAAAAAGGAAATAAATAATAAATACTAAATAGTGCATATGTACCTACATCTTCGCATTGTATAATGCAAAAATAAAAAATAAAATATAAAAAAAAAAAATTTAACAAGAGTAATATAACTTAAGTTCCTTTCTGAAGCGCCCAGTGCCACCCAATTCCCGTATGTGCCTTGGTAGGGAATTCCAAAGACGAATAGAGCATATAAAGAACTGTCGCTCAGATGCTAAACATGAAAAGCGCGGCATGATAAGTTGGTTAGCTCTGTTGGAGGTTCCAAAACGTATCTTGTCAAATAAAAAGCCAGGTTCACCAGTTTCAATTATTTTAGAAAGTAGGATCAGAGCTCTATAGGCCAGCAGGTTATCAAATGTCATGTTGAAAAGTAGTCTTGAGTGAGCAGAAATATGGTCGTAACGTCTTATGCTGAGCACGTATCTTGTGCTACGTTAAGTTTTCTTTTGCTAACAGCATCGCAGTTTCTAAACACTTCCGCACCGTAAGTTAAAATTGGAATAATTAGTGCTTTAGCGAGCATCAAGCGGGTTTTTTGGGATGTGAAGTTGTGCGTCATCCACAGCTTGCGCAGTACGCCATATACTTTGCCAATGATTGCATTAATATGATCATTCCAAGTTAAATTTCTGTTGGATACAATCCCTAGGTTTTTAGCTTTATCTACATATCCGATTTTGGAGCCTTGTATGTAAATATCCGGGAAGTACGAAAGGTCAAGCGAATGCTTGCTTATTACTTAACATTTTGATTTTGATGGATTCAAAAATAATCCGTTCCTTTCAGACCACATTGCAATTTCACTTAAATCTTTATTTAATTCGTATACACCGTTTTCAATCATTCCTAAAGTGCAGCTTTTATAAAGCTGTACATCATCAGCATACATGTGTACAGGTGATTTGACGATAGAGGGCAATTCATTAACGTAAAGTGAAAATAAAATTGGACCTAGTATTGATCCTTGAGGTACACCTCTATTATTCTGTAAGAAATCTGAGGAACGATTTCCTATGCAAACTGCTTGTTTTCTACAGCGAAGGTAAGATGACATTAAATTGACTGCTGAATTGGAAAAGCGAAATTTTGAAGCAAATTTATTACACAAAATTGAATAGTCTACTGTGTCAAAAGCCTTGGAGAAGTCTAACAGAACTAGAAATGTTACTTTATCTTCATCTATGGATTCTCTGATGTCGTCTACCACTTTAATAGTTGTAGATACACAGCTGTGAAATTTTCTAAAGCCTGATTGAAACGGCGACAGTAAAGAGTTTGAATGGATGTGCGAGTTTATTTGTTTTTGTAACGCTTTTTCGAAAACTTTTGACAAAAACGGAAGAATAGAGACCGGTCTGTAACCATTGCTATTTGGCTTTTTTAATGGTAAAATTTTAGCCGATTTCCACAGAAGGATAAACGTTTGTCGTGATAATACTATTAAATATATTGAGCAAGTACGGTAGAATGATTGGCAAAACAATTTTAATAAATTTCGGGTGAACCTCATCGAACCCAACAGCATTTGATTTAACAGATAACAAACATGAAACAAGCTCGACGTCATCGATGCAAATAAAATCAAATAAAGGCTCAGATGAAGTACGAGAAATATCTGACTCAGTATTAACATAGGACAGTGGTGTTGTGGTGGTTATAAATTTTTGATTGAGTTGATTGAGATCTATATTTTCATCAGGAATAGACACTTGTTTTCCTACCCCAAATTCTTTAAATATTTTCCAAATTTGTCGGCGTTGAAGCGTTGGATTAAGTTTATTGCTGTTAAAAGCTTTTTTAGCTTGTTTGACTTTTTTAACAACTTCATTTCTCAGTGAACGAAACATTTGTAAGTGAGTATCTAGCCGATACTTTTTCCAAGTTGTATAGGCATGATTGCGACGGGCGATTGCAAGTCGAACTTCATTTGTAAACCATTGGCATCGTCCATGTCTTGCAGTTTTTATTCTAGTTGGTACATGTGCATTAAAAAGAAATTGAATATGTTGCGTGAAAAAATCAACTTTAAGATCTGATGAGTTCATATAAAAAAGCTGATCCCATTCAATAGACCTAATATCCTCTTCCAAAGCATTGTAATTGATTGCGTTAAAGTCTCTTTATTCGTAAGTTAAGTTACCATTTCACTACTAATCAAAAAATTATGTGTTAGGAAAATAAGGTCATGCTTAGAAAACGCGGGTGCAGACATTTGGTTATAAAAAATAGCATCATCACTATTACTCACAAAGAAGACGTCTAACAAGGTATTTGCCTGTCTTGTAAAATGGGTAGGACAGGAAACATTGACAGGAACAAGATTGAACGTACAAAAGCCATCGATCATTAAACTTTCTTTTAAAAGGTTGCTGTTAAGATCACCAGCTATTATAATTTTTGATGCAGAAGTTGTAATATTAGATAAAAGATCAAATATAGGTGTTGAATCTACATTTCTATTGGGTCTGTAAATTGAACCAATAAGAATGTTACCAGAAGGAGATAAAAGTTCAACAAACACCCAGTTCATTATAGACATGAAACAAAAACATTGAGCACACAAAACGAAAATGCATTACAATAGGTAAAAAATATTTCAAGAGATCAGACATTGATTCTTTGATACTAAGAAATTAAGAGAACAAAATGAAAGGAGTAATTGAAAAGAAGAGAATGAAATTAATAAAATTATGTACATATATGAATAAGAATTTTGAAATAATAAATGAAATGAAAAATAATAATGAATTTAAGTAAAAAATTTTATGAAAAGTAATAATGAATTAAAATTAAAATTTTACGATCATGATTGACGTCTGGCAATACCATTAAGTTGTGCGATGTTTAAGATCCGATGTTCTTCTTCGGTTTGGTGACATTTGACAAATACACTCCCACGCATTGTAAAAACCGATGAGAGAGCGTTTTGTTTTCTTAACTGCAGTGCATCGTGCAAGATGTTGTTGTTATGTTTTGTTAAACATTCGCGCATAAACATCGGTGAATTAGAATCCTTCCCAGCATCGATCAGTTTTAATTGTCTTTTATTTAATTTACGAAACTTTGCGATTGAAGAGAGTACGAAGTTCCTATCATATGCACAGCGAAACTTTATGATGATTGATGAAGTACTACTGTTGGGGCGTGGGCGTGTGCGAAAAATGTCTTGTAGTATTGGTGGTGTTATATTTATTGTTTGACAGATGTGATCAAGAAGCATTTTAATGTTTTCGTTTGTTTTACTGGGAATACCAAAAATTATCGCATCTCGCGAAACACTTTTATTTTCAGCTTCTTCTTGTTTAATTTGAAAGGAAAACATTTGTTAAGATATTTCCGAAGATTGCTGTTGTGTATCAGAAAGAGATTTACTTAGGTTCAAAAGAGAAGTGTTTATTAGTGCGATTTCGGATTTAACACTTGTTTGATTTTTATTCATAATTGATTAATTTTTTTCAATCTGCGAAACTCTTGTATTAATGTCGGTAATTGTGTTTTTAAGTTCGGTAAATTGTTTTTCTATTTTGGAAGTCATTGATTTGATGTTTTCATTTATTTGTGTGGTGAAAAATTTCATTAGTTTATCGGTTTGTTTGTTAAATTTCTCGTCCAGTATGCCTTCATCAATGGCAACTTTTTTGGGAATTTGTTGTGAGACATTTGGCGATGTGGAAGGTGATTTCATGTTGGAGCTGGAGTTGGATCTACAACGTTTACTTTGCGACATGTCGATGAGGTTTGATCAATAAACAGTAATTAAAATCACAAGACTTTCAAAGTAGATTGCAATTTAAAAAGCAATTTATAATTTAACTAATGTCACACTCACTAAATCAACTTTCAAATGTAAAAGCAACCAAATGCCGCCAATGGGGGAGAAAAAACGGGCGGTTCAAAACAAAAATTGAGTATATTAAATTGATTTTTTTTGCCAGCCGAAATAAAACACGTCTACTCTGTAGTTCGATCCATATAGGCCTTCTGCCTTTTGTTGTTATAAGTCTGGATCCCCAATGGGTGTGCTTAGCATTGAAGTCACCGCCAACAAGGAAATTATGTCATAGTATATTTAGCAGTTCTGTATAATCATCTTCAGTCAGGGAACGCCTTGGCGGGCAGTATATTGATGCCAACTTGAAGTCTTTCTTTTTCATACCAATACTAATTATTGTTACTTGCATATTCTCGTTTGTAAACATAGCTTCATCATGGTGTTTTAAGCTCCATATATAGTTTGATATTAAATCATCAAGAACCAGTCCACTTGAGAAATGAATTTCGGACACCAGACAAATATCTATGTGTTCAATGTCTAAAAAGAATTTTTATTTCGGATAAATGGTGTAAAAGACCGTTTGCATTCCATGTTCCAATTTTTAGTGTTCTGTCCATCATTGCTTTTTAAGAGCGACTTCTTCACTTAGCCGTTTGATGTTCAAATCCTGATTGTCAATTCTTTTAAGAATAAGTTGTAAATGCTTTTGAAAAACTTAAGCAACTTGTAACTAGTCACCCCATACTTCATTACCCTGATTTTCACAAAAAGTTTAAATGACGACAGATGCCAGTAAGTATGCCATTGGTGCTTTCCTGAGCCAGGATAACCACCCAATATGTTTTGCTAGTCGAACCCTTAATAAACATGAAGTAATGTATAGTGCCATTGAAAAAGAGTTATTAGCGGTAGTTTGGTCAATTGGGTATTTTAGACCATATTTATATGGGGTTGAGTTTGATGTTTTCACGGATCACCAACCAATCAAATGGCTACATTCAAAAAGAACACTGGTTGTTAAAATTAGGGGAATATTCATTTAAAGTAGACTACATTAAGGGAAAGGATAGTAATGTAGCTGATTTTTAACACACATGCAACGGAAATCAACGCCGTTAGCCGAAACAGTACAGAAACAAACTCCCAAAGTGCAGTGCTAGGTACAATTCACAGCCAAATTGAAAATTTTGATGACCATATCCCCATAGTTGACACAGTAGTCAGCAAATATAATACACAGATCATTCTTCTGAAATCAAAAACAAATGAAATGGATACTGTCCACAAAAATCAAAGAATATCTATTTCAGAATTAGATATCAATAGTAATACGATGATTTTTTTATGATTTTTAGAAGACTGATAAATAAAGGTACTATTGGAATTTAAACTGAAATAGACGATCATCTTTACAATAAGGTTCAGTTAAAATTTATTGGATTGCTTAGTAGCTATAAGAACATCAAATTTAGAAGATGTGGCAGAGGATCTTAAAGATGAAGAGGAAGCTGTAAGGTATATTCCAAATGTTCACGAAAAGGAATCAGACCGCAAATGAAAACTTAAAACTTTGAATTTTTAAAAAGTAAGGTATATTTTCCTAAGCTAAAATCATTGATTCAAAAATTTATGAATAATTGTTCTCAGTGTCAGGAAGCAAAATATGACCGCATATATCATATGTCAGGAAGCAAAATATGACCGCAGTCCTATCAAAATAAAATACAAATTGACAGATACTCCATCAGATCAAAATGAAATAGTTGGTTTGGATACCTGGACAATGAAAGGCCAAATGTTTTTAGCAAGTATTGACCGCTCTACTAAGCATGCCACGATTCTTCATCTTGCTGATAGCAACCTTATAACAATTAAAAAAGCTTTAAGGAATAGACATGCTTCGTTAGGGAAAACCAAGCTTTATATAGTTGACAATGAGTTTGACGGATTAGTCATTAAGGATTTTTTCAGAGAAGAGGGCATTGAACTTCATCTCACGAAACCAAACAGCCAATTCCGACATCGAAAGGCTCCATAGCACATTAAATGAACAGATAAGAGTGATGGAAGTAAATTCGGATTTCAAAGAACTTGACATGAAAAGCAAATGCTTTAAGGCAGTAGAGTTTTATAATAATTCAGGTCATTCGACAACTAAGGAAAAACCAATTGGCTTTATTTTAGGGCAAATTTAAACAAATAAAAGCATAGTAAAAGAAAGAACTCAAACTGAAAAAGAACACAGACTAGAAAGACTAAACAAAAACAGACAAAATGATCCTTTAAGAGAAGAAGATCAGGTTTTAATTAAAAATTATAAGCCTCTCAGCCACAAGCAAGAACCTAAGTATGAAATGCATAAGAACGAGAACTTACATTCCTCTAACATAAAAAGAAAATACAAATATACCTAGACAAAAAAAATTTTTGCAGAAATAAAAAAAAGAAACACTTTAATACACAAACAAAAAGCATTTTGAACAATTTTATATGTACATATTCTAAAAACAAAATAAGACTAAAATAGCTCTATAAAACTGGCAGGGCTAAATGAGCAAAAAATAAAAAAAAAAGCTCAAAATTTGTTGCTAATTTGTTGTTGATTAGTTGCGAAAAAATCGATTTTGTTGCTCCAACACCGAGAAATCGACAAAAAATGCTAGAATCACATCAAAATAGCATGAAACATAGCGAAAAAAGGTAAGAATTGTGGAAACAAATAGACTGCAATTTGTTGCTGTAAGACCGTGCAAAATTCAATTGCCGAAAAAAAATGTTTTCATGTTTTTTAAACAATTAAAATTTGGGACCGTTCATGCTTGCTTAACTCTCGGTTTTTCGGGGATAAACAAGCAGATTGATTTTGTTGCTCATCGAAGCATCAGTTATCAATGTCCGGAGTCAACAAAAAAATAGAAACCGGAAGGTCGGTGAGTTTCTGATTGGTCATGAGTTGAGTTTCTGATCGCCATTTGAAACAGGCTTTTGTTGGCCTAATGGGTCGTTGCTGGCATGCTAGTTCCCTTTTTAG
The DNA here is from genome assembly GCA_949752695.1 of Melanostoma scalare. Taxonomy (NCBI): domain Eukaryota; kingdom Metazoa; phylum Arthropoda; class Insecta; order Diptera; family Syrphidae; genus Melanostoma; species Melanostoma scalare. Next base: position 77,378,656 of record OX456986.1, on the reverse strand, counting down.
CTCGTCGGATGGGGCAGGTACTTGACCCAACTAACCCTGTTCCAAAAATATTCATGCCAGGCTTAGGCAATGGTGTTGGTTTGCCTGCGGACAAATTGTTCGATACCCTCCCTACCTAGGTACTGTATCCGCCTAAGTACCCCTTAATACGGCCCATTTGTTTCCTTTATTTCCCTTACATTACCTTCCTCTCATCTCCCTCCTTCTTGATAAATCAATTAGCAACTCATTTTATTTCTGTTATACTCTTCATATAAAAATTTTATTTAATTGCATGTTTGTGGCTATTATTATAATTTTATCTGTAAGTTTAGTATCTATACTAAGTCTTTTCTTAGTTAACTTTTTATTAAACTTCAAATTTTAAAGGTCACGAAGATTTTTGATATGTTTATGTAATGTATATATGTATGTATTTATGTATGTAGTTCTAATGGTTTGGGTTTTCAATTTAGTGGTTTTAATTCTTTATTACTTTGCATGTATTTTACGTTAATGGTTTATTTTCATTTTGTTTTAAATCGAATCTGTTTGACTTCTACTCGAGGCTCTTGCGATGCAGATTTGGGGTATTCAACCCTCTTTTATCACAAAAAAAAATTTACTATTACTTTAAAAGTCCCCTCAAAACAAACCCACCCAAGAATTTATATATGTATATATATAGCAAAATGAATATAGTAAAAATTTCAAGATACAAGAAACACTCACCGTTCTTACGAAGCAAAATGATGTCGTGGCCACTGCATCCGCTTGCTCCCGCGATGATACCTCGTTGACTCGCTACCTGTATCAGTTTTGGATTTATGTATAACACTTTGATATTTATACACTCTACAAATTCTTTCTTTATTCTACAAAACTACTTAAAAAAAACCGCGTGCTTTCGATAATGCCGTCAAAAGATTTTATCTAATCAACCGCAAAGAGAAAGAATTTTTTGAATCTTAAGAATTACTACAAAAAAAACCACTGTTAATTGCAGCGAGTTCCGTTACGTAAATATACGTATGCAGATTCCAATAAGGTTAGCGGCAATTTCCGTTGAGCCAACGGGGATGAAATATGCCGAAACGGTTTGACGTTGTCCCTGCTGTTAAATTTGATTTGCTGGCTCGGATCTTTTTACAGCTTTTCCTTTTATTTTTGGTTGCTACCTTTGTTAAAATTTTCGGTGCAGGTCCTCAATGTAGGAACTGCTTAAATTGAGTTTCCTTAGAAATTCCTAAAAAGGGTTCACAATTGCTGTTATGATGTGGAACTTCACTTGTCCCGACACTTTTCTTTTTGGAAATTATTTTAAAGAAACTAGGTACTTTATTTAAAACATTTATTTGTTGCCTTCTTTGAAAATTTTCTTAAGACTTGAACGACTTTAAACTCGATGACGATCCGTTGAAGTTTCAATTTGCAATAAAATTTCGCGAACAGTTAAAGTATGCTGTTCTTTCTTTCTTTTGCGGTAACCAGTTAGAATTACTCTCTAACGTCTTTTCTTCTAGCACCCATTCTCTACTCAACATTTCGTCTAATTTCTCTATCAACTTTCTTAAAACCTTATCCTCGAACCTTATACTTCCAAAACAATCACCTTATTGTGATTTGTTCACATGTTGTTCGGAAATAAAATCCATTTTTTCTTGTTCCTTTGGGCGACATTTGATTGACGTAGTTTGACGTCTTACATCAATGCCCCAAGGAATTTGACATTGACAATTGTCATCGTTTTTTTATTTTGAGCCGGTCGACTCGTGTGCGTTTTGAAAACTTTTGTTACGTTTTGTTAAGTTGTGCGTGTTTAAAAAAAGAAAATATAGAAATATGGGAGAACCATCTCAACGTAGTACGTCCTACAAACATAGGGACTTCGTTTCCGAACCTGTGAAGGATTGATTCGTTAGAGATTTGGCTGGCGTTGGAACAGCGATTGGAAGAAGCCCAGAAAGCATAGGATAAAATTGTTTAGTTTTTTTCGTAACAGTTTCGTAGCGGAGTAAAAATTCCTAAGTTAAAAACTCCACAGTCTTCTCAATTGCTTCTCTGTTTATGTTTTAATTATCGATGGTTGCTGTGTTGTTGATAATGAAATAGACAAACTTAAAGTTATTGGTTCCCATTTTGAGGCTGTTCATTCTAGAGAGCTTCCTAGCAGTAGAGATGGAGAAGTAAGTACGGAACTACTTAGGTTTGAAAGCATGGGCATACAACCACTTCTGAGTTTTTCTGAAGAGATAAAAGCTGATGGACTAACTAATGAACAGACTAGCGATTACTACACTACGCTAGATGAACTGACAGAAATATTCAAAAAGTTGAACAATAAAAAATCAAGCGGTTTGGATTACATACCCAATATTGTATTAAAACACCTACCAAATCAAATCATTTAAATACAAAAATACCCCTCTAATTATAGACCTATCAGTCTTTTGCCCTGTATCGGAAAAGTTTTCGAAACAGTAATTTGTAAATCAATCCAGAACATGAACGAACGAAAGGAGATAGTACCGCAGAATCAATTTGGATTCAGGCGAAACCACTCCGCAGTGCATGCTATAACAAAACTTGTTTCCGATATAAATTGGAATTTCAATGTGAAAAGGTATACAGCTGCATGTCTAGTGGATATTGAGAAAGCCTTCGACACGGTATAGATTGACGGATTGATATTTAAACTCATACGCTATGGGTTTTCCACACATCTCATTAAGATTATATCATCAATGATTAAAGGAAACAAATTGGTAATAACTGACAATCAATGCACTACAACCAGAATTTTTGAAGTCATTAATGGGTTACCGCAAGGGACAGTCTCAGCACCTACCCTTTTTAACATATTTATTGCTGATATCCTGAGAGATCTCGAAAACTCTATAGCATATGCCGACGATATGAAACTTTATGCAAGTAGCTCAAAAATTGCAAATTCATAGTGTGAACTTCAAACCAAGTTTGATAAACTACAAACATTCTGCGCAGAATGAAAACTGCAGATAAATTTTACAAAATGTGAAACCATATTATTTCGCACCCCGCTAAGACGAGGAAACTCAGATTTGCGACATAATTGGAAGAATTTTAATATTTCAAGCTCAAATGGTTGTCTTATTCAGTCCAAAACGGTTGTTAAATACTTAGGTGTTCATTTAGATAAGTTCCTATACTATAATGACCACATTAACACACAACTAAAGAAAGCAAGAGCTGCATTCATGTCTCTAAAGAAGCTTTTTTACTCCAAATTTTTGAGACCTGATGTGAAGATCATATGCTATCAAGATTTTATCCGTCCAATTTTAACGTATGGAAGTCCAATATGGTGGAATACCAGTCCTTCGTATATGGAAAAATATCGCATGTTTGAAAGAAAATGTCTTAGAGAACATGTACAGAAGCGCTGATTCTGATTTTCAGCACTATGTATCCAACAAAGTACTTTTGGATGCATCAGGCTTATCGCGAATTCATAATGTCATCTTAAATCTTGTGAGAAATCACTTCGAACGATCATTTAATGTTACTGATAATGGGTTTATACCTCCGGAAGGGTTTCTTTATCTGGATGCTCATGGTTATCTCTCCATTTTAACCAATCTGCCTATTATATACCATCTTTCTAGAAGAGCGACTGATAAAAAGATTTTATATGAACCTCAAAACTTAGAAAACTATGATGCAATCTTAAAATACTGCATTAACATACCTGAAAGGGATCTTAATAGCACTGAACATCTCGACCCAAATAAATATTGGTGGCTCAACTGGGTAATAGCTGATACTTAAGAGTTAAGAGTGGTTGCGCTGGATTCAATGCGCGGCTTTCATTTCATTGTTTTAGTATTTAAATTGATGAGATGACATTGCGGATTGCGTCCTTTTGCGCTTGGCTAGGTTTAGGTTTAAATTAGGTTTAGATATTAGTTTGTAAGTCTTTTATATCTAGTTTTAAGTTTTTTTTAAGAAATCAAAAACTAAAAATGTTTTCAAAGGTTTTTCTCCACACTTTCCTTATTGATAAAAAGTACTTAGAATAATAAATAAAAAAAAAAATATAAACGTTACTATAGACAGTTACAAAAACATTGTTAACATAAGTAATGCGTGCCTTGAAGGTCATTTACAAAACAAAAAATCGTTAAAGTATAGTTTTTAAGTTTATTCAAACTAAGCACCTTAATGTTATTGATTGAGTGGCAAATAAACAATTAAAAATAAAAAAGTACTATATTCACTACCAGCAACATATGAAAAATCCATTAAAGCGTGAATGAGGCAACACCTCTTCGTTTGTTCTTACTGTGTTTATTAGTATGCATATATGTATGTTAAAGTTACTTAGGCACGGGAGTTTTAGAAATGAAACTCTGTTCAGTTCGATGTCTCGAATTAGACTAAATTTCTTTATTGAATATATCTTCTGCCTTTTTCTTAAAGATCATGATCGTTGGTCAACTCCAACCATCGTTTCTATTGTTTATTTATTTAGTTTCATAGGATCCATAAGGGATTCTTTGTATCGCCAACTAAACTGTTGACCTCGCAGTTTTTATATTTATTGTTAGCAGTGGAAGCTCCACAGCGGATGCTTCGTTGGTTTTGGATATTAAATGACATTACAGTTTTATATTTGTAAACAATGGAAGCTCCATAGCGGATGCTTCATTGTTTATAAATACTGATTGTGGTTGAGGAGTGTCTTTGTTTATGTTAGACATAACTCGCTCTCCCTTTAAATTCGAGTCCCTTCGAATTCTTATAAATTTAATGTAAATAATTTTGGTAACAAAATATAGCAATATTAAAATAGCCAAGGCGTAGAGAATGTTAAATTTATAATTAATTTGACTGCTTTTTTCAAAATTTTCTGATATTTCATCCAAATTATAGAAATTTAATGGGCTTATAACCTCTGTCAAATTTTTTGATAAAATATTTGTATTTGGTATAACAATATTATATTTAGCTTCATAACGTTTAATGTAAAAATTATCAATTACAATTTCGCAATCTTCAAATCTAACGAAATAGTTTCCAATTAGGGAGTATGAAAAGTTATTACATTTATTGATCAGCACAGTATTTACATTTATAAGTAATACATTACCAACCTCAACTTCTTTTATAATTGTATCTTTAAAAATTTTCTTACTGCAATTATCGTAATTGTTTTTTAAAATACTTGATATACATTCATTTGTTTTTTTTCATTTTTGATATGATGTTTTCCTTGTCAACTTCATATGTTTCATTGTTTATGGTGACAACTTTCGTTAAATCTATATTTATTTGCAATAATTTCTTATTTGGTATTGGAAGTACAGTATAAGCTTTTATTTTTTCATTTAAAAAATTCGGAATTAATACGGCAAATAAAATTACATCATTTCTTATAGTTCCCAAACTACACTTTATAAATCTTAATTTCTCACCATCTATATCAAAAAAATCAATTTATTCATTTGTTAGAAAGAATCTATTCATTATGCTTTGTTTTGACATTAGAATATTATCTTGAATTTTCTCAATTTGAGTCTTTACTTGGTTTATTATTATAAGGAAATTATTGTATCTTGTCATTTTAGTGTTTTCTTCAATTGTTTTTTTATATGTTTTATTTAACCATTCATCATGTGAATTAATAATTAATCGTATATTTGACAAGTATTTGTTGAATTCATAATTAATTTTTATCTGTTTGTTCATATTTGAAATAAGATTAGGTTGATTTATATCAACTATCTTGGAATGGTTATCAATGTTTGCTTTATCTTCATCATCTAAATTTCCAAAAAGCCAGTTGATTATTCGTCCTCCCACATTTACCAAAGCTCTTCTCTTTCTTGTGTGAATAGTTATTGTTGATAAGGAATGTTCTAATTCATCAATTTTATCGTTAAGATTTTTACTAAGCCATGAATTATTTACCAATAGGTGAAAATTCTTTATGCTTAATTTAATATTTTGTATCGTGTTATTGAGATCGTTAAGCTCAATAACATGAATTAATTTCGAGTAATTTTGAATTACATTTATCGGTTCGCTTTCTAAGATTGCATATCCAGCTTCTGTTTCAATTTTATTTACTTCAACGGACCCCATTGTGGTTGAGGAAAAAGTAATTATGATAACAATTAATGTTGTAATCATCTGAAAAATTTTTTTTCTTAAAACTTATTTCAGATTATTTTATGTGGTCGTTTAATTTGAACTAAATCTACTTTTTTATTTCTATTTGAATTGAATTTGAAAAATCTCTTGGCAGTCTTATGTCTTACTGCTTTTGGGGTTTTTATGTACAAATCGTTTGGATAATAATTGGGTATCGGTTCCCTCTTCGAATTAATTCTGTTAATTGCTTTTATTTTGTTTTCTTGCATTGTCTTTGATATTTTTTGAAAATCTAAGTCTAAACGATTAATGAAATCTATCGGTTTAATATTTGTTGTGGAGTGAACTGTGTTATTGTAAAACCTAACAGCCTGTATTACTAGTTCTTCAGTATCAATGTTTTCTTGATTTTCTTTTATTATTCGGATATGTTCTAAGAGTGTTGAATGGAATCGCTCAATATCTGAATTTCCCGTATGGGAATTTGGTGTAGTAAAATGTGTTTTTATATCTTTTTCTCTACAATATAAATTTATTAAACTGTTATTGAACTCGTTATCAAATATTAATAAGTCTGGTTTCCCTAGTAATGCAATTCTTTCTTCTATTTTGACCTTTATGGTACACATATTTTTATCACTGATTTTATGTACGCTTCTTATTTTTGTAGATCTATCTATACTTGTAAGGAAATAAGTTTTATGCACCTGAAAAATATCTAAATGTACAATCATGTTTGGTCTATCTCCGTATGATTAAAATATTTCTTAAAAGGTTTTCTGTCATATATGTTTTCATTGCAAACTTGACAACAATTAATGTATTTTTTAATGTATTTTATAATATTGGGAAAGAAATAATTGTTCCTTATTTCTGCAAAATTTTCTTTTATTCCTCTGTGATTTGAATTAATGTGAATCTTTTCAATAATCTCAATGACTTCTTCCTCATTTTTTAAATCCGCGGCCAGATGACTACATTTAACAAATCTTAAGTTCTTGTCATTACTAAACAGTTAAATTAACTTTTGTTGAATTATATTATATTTAGAGTCGTTAAGGTTAGAATAGATTCCAATTGTTCCTTTCCGAAGAGTTCTTCTAAAAATGTCATTTAAGTAGTGATCATTTAGTAGATCATTGTCATCTATGTATATTATTTTATACTTCTTGAATAAAATTTCTTCTTCAATATTTTTAGATTGTACAATCCTAATTTGATTTCTATATTTATTAACTATACCTTCAATTATTAAAAAATGGTCATCTAAATTCTCTTGTTCGCTATGAATAGAATCTATATCCATGCTTTCTCCTGAAGCTTCAAAAATATCAAAAAATACTTCTTCTTTTTCGACCTTTTCATTATTCTTTTCTTCAATTCTACTGAGGAAATCTGCCACTTTATTTTCCTTTCCCTTTAAGTACTTAACGTCGAGTTCAAATTCGCCTAGAGATATTTTCCAAAGAATTATTCTTTGGTTTGGATCTTTCAATGAATAAAGCCATTTTAAGGGGGTGATCCGTTTGAACTAAAAACTTTCGTCCAAAAAGGTATGGTCGGAAATATTTAACCGCCCATACAATCGCTAACAATTCCTTTTCCAAAGTCGAGTAATTTTTTTCGTGACCGTTTAACGTACGGCTCGCATAACACACTGGTTTACCTTCTTGACTTAATACGGCACCTATAGCAAGATTGCTAGCATCCGTCGTCAAAGTGAATTTTTTATCAAAGTTTGGAAAAGCAAGGATCGGGTATGTCGTTATAAGCTTCTTTAATTTTTCGAATGCTTCTATATATTCGTTGTCCCTTTCAATTTGTTTCATACAAGCACCTTTCATTAAATATTTAATGATAGGACTTCCTATCATAGAATAGTTCTGAATAAACTTCCGGTAATATCCGGTAAGACCAAGAAATTATCTAATTTGTTTTATTGTCTTAGGTAAACCCACTTTGTTTATAGCGTTTATTTTTGTTGGGTTAGGCTTGATGCCTTCAGATGAAACTATGTGTCCTAAAAACTCAGATTGTTTCGCCAAAAATTGACATTTTGACAATTGAAATATCTTTGTGAGTGTTTCAAAGTGTTCACTTAATGAAGTAGAAAAAATAAGAATGTCATCAATGTATATTACGCAAGATTTATTTACAAAATCACGCAATACATGATTCATCAACCGCTGGAATGTTGCTGGCGCATTTTTAAGCCCGAATGGCATTCGAATGTACTCGAAAAGACCCATTGGGGTAGAAAATGCAGTTTTTTCTATATCACTCTCCTCCATTAATATTTGGTGGAACCCCTTAGCTAAACCTAAGGTTGAAAAGTAATTTGCGCGTCCCAACTTATCAAATAAGGACTCAATGTTGGGCATTGGAAATTTGTCATCTATGGTTACTTTATTTAAATTTCGATAATCTATAACGATACGCCATTTCTTATTAATTATGAAGAAATGATCAATTGTATTATAAATTAATTTTTGACTGTTTTTATTGGGCTTTTTGATCTTTTATATTTATATGCAATTAATAAATTAATCCATTTTTAAAATTTTATCCCGACGTTTCGTTGGTTATTTTCCAACTTCTTCAGAGGGTATTTTATTGGACCTATAATTACAATTTTTGGATTTTCTAATTCATACTTTATAATCTAGTTACTTACTATTGTCAATTTACATTTGTTTTCATTCAAAAAAAAAGTAGTCTATTTTTAATGTATTGCACTTAACAGAAAAATTACAAAATTGAATAAATTAAATAAATTAAGGAACAGGACAAAACAGAAATTATCAACTAATTGCTATCACAGACTATTGTTTACTTGATGACAGCACTGTAGCTATAACTTAAATTGTCTTTGTCTTCTTGGAAATTCATCGTTCTCTTAATGTATTGTTGTATTCGTAGACTCTCCAATGTGAATCTCTTATTTGTGTTTCTTTCCTTGTCAAGAACTGTTACGTCATCGAAATCAGCTGTGTGTCCATGTTCTGTCATGTGTTGTGAGAGTCCAGTTGATGATCTCTTTTTCCTGACGTCAGCTTTGTGTTCAGCTATTCTTGTAGTTAGTGTGCGTTTGGTTGTGCCAATATATACAAGATCGCACACTTGATTCGTCTTGCCGTTGCATTTTATTTCGTAGACCGCGTCATGTTGTTGTTCCTTTTGCAATGGTGTCTTTGTTCTTGTGAATATTTTGCTGAGTGTGTGATTGGATTTGTGAGCGAATGAAGTTCTCTCTTTGTTGATTTTTATTATTTCGTGTAGGTATTTGTTATTTGTTAGCTTGGGAATGTATCGTATGCTATGGAATGTGATGTTGTCCGTGTTGCCACTTTTTTTATTTTGATTTTGTGTATTATTTTTGTATTTAATTTGATTATTTTTTGTCATTTATTAAACTATTTATTATTTTATGTGGAAAATTGTTCATTAGAAATATTGTTCTTATTTTGTTGATGTTTTCTTTGTGGAATTTTTCGTTCGATATATCTAAAACTTTATTAATAAAGTTCTTTGCAGTGTTTATTTTGTATTTTTGTGGTTGAGTTGATAGAAAATTGATCATTCTTCCTGACGCTATGGGTTTTTGGTACCAATTAAAAATTAATTTGTCATCTATTCTATGAATTATAGTGTCCAAATATGGTATGCACTTTTTATTTTCTGTCTCTATTGTAAATTGAAGTTTTTCGTGAAATTGATTGAAATTATTAAGAATTATGTCTGTATGTTGTTTTTTAATTATTGCAAAAATATCATCTACGTATTTCGTAATGAATTTTATTGTTATGTTGGATTTTTGTAATTTCTCTATTGTGGCGTCCAGAAGATTGTCCAAAACAATGTCAGCTATGTTTGGTGAGAGTGGATTTCCCATTGGCATTCGGAACGTTTGGTTATATATTTTATTGTCATAATTGAAATAGTTGTTGTCTTTAACACAGAATTGCAGTATTTTAAGGAATTGTGGTTTTGGGATATTTGTGTGTTGTTTCAATTTTTCCCACTGTTGCATAATGTTCTTAATTGCTATATATGTTGGTATGTTGGTGAAGAGCGATATTACGTCAAAATAAACTAAGATGTCATCTTCTTCTATTGTTATGTCCTTTACATAGATACGCCATTTCTTTTCTTTGCTATCGGATCCTTTTGGTACGACCCACAAAGGAGAACTATATGGTGAATTACTTGGTTTAATTATTCCTTGATTCAACATTTCTTCGATTTGTCTCTCAATTTCCTTTTCATGGATTTGAGGATATCGATAGTTTTTAGAATATATTGGTTGGTGCGAAGTGGTAATTATTTTATATCGTACACAATTAGTTGCAGACAAGTCTTGACCTTCCTTATAAAAGGTCTTACTGTTCTTATAAAGGAAGCTTCTAAGTTTATCTTTCTCTTCCATGTTAAGATCTTTATGTATTAAATTATTGATATCGTTTTCATCCTTCTCCAAATAACATACTTCTTCATACCTAAATGGAGCTTCATTTTCTCTACGTATTATTATTTCGTTTCCATTTACAATTAATTTGTTGTTTAAGAGGTCGATTATCGCACCTATTGGAGTTAAAATACTGTTACCTAATATACAATAAAATGGTTTGTCACAAAAATTGGTTAATTTTACTGACATGGTTTTCCCGTTGTCCTTAAATTCACTTGGGACTAATACCACAGCTTCATGGGAAATTATAAAGTGTCCTGACATGGTATTTATTTTAATTGGTTTATCTAAAGTACGGATTGTTTTGAATCGTTCAAAAACTCTCCAGTGTCCTAAACTGATTGCAGATCCGGTATCGATTAGACACCTGACCTTGATATTATCAATTGTTAACGGTACTACCGGTAATTGGGATTTAGGCAAGATTGCCGAAAATTTTGAACGTTAACTGTGTCTACCTTCATTGGTTCGGGTTGCCTATCGTTTCTCTTTGACTGAAAGTTACCCCTCGTTTGATTTCTAAAATTATGACTTCCAAAATTGTGTGACCTATTTGGATAACGTTCTAATTGGTTGCCAACATTTGGATTACGAAAATGTTGTTATCAGTTTTGAAAACCGTGTTCTTGGCTTCTAAAATTTGTCTGTTTGTTATTTAGAACAAATGAATTATTATTATGATTTGCTTTAAAGTTGTTATTTTGGTTCAAACTAGAATTTCTATTAAAATTTGCGTGATTCAAATGCCCATCATATCCAGTCTTCTTGTCGTAACACTTTTTTAAAATAATATCTTTGATCAAATTATTTTCCACATAATAGTTATGTGCAGCGGATATGCTGTCTATATTATTTTGTAAGAGAAGAGCTCTAATGTAAGTAGGAATAAAATTAGTATAAATTCCGAAAATTAATTGGGAATTATTGATTTATTATTATATTATAATTATTGATTGATATAATTTTCATCCTTAATTAATTCTAGATTGTACTTTCTATTCATGGTATTTAGTATAGTTTCTAATTTATTGTGCAAATCTTCAATATTACTTACTTTAGTGTTTAATGCCTCCTCCCTTAAATGAAAATACGTTTTGTTTACCCCAAACTCTCTTCTCAATTTTTGTATTATGTTGTCCCACGTTGGATCGGTGAGGCAGTCTACAGCCCGTAGCGCTTTTCCTTGTAGCTTGTTGGCTAGTATTATTTTTGTGGTTTTGGATATTAAATGACATTACAGTTTTATATTTGTAAACAATGGAAGCTCCATAGCGGATGCTTCATTGTTTATAGATACTGATTGTGGTTGAGGAGTGTTAGACATAACTCGGGCATACATGGGATTATGTTACTATAATGCCTAATACTGTTGCCTCCTTACATGTCTTACTATATAAGTAGTCCCACTATCGTGAAACATATTGGAAGCTTAGAGCAAGCTCATATGTACGCACTTATCTACGCTCTTCATCATTAATGCAAATGTTAGTGGTTAGTAAAAAACGCCAACACAAGCACAAAGGAACGTATTCGAACAAGGACGTAACATTTAACATAAATAACTTTTACTACATCGATAAAACAAAATCAAACTATAAAAACATTATTGAAAATATAAAAAAAAATACAAGTAAAATAACCTACAATTAACCTTAATAAATTAAATAAAAATTAAATACAAATTAAATACAAAACAAAAATCATGCTTGTGGAGCACTGGTTTTGAGTTTTAATTTTAAACTCCTTTTACTAAGATTGAAATCTGAATTAAAAGGGCTAGAGTTGTATAACCTACTCATGCGAGCTATCGGCTCATGCATGCCATAGTTAGTTCTGTGGTGGTAGCAATGCAAAAACTCTAGATTACGTAGTTGGTGAGATCATCCGAGATAGTTGAATCCTATGTGGGAGAGCAAGTCGGGAGCATCAATCGAACCTGTTATAAGTTGATGGAAAAATACTAAATCATTGTTGGTTCGTCTTTGTGAGATTGGTTGAAGATTTAAAAAACGTATACGATTTTCATAGGGGGGAGATTAAAAGGATCTTCCCAGGGAAGACCTTTCAGGGCAAAACGTATGAATCTGTGTTGTACTGCTTCAAAAATCAAAATTTAATCAAAAACTAGAATGTAGCTGTATGACATACAAGAAATCAAGTCATTTATTGCAATAATGAAAAGCAAAGGACCGAGGTGGCTCCCTTGTGGCACACCACACAGACATTGAAAGAATTTGACAAGACATTACGAAATTTGAATTGATAAGATCTGTTCTTTAAAGTGTGAACTTATCCAAACAATAAATACTGGTGGAAATCCAAATGCTTTTAGCTTATATAATATAATATTATGAGAAAGTTGGTCGAAGGCCTTAGAGAAGTCCGTATAATTGGTGTCTAATTCATACCCCTTTTCGAGTGTATTAGAGCATTTATGTTAACATGAGAGAAGATTAGTAGCCGTCGATCTTCTTTGCATAAATCCGTGTTGCTGATTACAGATTATATTCCTTGCAAAGAATTTGTTTTTTTTTTTTTTTTTTTTTTTTTTTTTTTTTTTTTTTTTTTTTTTTTTTTTATCAGGAGTAAATCTTCAAAAGACACTTAGTAGTATTCGATACCAAGTAGTGTGGGATTCTTACCCACTAAAAACTCCTCATAATCAGAACCAATCTATAACGATCGACAACAGATTTTTCTTTCTCAATAATATTATCTCTTTAAGGGAAGCTTAAACTTTTAATGCTTCCCATGACTTTTAGGCCATTAGCTCGTGTGGCTTGGTTCTTCTTAATCTCCGAACATTGCCTCTCGTATTTGATACGGACTCCATTTCAGAGTTGATATGACTATGCAGTCGCTGATTGTGTGATACAGCATGTTTTCTTACAACTTCTGTAACCGTTTCTATTTGTAGGTCACGATGTAAATCGCTATTTCTTATATACCATGGTGCATTTACTATTCCACGAAGGACTTTGTTTTGGAACTTTTGGATGATTTCAGTATTTGTTTTCTTTGAACAGCCCCATAATTGGATTCCATAGGTCCAAACAGGTCTAAGTACTTGTTTATAAAGCATTATTTTATTTTCGACAGATAAGTCCGAATTTCTACCGAGTAACCAGTACATTTTTCTATATTTCAAGTTGAGCTCTTCCCTTTTCTTTTTGATATGCTCTTTCCATTTTAGCTTTGCATCCAAATTCATCCCAAGGTATTTGGCCGTATTGGCGTAGGGTACAGCTTGATTGTTGATGAATATTTGAACGTAGCTTAACTTTTTATTTGTAAAGTTTATATGTGCAGATTTAGCTTCATTGAGCTTGATACGCCATTTTTTGGTCCAATCACTAACGGTGTCGACGGCATTTTGCAATTTCTCAGCAGCCTTGACGACGCACTTACTGGATGCCAAAATTGCGGTATCATCCGCAAAAGTAGCCATAATGGTGTTGTTATCCACTGGAATATCCCTTGTATATAGCAAATACAGGGTAGGTCCTAGGACGCTTCCTTGTGGAACACCGGCTTGTATATTACATAGCTTTGAATATTCTTGATCATACCGTACTCTGAAGAGCCGGTTTGAGATATAAGATTTTAGTATTTCGTAGTACTGCCTGGGTAGGTCCCTTTGCAGTTTGTACGCTAGCCCCTCATGCCATACCTTGTCGAATGCTTGAGCAACATCTAAAAATATAGCCGAACATACTTGTTTTTCTTCTAATGCTTTTTCAACTGTATCCGTTATTCTATGAACTTGGTCTATCGTGGAATGTTTATTTCTAAATCCAAACTGATGATTTGGGATTAGATTTCTTTCTTCTATGACCTTGCTCAGTCTTTTCAGTAGCAATTTTTCAAAGACTTTTGCCATTATTCGTATAAGCGATATTGGTCTGTAAGACGTCACTTCTGTTGGTGGCTTACCTTGCTTTGGTATAACAATTACTTCAGCAATTTTCCAATGATGTGGGACATATTGGGTCTTTAGGCATGCATTTATTATGAATTGGAGTTTTATGAAGGCTTTTGATGGCATTTCTTTCATAACCTGAGCAGTTATTAGATCGTACCCAGGTGATTTTTTGTTCGATAGTTGATTTCGACACACACTTTTTATTTCTTTGAGTGTGACAATTGGTATGTCAACTTCATCGACTTTATCAATAAACTGTAAGCTGATTTCAGATGTATTTGCCGGGAATGGCTTAAAAACATTCGCAAGATGTTCTGCAAACAGGTTAGCTTTTTCTTTCGGATTTCCGATCCAATTCCCGTTTAGAGATTTAATTGGCGGGTTTTGTAACTGCGGTCTTTTCAGGCGCTTAGCTGCTTTCCAGAGCGAATAATCAGTTGAAGCTTCAGTCGTTAAATTTTTCAGGAATCTACTTAATGAATCATTTTTGAATTCGTAGATTTGTTTTTTCAGTTCGTTGCTTAGCCGGTTAAACGCTGTTTTGTCGTCTGGAAATCTAGTATTTTGCCATTTTCTTCGAGCTCTTCTCTTCTCCAATATCAACTCTCTTATCTCGGCAGGGTATTTTGTTTCAGTTTGCTTCCTACTCGAGCAAGTTGGTGTACTTTCTTCTGCAGCTTGTTGAACATCGGCAATGAATTGTTCTACTTCAAGGTCGATTTGCTCTTTTGTTTCCATAGGGGATCTGAGATTTATATAGCTTTCAAGCTTTTCTCTGAATTTACTCCAGTTTGTTTTATTGTTTACTAGCTTAGGATTACTTTTTTCCATTATCTCCGATTCATTAAGTGATAAAATCACCGGTGTATGATCTGATGATAAGTCATAATTACCTTCGACTCTTATATGGTTTCGTTTGATACCTTTAACTATGAAAAAGTCAACAAGTTCTGGTATTTTACTTTAATCCGATGGCCAGTATGTTGGTGATCTGGATGAATAAAACTCACAATTGTATTTGAGACATGCTTTGTAAAGCCTTCTGCCTTTTGTTGTTATAAGTCTGGATCCCCAATGGGTGTGCTTAGCATTAAAGTCACCACCAACAAGGAAGTTATCTCCTAGTACATTCAGCAGTTCTGTATAATCATCTTCAGTCGGGGAACGCCTCGGCGGGCAGTATATTGATGCCAACTTGAAGTCTTTCTTTTTCATACCAATACTAATTATTGTTACTTGCATATTCTCGTTTGTAAACATAACTTCTTCATGGTGTTTTAAGCTCTTTTTTATGAGGATTGCCGATCCACCTCTAGCCTTATCAGCTGGATGAGGAGCGTGGTAGCAAATATAGTTTGATATTAAATCATCAAGAACCAGCCCACTTGAGAAATGAGTTTCGGACACCAGACAAATATCTATGTGTTCGATGTCTAAGAAGATTTTTAATTCTGATAAATGGTGTAAAAGACCGTTTGCATTCCATGTTCCAATTTTTAGTGTTCTGTCCATCATTGTTTTTTAAGAGTGACTTCTTCACTTAGCCGTTTGATGTTCAAATCCTGATTGTCAATTCTTTTAAGAATAAGTTCAAGGATTTCTTTAATGGAAGTTTCTTCATTCTTCCGCACGTTTTTAACAATCTGTGAATAGGATTTTTTTTCGTCGCTTTTGCTTTTAACAGCTTCCTTCGGAAGTTCTTTCTTACTTTTATCTTCAGCTTCAGGAGTTCTTTTTGTGTTTGCTGGATTGCTGGGCTTTATTTCACCGGATGTCGTTTTGCTTTTGGATTTTTGAAATCTTTTAGCAACTGGACAGCCTCTGTAGCTTGCAGGGTGATTACCTTGACAGTTTACACATTTTGCTTTCTGTTCTTTGCTTGATGGACAGTCTTTAGTTGCATGTTTTCCTTCACACTTAACACAAGCAAACTCGCGGTTGCAATATTTTTGGGTGTGGCCGAATGCTTGGCATCGTTTACATTGCGGAACAATTTTTGATTTTCGCAGTGGTTCAATTTTGACTTTTATGCCCAAGATTGATCGAATATTATAGACATTTTCAAGACTTTGTTTGCTGTCGAAAGATAGCGTGAATAAAGGCAGTGATCTCTTTATTATTATTGGTTCCCCAGCAGAGTTCTTAGTAGTCTCATTCTTAATAAGATTGACTGCATCAAGGGCTTGGAAGCCGGCTTGAACAAGGTCTTCTACTAATTCTTTTGGAGAACATGAGGAATGTAGACCTCTGGCTACTACCTTTATTGGTCTTGTGGATTTGTTTTCAAAGGAGTGCCACTGGATTTTATGTTTGCTTAGTTCCTCAGTGACCAGTCTATAGTCATCATCTTCCTCGACATTGACTTTCCAATTGTCTTTGTTATACGATGTATATTTGCAAGCTTTTTTAGTACATTTCTCAATCATTTTCTTAAGATCTCCAAAATTTGGGAATCCTGTGATCATAATTGGTGGTGGTACAGTTTTTCTGTTGCCTTTAGACAAAGACTTCTGTTTAGCATTGGCTAGCACATTATTTGCATTATTCTTTGTAGTACCCAAGTCTTTTTTATTTTCATTTTTCGAGGTTTGCTGGTTCTTTGTATGCAATTCGGGGCTACCTTCCGCTTTTCGTTTTTTAGCAGTGCGCTTATTTCTTTTTCTTTCAGTTTCAAATAAAAGTTCTTCTTCGTCAGTTTGATACACAGTAACAGTATCTTGTTGACTTGTCTGAACCGTAGACTTGTGTTCCTTGTCAAATAGGGACACCTTTTCTTCGAGTCTTTTTACTTGATCCTGAAGACTTTGAACTAAGGTTTCAAGTTTCTTTCTTGCTGCTATTTCCTTTTGCCATTCATCATAGTAATCTTTTGATTTGGTTTGGCAGTTTTCTTTGATTTCTTTGAAACTCTGTTGTCCTGCAGTGTCGATCATTTCAGAGACATTGGTTTCTTTTTGGCTAATGACTTTTACGTCATTTGTCTTAGTTGGGGTTTTCGATGGTGTAACCCTTTGGGAGTAGTTTTTTGGTGGAGTTCTCTGTATTTTCGTACTCCGTTTTCCAAAATCTTTAAGCAATAAGTGGTCCTCCCCAGAATCCGTAGGACCGATCTCTTTAGAGAGTGGATTTTCCAGTTTTGCTGGACTGCCACCTGGGGTAATAAATCTGTTTGTTTTGTTCATTGCCATAAATTTTTTTAAACTTTTTTTTTTATGATACAAATAGGTCAGTTACTTCTATTCGCATTTTAAATTCAGCCGTCCCACTGGGATCAGACGCTGACCAGTGTGCCGCACAATATGTGTCAGACGCTCTTGGATTTATTGTTGAGCTGGTACATTCAGAGTGATATTTTTCTTTCTTTGTTCCTAGTTCCTGAAAAGATAACTCAGGTGACACAGCTCGTGGATCAATTGATCCAACGCTCGTCGTTAGTTGGATATCCAGCGGGCACCACTTGGAGGTGACGATGCGATTTTGCTCCGCCAAAGAATGATAAACTTTCGCAGACTACTTGTTCAAACAGCTTAGGAATGGATGAAAGCTTTGCAATTGGGTTGTAGTTTTTTATATCTATTTTTTCACCCTTCTTGAAAACAGGGGTAATAAAAGACTTCTTCCACAAACTAGGAAATTATCCGGACTTTAAAGAAAACTTGAAAAGGTATTTGAGAGGAAAGGCTAAGCGTAAGGAACAGTTTCTTAAAACGATAGGTGGTATCATATCCGGACCAGATGAAACGTCAACATTTAGAGAAGAAAGGTAATGAATAGTTCTATCACTGTGAATGGGGATATTATTAAAACTTACTTAAGAACAGTGAGTTAAATACTCAAAATAGTTTTCATCAATTTTGAGAGATGTACTACAAAAAGAGCGACAAAAATGATTTGCAAAGGCATTGCATATGTCAGGAGTATCCTTCAAAAGATTGCTATTATAAATAAAATTTGCTGGATAGCCGTCTGATTTCTTTTCGGAGTTAACAAAAGACCAAAAGCTTTTTGGGTCATTTTTAAGAGAGCAACTCATTTGAGTTACATAGCTGGAGTAAAGATTTTGAGAAAGCGTTCTGAAGTCTTCAAAAAGAGTGGTCAAATAAGTTTTCCAGGCCTTGTTTCTTTTATTCCGCAGAACTTTCAGTTCTTTGGTGAACCACGGCTGGCAATAATTTTCTTTTTTAATCAATTTTAGCGGAATTGTTTTATTCATGCAATATTTTAAAATAGAGTAGAAACAGCTGACTGCTTCGTCAAGATTTGCTAGAGTTGATATATTGTCAATACCAGCCCTGCTTAATTCATCCGAAAGCAAATCGAAGTTCGCTTTTCGAATGTCAAAGGTGTATGAACAGTCATATGAACTACTTCTTTCGTCAATCACATTGCTTAGTTCAATAAAGATATCTAAAGGTGGGTTATAGTCGTCTATTCTTGTGATACCAGAATTTGATTGAATTCCAACTGTCTTAATAGCGTCCGAGGAAGAGACTAAATCTAACATACGACTCTGATAGTTTCTAATACAGCTTACTTGCCGTAAGTCAGTAGAAATTATGTTGTCTAAACAGGAAAGCTCCTGTTGTGGTGAAGGCAGGGAATCTTTTTGAAAGGAACCATCATCAGAGGGTAGCCACTGGATGTATGGCAAATTAAAGTCACCCAGTAATAGAATCTGGCTTTCCAAATCGGATATTTCAAATACATGATCCAATATAAGAGAAAGCTCAGCATAAACTGGTGCTAAGCTTTTAGCGACAATATAGACATTTATGATGAAAATATTTTTGGACAAGGTACAAACTTTCACACAAATAACATCAATATACAGATCAAACGGAAAGTGTATACGAGATGACATGTACGTGTTCCTGACCGCAATAAGAACACCACCTCCAACTTACGGTAGACGGAAAATTCTTGGCTGAGAATTTCGGTATTCAAATGGCTTGGGTTAAGCCACGTTTCCGTCAAAGCAAACACATCATGTGAGAAAACGAGAGAGTTCACATATGAATCTGCAGTTTTACTGCGAAGCCCTCTAACATTTTGGTAAAAGAGAATCTATTTATTTTTTTGGAATACTCTTTAATAAATTTTTATTCTTTTTGTTGTAGCTAGGGAATTCTTTGAGAAGAGCACCAGCTGGCCAAATTTTACTGTCACAAAGAGAGTCAAACAATAAGGGTGGGACAAGTAATTTAAAAGACGAAACAAAACTATCAGTTTTACTTATCTTAGAACATTTGATAAAGTTTTCACTAGGAACAAGTTTCTTTGTAACTAAATAATGCAAAACATCATTCGGTATGAGCTCAGTTCTCAGCCGAGACACAAAAATCGATCTAGGTTTGAGGACTGCTTCCATTCTAGTAATAGATTCTAAGGGAACAGCATCCAAATCATTACTTACTGATGGTGAACTATTTGCTACCATATCAACTACATGAGTTTGTTCTAATGGGACTGAAACGCTGTTCACCTTTTTAGAATTGCTTCTCAGAGTCTTTCGCTTTGAAGGAGGACTCTGTTTAGTGGATGAAATGCTATCACTGCTTCTTTTGGAGCCCTTAAGACGGAGGCAGGGTTCAAACTAACTGACGATGTGGATTGTTCACTTAATTCATTCGTAGCTTGGGGTTTATCCAAAGTCAGCTCATTAATTATTCTTTATGTGGGCTATAGGATAGGCTATAGGTTGACCTATAGCCCACATAAAGAATAATTAATTATCCCTTAAGATAAAAAGGTCACAAAACTTATCATAACAAAGTCAGCTCATTTAAGTCATCTGTTGAAGTAGATATGTCAACAGGGCTAATAAGGGAAGAAAATGACGCTAAGTTTGGAACCGATTCATTGAAAACTTTATGAAGCGTTTCGAAGCCTTTAGAGATGGTTTCTCAATAGATTTGGGATTATTTATTCGATCACACAGCTCCACCAACGCCAACTCAACTCGGTCTTGCACGTCGAAATAGCGTTCGACCTCGTGAATGAATAAGTTTTGGCCGCGTCTCCTAAAAAGTTCCACAACATCGCTCCAACTCCGCTCAATTGACCTGGACTTTATCTTACAGTAAGATCGCTTAACATTCGCTCTTTGATCTTTCGTATTGCTTCGTAATAGTCTTTTTTGAAGTACTGATGGTCAAGCTGTGCAGCGAATCTATCCCGGATAATGCTGTCCGTTTCATGGAAGCTCTGCCAATTTGCTTCTAAATTGGCCCGTGCCCGACGCTCCACCAAATAGCTTAAGGTTTTCCTTGTTTCGGAATCCTTTGCATAATTGCGGCTTATGCGGCAAATTTCTTCTCCCAAACTTTCCTAGTTTTCTGAGTAATACTCCAAGTCCATTAACTTAACACTTTCTACTTGACTCATTTTTTTTTTTAATTCTTTAGTTCACACGACGCAGCCACGCAAACAACAAAAAATAATCATTTGAAATTACAGTTATTTTAGAGAAAACAAAATAAAGCAGGCAACTAAACTTTTTTAGTTAATTATCCTGTCCTGGTCGCCAAAATTTAAGAAAGAGGAAGCAAATACGAACAACGACGATCTACAAACGACTCAATCAGCCAACACATTTTATTTTCCGATCGTCTATACATTTGAGTTTGGTAATACACAAGAATTGCAAGCATGCAAAACTGTGTTGCGCGTGCAATACCTCAACTGTGGGACCAGACATTTATAATTGATATTGTGGATACAAGATATGCGTGAACCTGAGTTTATTGAATTTGTTTCGTTCTGCCGTGCTTCCTTGTTTGTATGAAGGGAAGAGCAGGTGACGGAGAGTCGAAATAAGAAACTTAATATTTGTTTTTAGTTGAGTTTATTTATATTGTAGTAAAAGGCCCGCTGTCTCAACTCTCAATGCTTGGCTGCAACCTTTACTATCTTCTTCTTCAACTCTTCCCATTCGCTTCTCTATTTATTGGTTTCATTCTTTACTTAGCTTAACCGATGTCGTTTACCATCGTCAGAACAGAACCATGTTACTTCATTTAGTTCATCCGAACTAGTCCACATACCATGGTAACAATTCTTCACTAGTTATTACGTAGAACACGCTTAAACCTTTATGCCGATCGTATGGTGACCCACTCAAGTACTTCTGGGTGTGTCTTCATCGATCGCAGTTTATAGGTCTCGTATTGCACATTGCACTTGACATACTCTATTGCATAGCAATTGTTTACTCATCTGTTTTCGTTGCAATAGAGGCGCGCATATGGCTTGAGTCATAGTGACGTGTATACGTGAAGCGTTGTTCTACATTAAGAATGAAAATGAAAATTATGCCTGGTTGGTGTTTTTCTGAATGAGTTGGTTTTGAATGAAGGTTGGAGGTTGGGAATAGTTGTGGTTCTCGGATCACAATATCCTCCCCCTCTTGAAAAAAGAAAATTCGTAGCCAATCTTTTTATTGGCTCTGGTTAAGAATTTTCGCAAAACGTGTAGAGTTGAACCAAATGCGAAGAAGTCAGAGTTTACAGAAAACTTTTGTTTTTATTACTAGATTATATAATAGATAATAGTATGGTGTATGGTGGTAATACATAGATAAATTTAATAAATCTGTGAATTTTTGTTTCAAATTTTGTTTTCAAATTATTATTATTGTTACTAATTCGTTTATTTAGTTACACATAGATATATTTAATAGATCAGTAAAACTTTTATTATTTGTTTATTTTATTGTTCTTTACTGTTTTATGATTTAAAGTAGTAAACATTTTCTAAACAGATTTAGCTTTTGCAATAGATTATAAGTTGTAAAAATTTTTTAAATAGATTTACATGTCTTACAGTTATTATATATGTATTATGTGCATAAACATCTTTAAAAAAAATTTTTTTTTCATAATTTTATAAAGTATTAATAATTATTTTTTTTTGTTTTTTTTTTTCTTACATAATTTTATATCGTATTGATTAATAGTGATTTATGGTTAATAATGGTTTAATTACATACTATATTTTTTTAATTGCTGATCACAAAAATTGGTACTTCGTTTTCTTTCTTGTTCATCTGGACAACATTACCTTTTCCCAAACTATTTGTTTTCTCTTGTTTGACTTTATACGTATTGTATCGTCTGTAGCAAACTGATATTAAGAGAATCGTGAAGATTATATATATGACCGTAGTGGTGTACGTCATGCTTGTCTATTGTTAAAATGGGTGTTAATTCTTTAGTTTTTTGAAATTGTAAGCTTTTTGATAGAAGTTTTAATTCGTCTTGACTAGAATATTTAATGAATGTAACCTCTGGTTTTGCTTCGTTTTTGGGATAGTTGTTCTTTATTTCGGAAATATTTAAAGCGGGGATGAAGGAATTATAAACAAAAGAAGATTTTTCGTTTTTAGACCGTATAGTGATATCCTTTGAAGCAGTTTCCGGTGAGTTCTAAAATAGCTGTTCCTTCAAGAGTATGAGTTACAACAGTGTCTTGGCAAATTTCGTCTATTATTTATTTTCCTAAAGAGGAAAATGGCCATGTATTGTGTTGTGATACTTGTATCCAAACTTTTGATGCGTTTGACTCTTTAATGTGACAAGAAGTCGGAAAAGATTGAATTCTTTGCAAAAGTTGGATTTCACATTTGGGGTTTTTGCTTTTGGTGCTAAATAAAGGGTGTGACATTTCGCATAAGAAATTGTTATTTAAATTCTTACTTTCTTTTCATATTTGCTTTCTATTTGATAGTAGTATTCCTTTTTGTAATCAATGATAAAGTATTTTGAAGTTGGTTGTATAAATACAAGTTTGTCATTCAAACGAGTTGGAAGGGGCATAACTTTAAAAAGTTGGAAATTGTCTCTGAAAGGTAAAGGAATTTTGAATTCGTAAATTACTTTTTCCTTTTTTATGGTTGCACTCATACTGCTTAGTTAGGCTCAATAGGCTACACATTTCTTTGAAAAGGATACTTAAGAAATTTGTCCCTTGGTCAGTCAAAAGAGATAGAGGGATTCCGTGGCGACATACTATGATTTCCACGAATGTTGTGGATACAGTTGAAGCTTCGGCGTTTTGTATTGGCATAGCTTCCGAAAACTTTGTCAAATCGTCCTGGAAGGTGAGTAGATATTTGTTTCCACCATAGCTAACAGGAAGTGGTCCAACTATGTCTAGAGCGACGTCCCGACGATCAGTCACCTTGTCGCGGTGGGGGGCTTAAGTTGTTTATTTGAACCGAGCTCGATGCCGAAAGGTGGTCGAAGGATGGGGAAAATGAATGAAAACCAAGAATTGGTCAAAAAAACAGTATGGAAGATAACCCAAAGGAATTTTATTCTCCAGGTGGCAGTCGTAAAAGCGAAAATCCACCCGTAGTCTTCACTACGGCAGGGGCACGGATTCTGGAGGCCCCATCTAACATACTATCGCACACCTTTACTGGTGGATACACGCGAGTCGAAGGTACCGTAACCGATGACTCCTGCAGTTCTCTCCATGAATCTCTTCGTGGTTTGAGCTGGAAAGATGAAGAAGGCAGCTCGGAGGTCTTACCTCCAAAGCTTAATTCTCATCAGAGCTTAGCTGTTGGTCAGAGCAGTGCTATCACCGGACTAAGTGAAGCTGAACAAGTGGATCCCACTCCAACGATGGCATCCTCTGGAGAACAGCTTTCCAAGCGCCAACAGAAGCTGGAGAGAAGGCGAGCGGCAAAGGCTCAGTGCAAAGGGGACACCAGGGTGGCCGAAGGCACTGAATTAAGTTGCAAACCTTTGGTGACGGCGGCGAAAAGGGACAGGTCGGAAGAGGTCTCACCCACCAATTCAGGACGGTCTCCTGTAACCGAAGTCACCCCAACTTCTGCAAACGCGAACAGGGTCATAAGGAAGAAGGTTTCTGGAAGCTCTGCAAATCTTCCTGTTGGTCTAACTGGAAAGTCGGTGAATGAAACTGAAGGAACAGGTCGCAAGGCTTGCGAATTCGGTCCACGGACACTGGCTGGAAGGGACGAAGCCGGCATGGTTAAAACTCCTGGAGGTCCAACCGAAACGTTGGTGAATGCAACCGTGACTGCTAGTCAGTCTGGTCCACGGACACTGACCGGACGGGATAAAGCCTCGAAAGGAGCAATGATAATAAATCAAATTAACCTTCAACATTCTAAGGCTGCTACTGCACTCCTATATAGCAGGCTTTCCGTGTTGAATACAAAAACTCATCTCGTAGCAATCCAAGAGCCATGGGCCTGGAAGGGCCGAGTTCTTGGTCTTGGAGGGCTACGAGGGTTCAATATTCTCTATGACGAACGGTCTGACTTACCCCGGACCTGTCTCATCATACCGAGCTCTTTTGCAGCAAATAAACTTGATCACTTCTGTGGTCAAGACCTGGTTGGGGCTATGATAAACTACGAAACGAACGGTGAGTGGAAAACTTTCGTCGTTGCGTCAGTGTACTTTCCCTGGAACTCCATTCTACCCCCTCCCTCAAGACAGGTTGTGGATTTGGTGGAGTTTTGTGAAAACCGGAAGTTAGGGCTTATCATGTGCTGTGATGCTAACGCTCAAAACATAGTTTGGGGCAGCGTCAAGTGCAACATGAGAGGCAACCATCTTCTTAGTTACATTCTGTCTTCTGACTTAGACATTAACAATGTTGGTAATACGCCAACTTTTGTTACGGCTATACGACAGGACGTAATTGACTTGACACTATCTAACAGATATGCCAAGGAGATTACCAACTGGAAAGTGTTGCTGGACGTGTCACTCTCAGACCACAGATACATTCAATTCCATGTAGCAAATGTGGTTCCCACTCCTTTAGTTACAAGAAATCCCAGAAAAACTAACTGGACTTTTTTCAACGATGAGCTCGGTAATTTCGTCAAAACTCTACCTAAGCTCTCAACATCACAAAAAGTGGAAGATGCAGTTCTAGAAGTGAATTGTGCCCTTACAAGTAGCTTCGAGCTGGCATGTCCAGCTAGACAACTACCTAGTAGATCTATGGTTCCGTGGTGGAACAGTGAACTACAGAAACTTCGCAGGGAAACCAGAAGTATTCTGAATAGGTCCCTCAAGACCAAATCAGATGTCGACTGGAACCTGTATCGATCTAAACAGAAGGACTTTAAAAGGTTAATTCGAAGATCAAAGAATGCCTCTTACAAAGAATTCTGTGAAAGTATAGAAACACTCAGTGAAACTAGTCGACTTACTAAAGCCCTTAAAAGGAGCAAGGTAAACAAACTAGAAACGCTCAGGAAATCAGACGGTTCTTATACCGAGTCCAAAGCAGAGACACTCAGTCTTATGCTGGAAACTCATTTTCCAGGAAACCAGATATCAATCGGACCACAGCAATCTATTTCCCTTAGATCAGGTGAATCCGATAAATCCACTCGACTTAGCTGGTACACGTCATCGTTAGTTGTTACCGACGAAGCCATCAAATATGCCGTGGCATCTTTTGACAGTTTCAAGTCACCTGGCACTGACGGTGTTTACCCAGCTATGTTGCAGGAAAGTATAAACCTTTTGCTTCCTACTTTGAAAAATATTTTCACTGGTAGTTTAGCCCTAGCGTATATACCAACTTCATGGCAGAGTGTTAGAGTCGCCTTCATACCAAAAATTGGTAAACAAGACTACTCACTCGCCAAGAGCTTTAGACCCATTAGTCTTACCTCCTTTCTGCTTAAGACGCTGGAAAGAATGGTTGAGATTTACATCTGTCTCAAATGCAACATGCTTACCAAAGAGGAAAATCTTGCGAGACCGCACTTCAAAATCTTGTTAGCAGGATTGAATGCGCGCTTGACAGGAAAGAATTTGCGGTAGGCATTTTCATCGACATTCAAGGTGCTTTTGACAATGCTAGCTTCGATGGTATGTGCAATGCTCCCAGAGAACACGGTGTGAACGAGTCATTAGTGTTGTGGATTAAAGCAATGATAATGAAGAGAACCGTAATCGCTGAGGCGGACTGTGGACAATATGTTGCAACGGGAGTAAATAAGGGCTGCCCACAAGGTGGCGTTTTATCTCCTCTTCTGTGGTGCATGTTGATCGACTCTCTACTTGTTAGGTTAGGTTAGGTAAAATGGGCTGACGGTTGATCTTATTACCATCACACTTAGATCAATGTAGATCCGTTGTGATACCCTGACGTATTGTAACGTCCCAGAAACCTATGATTTTATGTCTGTTCAGTGTTTAACCATTTTGTGTTCTTAGTGAAGTTTAACAGGCTGCTCTTTGGAGCGTCTGATAATTCTTCTAGTTCATTAAAGAAGTAATTTCCTAGAAATTTTTTCCTAGTATGACAGAGTGCTGGGCATTGACAAAGGAAGTGACTAGTGTCCTCATGTTCATCTTCGTCATTGCATCCTCTGCATAGGTCATCGGTGCTGGTGGATTTTCTTTTTGTGATAACCAAGTAGGTTATGTCCAGTTATGATACTGATAAGCGTTCGCAATGAAATTCTATTCAATGATAGCAGCTTTTCAGATTCTTTCTTATCATATTTCGGCCATAGCTTCCTGGAAGTAACACAGGAATCTAGGCATTCCCATCTTTCATTGGATTTTCGCATTATTTTGTTACCAATGATCTGTTTCATTTCACAGGGTGGGATCCTGATTGATTCATCAATGAGAGAAGGGTCAAGTGCTGATCCTTTCCTCGCTAGTTCGTCCGCTTTTTCGTTTCCCGGTATACCACTATGACCGGGGACCCAGCAGAGTCTAACGTTATGCTGTGTGCCAAGAACCCTTAGCTCTTCGCGACAGCAAGAAACAAGCCTTGATTTGACAAGAGTGGCAGAAATCGCTTTTATTGCTGCTTGGCTATCAATGAAAAAAGTGATATCAGCATGTGATAGCGCCATCATGGACACCTGTTTTGCAGCGTTTGTAACTGCCAAGATCTCGGCTTGGAAGACGCTGCTGTGATTAGGAAGTCTGAATGAACTGGCAAGTTTTAGGCTTTCTGAAAAGAAACCTGCCCCTGTTCCAACTTCCATTTTTGAACCGTCGGTATAGATTGCTATAGACGTTTCGTAAGGTGTTTCATTCTCCCAATCTTGTCTATTGGGGAAGCTAGTTGTGAAGGATTTTTTAAAGTCCAAGTATGGAGTTATGTAATCCGTGCAGATATTGTTATCTGCGTATCTTGATAAAATCTGTGCGTGTCCTATTTGGCTGGTTTTCCAGACATTACATTGGTTTAGTCTAAGTGCACTATTTGCTGCCGCTTCTTGAACGTAGAGATCAAGAGGTGTGAGATTGAGTATTACTTCCAAACTCGCGGTCGGTGTAGTTCTCATTGCACCAGTTACGCAAATACAGGCAGATCTTTGAACTTTGGTTAGGGTTTTTAAATGCGTGGATTTTTCCAACGCCTTCCACCAGACCAAGTTGCCATAAGATAGGATAGGTCTAACAATGGCAGTATACATCCACAGGATGATCTTGGGATTTGGTCCCCAGTTTTTGCCAAAAATCCTGTTGCACGAATATAGTGCTATCATAGATTTCTTATATCTTTCTTGTATATTGGGACTCCAATTTAGTTTTTTGTCTAAGATCACACCCAGGTATCTGGCTTGATCAGAGATTTTAAGAGGGGTCCCATTTAGTCTTGGTAACTCGAAAGTAGGTATTTTTCTTCTATTTGTAAAGAGTACCAGCTCTGTTTTGAGGGGGTTCACTGCAAGGCCGCACCTTTTTGTCCAAGCGCTTACCTTGGTTAGTGTGTAGTTCAATTGTGCGCTAATAGTGGAAGGGAATTTCCCCGTTGCCAGAAGAGCTAGATCATCGGCATAGGCGACCACTTTTACGCCATCATGTTTGAGAGCAACGAGGATCTCATTCATGACCAGGATCCAGAGCAGGGGTGAGAGGATACCTCCTTGTGGGGTTCCCCTTGACACACACTTTTTCAAGTTTGCACCTCCCAGTTCACTGTGGATCTGACGTTTTGTTAGCATATTCATGATCCAATTTGTTATTGTTTCTTCAACTTCTAGATCATTTAGGGCCTTCTTAATTGCACTGTTCTGTACATTGTTGAAAGCTCCTTCAATGTCCAGGAAAGCTGCCAGAGTGTATTCCTTATCTTGCAGCGTTTTTTCTATGGTTCTTACTACACAGTGAAGTGCTGTTTCCACACTTCTTCCTTTTGTGTAAGCATGTTGAAAGGTGGATATTACTTCCGGTTTCATAAAACTACGGATATGTAAATCAAGCAACCTTTCAAAAGTTTTCAGTATAAAGGAGGTCAGACTTATAGGTCTGAAGTCTTTTGCTTCTGTATGGCTGGGTTTGCCGGCTTTCGGTATGAAAACGACTTTAACTTCCCGCCATATTTTGGGAATGTAACCCCATATGAGGCTACTTTCAAAAATATTCTTGAGATGTGGGATGACTTTTTCTCTGCTTTTTTGAAGCATCATAGGAAAAATGCCATCGTGACCCGGAGATTTAAAAGGGGAGAAGGAGTTGATAGCCCATTCCAACTTCTCTTCTGTTACGATATCTGTCGGGATTTCATGTCTAGAGTAATTAGTGGTATCTACTTCACTGTTCTCTATAGGGCTGCATCCAGGGAAGTGCGAATCGAACAGATGTTCCAGACTCTCTACCGGGGATTCAGTCCAGTGGTTATCCGGTCTCTTCAGAGAACCAAGAGGTATGGTCTCCTTAGAGAGGATTTTCCGTAGTCTGGCCGATTTGTTCGTACACTCAATTTCGCTGCAAAAATTTCTCCATGAGCAGCGTTTTGCTCGTTGAGTTTCATTTTTGAATTTCCTTTGGCTGGATTTGTAATGTTCCCAGTCATTTTCGGAGCCGGTTCGTTTGGCAGCATTGAAAAGTCTTCTAGTTTCTTTCCTAATGCTGCTCAGCTCGTTGGTCCACCAAATTGGTTTTTTGTTCTTTTTTACCGTTGTGATAAGAGGACAGCTTTTATCCAGGGCGTTTCTCAGAATCCCTGTGAGTTCTGCAGTCAACTTATCAAGGCTTTGCGGTTCAAGGTCCCTATTAGTGTTGAGGGAATCTATATTATCGTCTACTTCCCTACTAAAGGTAGCCCAATCTGTACGTCTATTATTACGAAAAGGTTTGATTGGGCGATCTGTAGTGGGAGTGATAAAGTTTATCAGACGATGGTCTGAGAAAGAGAGATCATCTAGTACTTTCCACTGCTCTACTGGACAAGTGTCCGAGTTATTTGTGAGGGTAATGTCAAGTACTTCTTTACGGTTTTTTGTAACAAAGGTAGGTGTGTTACCTCTATTTATAACCAAAAGATTGTTTCTTAAAATAAATTCAAATAAGAGTTCCCCCCTAGAATTCGTGTCGGTGCTTCCCCATTGCACATGGTGTGCGTTGGCGTCGCAGCCCATAATAATATCTAGTCTACTCTTACTTGTGTATTCTACCAGTTGATAGGTGATATCAGCTGGTGGTCCTTCAATTCCATCATGTGGCATGTAGATGGAAGCCAAGATTAGTGACGGGAGGTTTGCGCGTTCCATCTTTACTGCGGTCTGGTCTATTGTGCTATAAGTAGTTAGAAGAAAGAGATTTAACTGTTTTCTAGCTACTATGCATGTTCTATGGTTACTGTCTGGGCTGACAAAATTGGATTTGTACAGCGTGAGTTCTTTGGAATGTAGGCCCTTAATTTTTCCTCTCGCGACCCAAGGTTCTTGAATAAGGGCTACATCTATTTGTCTACTCTCCATGAGGTAGACCAGGTTGGCGGAGGCGGCTTTACTATGTTGGAGATTGATTTGTATTAATTTCAATTCCATTGCATATATTGTTTTTTATACAACGCCTTACTAACCTGTTTTTTGTTTCTGGCTATCAGCCTGAGTTTGCATCGGGTGATGCCGACGCGCACTTTGAAGCTGACTCTTCTTAGAAGTGGTATGGAGTTGTGTGTCAACCTCACAATCACTTCAGTGCCTGTCTCCGTCTTCTCCACCTTCACGACCTTCCATTGGTCGCTCAAAAGTTCGGCATTCAGAGAAAGGATGTACCTTTCCAGCCGATCGCGGGGAATAGGGGGGCCTCTGACCAGTAGTTTACCTATTGGTCGGTTTATGTCCTTGATCTCAGTGACAGTCAAGAGCCGTAATTCAGCATTCTGCCAGGGAGCTGCCGTCTTCTTTACGAATTCCTGGAGCCATTGAAGGGTCCATTCACTCTCTACTTGTAATGCTCAATGGTTCTAACGTTCATGCCCAAGCACATGCAGACGATGTCGCCGTGCTCTCGGTTGGCTCCAGCCTCCAAGCTGTCTGCTCCCGAGCACAGGCTGCGCTTTGTATGATTGACACCTGGTGTGTTAGAAACGGTCTCTTCGTCAATCCTCTTAAAACCGAGGTTGTCCTCTTCACGAGACGTAGAAAATTGACTGGTCTGACCCAACTTACGCTTAAAGGCGTCAACATCCCCTTTTCAAAGGAAGTCAAGCATCTTGGAGTAATCCTGGATAGCAAACTTCTTTGGTCGAAACAAATGTCGAGTCTAATACTACTAAAGCACTGTCAGTTTTCTGGCAATGTAAAGGAGCTTTTGGCAAGACATGGGGTCTTTCACCGAAAAGGGTCCTTTGGACCTATACGGCTATGATAAGACCAATCATCTCCTATGCGTCAGTCGTTTGGTGGAATAAGCTCTCGCGTAAATACGTTATTGCCTCGTTTGCCAAACTTCAAAAAACAATTTGTCTGGGTGTTACGGGGGCCTTCCCCAGCACACCGGGTGCTGCTCTCGACGCACTGTTGAACCTTCCTCCCCTTGATACCTTCATCATGGGGTGTACACTCAAGACCATTTCTCGTTTAAAACGATGTGGTCTCTGGCAAAATTCGCACTTTAGCTTTGAGGAACTCGCAAGCAGCATATCTTTTGACCCACGTCTAATGGATATGCCGTCTGACACGATGATCCCAAGGCTCAAACTGCTCCAAAATTACTCAGTCAGCTTTCCTTCGGTTCAGGACTGGTTCGCTCCAGAATCTGAGCCTGGAAAGAACTGTTATCGTATCTTCACAGATGGCTCCAAAACCGACGAGGGTTATGGTGCTGGTGCCTTTGTTGAGAACGACGACATACGACTGCACTCATCTTTGGGATCATACGCATCCGTTTTCCAAGCGGAGGCTTATGCTATCCTAATGGCCTTGAGCCACGTAACGAACAATGGATGGACGGGGAGAAGTATCTTTGTTTGCAGCGATAGCCAAGCTGCGCTTAAGGCCCTTCTCAACCCTCTAACCACTTCGAAAGTGATCCAGGAATGCAAGAGCTCTCTGAATGCGATCGGAAGATTAAATTCCTTGAGTCTCATTTGGGTTCCAGGCCATCACGGCATAACTGGAAATGAGATCGCCGATGAACTCGCTAGGCAGGGATCTCAGACAAAAAAAAAAATGTCTAGAGCGACTCTTTCAAATGGTCTAACATTAGTAGTTGTACTTTTCATTGGGACTGGTGGATTTTTTCTACTTTTGTAACGGAACCGAGCTTTCGGCAAGGACTCTCTACAACTGTTTGTAACTCTCTCCAACAGCAGAGGTGCTAAAACTCTAAAATCCAAACTCACGACAGCACATTAACAAACTATTCTGATCGAGAAGTCTTTTATCCTTTGCTTCCATTAACCACCATTACTGCCCACTACTTACAGGTATAGAGGGTTGATCCTGGCAGTGGAAGAAAAGGGTGTTCAGGTACAACAGCTGGCATGCTTGCGTAATGCACAACCTAGCTCGTCGGATGGGGGGGTTCTTGCTGTTGTAACTCTGAACGATTGTTACGATTTTCATGCCATAGTTAGATAAAAAAAATCGGGTTCATTAAATATGAAGCCCAAATTCGCCTTTGATTGATAATTCCCCCTTTTCCCACCGTGAGGAGAGTCAGAGATGTTAATGACTCTCGAGGTTGCCCACCCACGCATCGTAATGACACGGCAATTATTTCCCTCAAATGCTTATAATAGCCCCTATCTATCATTTCTCAAAACTTAAAGATTCCTCGTCTTCAATCTAATTTTATGCTAACCAGTCAAAAAAAAAAAAAATCCTAATCTGCAATATCATGCACTTACAAAAAAAATCTATCTTTAACCCGGAACAGAATGCATCCTATCCTCAGATCTTCAAAAAAAAAAAACGAAAGAATTGATCTTCCTACATACTTATCCGGTGACGTGAAATAATACCAAATGAAATAACACCAAATCTTAAATTTGGTCTTATTTCGTTTTTCGAAACGAAATAATACCAATTTTGCTTTATTTCGATTACCAAAACGAAATAATGCCAAAAAAGTAATGGAAATAACGCCAAATTTGTTTAAATACAAAATTTGGCGGTACTTCGTTTTCAAAATGGAAAAAATAAAGCCAAATTTTTCATAAATTATATATATAGACTTTCAAAAACAATGGGTTGAAAAGGTAATTATATTTTTTCTGTTTGTATGTTTGAATGTTTGATTTGAGTTGCATGGAAGTCCAGAGTTTAAAATCCGACTGGATGGATAAACATAGATATGTTTAACAATTTAACATAGTGAAAAATTGCATGAAGAAAGTAAAAGGATAATAACTAAAAAAATCCAAACTGACGATCAGATATGGAGAGTGAAAAAAATATTAAGCCATTACGAAAGGGTCAATTTGGGGAATCCAAAAATTCGCGCGAATTTTTGGATTCCCCAAATTGACCCTTTCGTAATGGCTTAATATTTTTTTCACTCTCCATATCTGATCGTCAGTTTGGATTTTTTTTAGTTATTATCCTTTTACTTTCTTCATGCAATTTTTCATTATGTTAAATTGTTAAACATATCTATGTTTATCCATCCAGTCGGATTTTAAACTCTGGACTTCCATGCAACTCAAATCAAACAATTACACTTTCTAAAAATTAGGCTTGCAAAATTATTCACATAAAACGTAATAAATAACAACCAATAAAATATTAATTATAGGAAACACCAACAACGATATATGTATATGGAAAGACATACGAACCACTAGCAAATAATCCGAAATGAAAAACACAAAAAAAATATAAAAGATAGATGTATCTAACTTGTGTTTCGCTTAGGTTTATTTTCGTAATTCTGCAAATATTTAAAACGAAATAACACCAAATTGGCTATATTTCGTTTTCTAAAGCGAAATAAAGCCAAACTGAGGATTTGGGCTTATTTCGTTTTTCAAACCGAATTAAAGCCAAATTTTTGGAATTTGGCTTTATTTCGTTTGGTATTATTTCACGTCACCTACTTATCCCCATCCGTTCGGTCGTCACCTTCTCTCATAATTACCACATCCACCAATTAGAACTTCGCTCAATCCATAGTCATGTTTCGCCGTGGCATATTAAACCTGTATAGATAAAAGTGAACAATCTTCCCGAAAGAATCGAACGAGCGGAAGATGCACTAGCACAAAAACCAATTAACACCCAAATATTCCATTTGCACAATCTCAAAATTTTATTAAAAAAAAATTAACTTAGCTTTACTACCAGAATGCAACAAAATATATGATCTTAGTTTAAAATTTTATAATTGACTGATTTCCTTGAATCCCCGATACACCACATAAGTAAATAGCACCAACGACGTTAAAAATCCACCAATCTGTTTTATAGACTCAGTGAATAAATTTCAATCAAATATTTCTTTTTTTTCATGCAAAATTTATTTTTTTAATCACTTTAGAGACTTACCATAAAAAATCCTTTGTGGTGGTGCACCGCTCCAGAGGATATTGCTGAAATTCTAGAATAAGTTCATGAGGGAGAAAAAAATTGTTGAATGAAACTTAAATCACTGTATAGCGACCAATAATTGGCGAGATCTCTCTTTTATCACTTGTGAAATTTGTAACGATTCTTATCAAGGCTTTAATTACTTCCTAGGTGGAAGGGAATGGTCAGGGAAGAGTTAAGTGAAATAACATTTTTCTTTTACTACGATGGGGTTAATTAATGAATCTAATAAGATTTTGATTTCGAAAGTACAATAAGGTAAGTTTTAACACAAGAAAATACACAACCAAAAATTTAAATTTAAATTTATACAAATTTATGACGAATGATGGGGTTGAATTCGTTGATGGTGAAGTCGCTGGTGGGTGGTGGATCTCGCGGTACTATGATAGGATTTTCCTTTACCGTCAGGCGTTCGTGTGGATGTAGACGTCTCTCAGGTAGATAGATGACTTTTGGCCTTGGCAATCGAGTCTTTTCGGCGTATCTCATGCAGAGGAGTTTCACGAGTACGCTTGGCACTAACACTTAAGGCGGGGAATTTTCGGGGAGTGTAAGGGGGGTACACTGGGTAGTGTCTTTTAAGGTGTTTTGTGGGATTAATTTTTTTCCCAGCTTAATAATTTGTGCGGCTATGGTGCGCGGACTTTTATAGGATGATTAGTTGGGGTTTCACTTCACAGGGTTTTTATTTTTTTGTTCCCCCTTTTTTTTTTGTCGGGTTCTTTTTATTTTTTACACTTCGGAGTAGTTCTCACGCGCCTATATAATTTTGGTTTATTTTTTTTCGGCTTTTACAAGGCAAATTTAGATACCACCAGGGTGGGTTTTTTTTTTTATAATTTGATATGCCTTTTTTTTACAACCCGGAGGGTATTTTATGGCAACCGACGACCTCTGCTATGGCACGTTTATACTTTTTCTTTTTACGCTAACCAAATTACCCGCTTTTTGGAAAATGGTAACCGACACGAATACTTTTATACCCGGATGTTAAGGTTTTCATTTTTATCTTCTCGGATTTTTGAGGACTTGGGGCAAGTGTTTAGAAAAAAAAGTTTTAGCCTCGAAGTAAACCCCGAAATTTTGATAACCTAGATCTGCACCAGTCGAAATTTTACAGCACACAAAAAGAACGAAGCTGGTCGAATTTCCCTTTTATAGCCTGACGACACCCCCGCTCACCAGTCAATTTCGAAGTTAGCAATTTCGAATATGGCAGGTAGGCGTTTACGGATATGAGGCTTTTTGGCCGTGTTTTTGACCACAGAACTACGATTTAGGTCTCTAAATTCATTTTAGAATTGTAGTCAAAACCCAGTCAGAAAACATTCCCGGAAAGGCGTCCATCATTACTATGTTTGACTGTGTTTGTGACACAAAAAACCCAGGCCAGATGTGTATACTAGTTTCATTTTCTCTTAGATTTATCTTTCGTGTCCAGCAAGCGGAAAGAGAATAGCAAAGTGGTATGTGGGACGTGGGAGTATTAATTTGAGTTCGAAATTAATCTCTTGCATTACGTTTTCACCACACCATTCCTCTGCCACCATCAAAATCACCAATGCATTCCACATTCTTTCTTCAACCAATCTTTATTTGGTTTCGGTTCGTACCTTGGCTAATTGCTAGGAAGAGATCCTACAACTGTGCCCACTGACCATTGCTGTTCTAAATAAATAAATATGTTATTTCAAAATCGTTTCCCACAAAACTTTTTTATTTGATAAACACAGCGGAAAAAAATGGAAAAGAAAACGAAACGATTTCAAAGTCTTTCTTTTTCTCTAGTCGCTAGTCGACCCACCCCTGATATGTCTCATGCTCACGATTGAGCTAGCCGGGCCATTAATACGCTTCACTTTTTGAAGTCTTTCGAATGGTAAATACCTAGAACCTTCCCATCCATATCCTCTAATTCGTACAAACTGCTGCCAGTAATTTTGCGGATTTTTGCTTTTGTAAACTTGGGGCATAGTTTCGCATTTATGCGTTTACTTGCATCACTCAATACAAAATTGCGTTTGTAAACTACGTCGCCTATTTGGTGTTTACTGTCCTTGCTTCGGGTATTATAGGAATGTTCGTACGTTATATGAGCTTTTTGAAGAGATTCTTTCAGGGCCGAGTGAATAATGTTCATTTTCGCAGCTTTAGGGATTAAATTTAACTCTGAATTGTTCGCACAATTAAGCTTTCTCAGGAGAGCATAATCTGACCCATGCTGTACCATAGTTTGCCCGAACAAGGCCTCATAAGGAGACATACCTATAGCCGAATGAGTGACCGTCCTCAAAGCACAACTGATAGAGGGTAAGTTTATATCCCAATTTTTTTGATCCTTCCCTAGATAGGACCTGATGGCAGCTAGAAGCGAACGATTTACTCGTTCGCTGGCATTTGATTGCAACGCATACACTGCCGTTCTCAGATGTTTAATACCATAAGAAGTCATCAGCTTAGCAAAGGAACTACTAGTAAATTGTTTACCATTATCACTTAAAATGGTCTCCGGGACTCCATAGGTGCAGAGAATCTGATCATGTAGAAATTTGATGGCTAGCTCTGACGTCGCTTTCCTTATAGCGTGAATGATAACGAATTTCGTTAACTGGTCTAAGGCAATTATTATGAAGGTGTTACCTGTTTTAGACCTAGGGTAAGGACCAAGAAAGTCTATGTACACATGTTGGAAGGGTCGTTCAACGGTAAAGGACTTCCCCATAGGTTGTCGCAAGATCTGGTTAGACGCTTTGGAAGTCTTACAAATTTCACAACGAGAAACGTAGCTCTTCACATGCGACGCCATGTTTGGCCAGTAAAATTGATTGCGAAGTCTGTTCAAAGTCTTCCCAATACCTCCATGTGATGCTTTTGGTGGTTCATGGGCCAAGGATATCAGTTGAGAGGTCAATTGCGATGGAATCCAAAGCTTCCATCCTAGGTCATCCTCAAGAGGATTACCGGTGCTGTGATTTACCTTCTTATAGACGAAATTGTCTGAGATTTGAAGGTCAGGCAACTGTTCCTTTTGTTTTTCAACGCTGTCGAGGATCTGTACATATTCCGCAGATTTGAAACTGGGATCAGTAAGATCTATGTGCAGTACCTCGTTTGAGCATGATTCCGGCATGTCATCAAGGGACAACCCATCCGCAGCAAAAGCTCTTGACAACGCGTTTGGTACTGTATGTTGGGAGCCTTTACGATGCTGAATATCGAAATCATACCCTTGAAGCTTAAGACTCCATCGAGCCAACCTACCACTTAGGTCCTTTTGGCCCATCAACCACTTAAGACTAGCATGATCAGTAATAACATGAAAATGATACCCTTCAATATAGGGTCTGAATTGTTCAATGCTAAGGACTGCGGCCAAGCACTCCCTTTCCGTGACGCTATAATTGCACTGGGCTTTATTCAATTTGTGCGAGTAAAAATAGATGGGTCTTTCGGTATTATCATCATCCCTTTGACATAAAACTCCTCCTATACCGGTAGATGAAGCATCGCACAAGACGTAGAAAGGTTTATTATAGTCTGGTGTAATGAGTACAGGATCAGAGGTTAACCTGTCTTTTATGGTGTTAAACGACTTTACAGCTTCTGAATCGAATTCGAATTTCTTAGATTTTTTCAAAGTATTTGTAATGGGCGTCGCAAGAGTTGAGTAGTCCCTGACAAATCTACGAAACCAACCGGACATGCCTAAGAACCTACGCACTTGGCGCTGGTTTTGGGGGATCGGAAAATCTTGTATGGCAGAGATCTTTGCTGGATCTGTTTTTATACAACCATTGCCGATGACGTAACCTAGATACCTAGCAGAACTTAGACTTTTCTAGCAGAACTTAGACTTTTCGAGGTTAATAGTTAGTCCAGCTGTCTTTAATTTATCCGCGATAATAGTTAGAAACCGTATGTGTTCTTCAAAGGTGCTCGAGACTATAAGAAGATCGTCTAAGTAAACAAAAACCTTTTCTCTTAGTTCGTGTGGTACCATTTTGTCCATTAATTTGCAAAGACGTTGAGGTGCATTGCAAAGGCCAAAGGGCATTACTTTGAACTGGTATAAGGGCCTACCAGGAACCGTAAACGCAGTCTTTTCCCGTGAGGATTTCTCCAACGGTATCTGCAAAAATGCGTCCTTCAGATCCACGCTAGATATATAGCGTGTATCTGAAATACGGCTAATCACAGCTTGAATATGAGGCAAAGGATAGGCACTTTTCCTTGTCTTTTGGTTTACTTTTCTGTAGTACAAGCACATCCGGTTTTTCCCCGGTTTTCGTACAAGGACCACAGGAGAGCTCCATGGACTGTTGCTCTCTTCAATTATGCCCATTTCCAGTAACCTGTCCAATTCCTCATATAACAGCTTTTGCACCGCTGGAGAAACGGGATAGTGTCTTTGTTTGATTGGTTCGGCATCCCCCGTATCGATTTCGTGTTCCTCCAGTGTGGTTCTGCCCAAGCCAAGTTTGGCATAGGATGGGAACACACTGATGGTTGTTTTTAATTTACCTAGATCCTCCTCCGAAAGTTCTAGCATCTCTGAGGCGAAGCTTTCAAAGGAAATGTCTGGAAGAGACATTTCGGATATCACATGCGGGGCAATGTTATAAGCTTTCCAAAAGTTTATACCTAAATATAGCTTTTGTTGTAAGCTGGGGACTATAAACATGTCTATCGGTTTGATTATATTTTTATACGTAATGTTAGCTACAAATTTTCCAATAATTGGTTGCTTTTGTCCGTCTGCTGTTCTAACGCTGGAAGTGAAACGTGTAAAGGGAATTTTATGCTGGCTCAGAAAATCCTCACCACCTAGACCTAAACAGCTGATGCTGGCACCACTATCCAGTAGTCCAAGCATGTGTTCTTCGAAAATTTTTACCATCGCATAGGGACGGGGATCGTCCGAGCAACATAAGGTTGTTGCCTCTATACTTTTTAAAACATTTTTCCTATCCTTTTTACGATTTCGTATCCTTGCGATTCTGTTTGAGACTGTGGGGTTTTGCGTAGAAAAAATCCTATTTCTTGCAGCATAATACTCAACTTGACGTTCATGCAGACTTTTAAAGTTGTAGTTTAAATTCGGTTTTGGGGTGGATAGATCTTTGACTATTGCTATTGAATCTGAAGGTTTTTTTAAAATTTGTGTTGGGGTAAACTTTAGTTCGGATTTGGGGTATGAATTCATTGTATCTAATTGGTTTCCGGATTTTGACGTAGCGAGCAAAGCGGTCCGGTTTAAGATTTGCTCTGTCTGGAGTTTCCCGAACATTTTAAACTTGTACATTTTGGGGACGTGGTTCCTTCTTTACCACATCGATAGCAAAATAAAGATCTCTGGGCAACAGGGCATTCCATATAACCATGGCCTAGCACCCTGCAATTCCAGCAAACGTATTTACTGGTATCCCGTATTTCGCGAATGGCTTCGACAGTAGCTGTCGCTGGTGTTTGGCTAACTGGGGAATAGAAGTCTTCTGTGGTATCGATCTCACTCACATTCCTGCCGAAACCCGAACCTTTTGGTTTTTGTTCATCATGCTTATTCAGATATCTTTCGATAGTTCTGCGAACATAGACCATTTCATTCAACCTTTGAGGTCTATAAGTTAGCAGAAGTTCACCCATCCGCCTTCCAACTTTTTGCTTCACTAGGGTCATTATCTCCGGACTTTGTTTAGGGACAAGTAAGCGCGCATTTAAACTTGAATAGCAGTAAAGAAATCATCAAAAGATTCATTAATTTTTTGACGACGGTCGTACATACGCCTAGCAAGTTCACCATCAGTTTCTAAGGTACGGAACCGTTCAATAATGGCATATCGAAGGGCTGGCCAATTAACGGTGGGATTGCCTTTCAAATAAAGCCAATACCAAGTTGCAACATCACCATCAACAAATTGATGGAAATTAAGAACGATCTCATCCCAGGTGGACTTGTAACAACTTTTTAACCTTTCCAGCCGAAATATAAATTCGTCCACAGTCATATTTTCGTTATTGTATTTCAACCCCCATTTGTGGTAATTGTAAAATTTAGAGTTAAAATTTGAGGGTGTGCTACTACCTGGCGTAAGGTTTACTTGAGATTGTTCCCCGGGAACGCTATTTAAATTCATATTGCGAATTCGTGCAAGAAATTCTTCTGCACTAGGATCTAAATTGCTTGCCTGAGCCATTTGCTGAGCAGCGACTGAAATTCCAGCTGTGTTTGGTACCGAGGCAACGGGTTGTTTGGGAGTGGTTCGCGTCTACGGACTTCATATTTGCTTCGGGCCGCAGGAGTATTGGCTAATAAGGTTTCCCGAACAATGTCAACCATTTGTTTCTTCAGTTCTTCTCTATTTAATTCCATCTCTCTACGCATAGCTTGCAAATCTTCAGTTCTATTAACTCCGATAGAAGCAGTTACTAAGCCTTGGATGTAAGTTGGCAAGTCTATTTCATCATTTCCATTTTCTGGAAGTCTAAGACTGTGATTTGGATCAAGTCTATTACGATGAGAGCCTGAAGCCACTGAAGCCGGATTCAGAGCGACTTGCCCGGGAGCTATCTGACCTGAACCTCTATTTCGTGAATCAAAATTTTCATTTATGGCGGGCGGAAACCCGGGCGTCATCTGATTTTCAGAAGCCATGGTTCCTTGTCTATGTCTACCTCTACCACGGAAATGCATTTGACCTCGACCACGAATAACCCTACTGCGACCCCAACTTCGACCTGAACGCAACAAATGACTTTCTTCACCTTCAGAAGAAAGCATACGGTGTTAACCGAACCTTTTGCAAGATTTTAAATAACTTCAAAAAAATATATAGAACTAAAAAAAAATGGGAGAAAAATAGTATCTAAATATCAACTCTTAACAACAATAATAATTAAAAAATGTGACTATGCAAAATTTATATAAAAAAAAAAAATATCAAAACTTGTATTTAACAAAAAAAAATCGAAATATCAATTAAATCTTTTAAGCTTAAGAAAAAAAAATTTTTGGTTGTACTTTTTCATAGATAGGTTTGGTGGATGGGACAATTAGAAAAAGAAATGACTGACCGAAAATAAGGATTGGTATTACGCTAAGAACTCACGGACATATTGACAATTCTGAAAATCGAAAATGTTTTGATACAGCAAAAATATAGTAAAATCTGGTTTCTTTATATTGGTCCGATTTTTTTAATTCAAGAGCGTAAAAACTTTTCATCTCGCAACGGACTTAGTACATGCTACCTGAGCTTATACTAACGGACGAACGATGAAAATTTTCTGCAAGCAAATATTCTAAAACCTTCTGAGCAACTATAATTCTGGTGTAAATAACCTGAAAATACGGATTCAAAAGGCCAAAGAACTTTGCGGATTAATTAGATAATAATTGAAATATACAAATCCGTCGCAACAGACTAAACGGGGATAAAAAATGCAACCCATTTACTGGACGATCCGATCCTAACTTCCATTTACAAGTCTAAGAAAAACTAATTATCTTCCAAACCAGAATATACTTAAACAATGCAAGATTCATGCTAATCAAAAAACCTTATTCATGCAGTATCTAATATTCAACTTATACGGGATGGAAAATTAAGGCGAATCGGGCCCCACGTTGGGCGCCACCTGTAACGGAACCGAGGACTCTCTACAACTGTTTGTAACTCTCTCCAACAGCAGAGGTGCTAAAACTCTAAAATCCAAACTCACGACAGCACATTAACAAACTATTCTGATCGAGAAGTCCTTTATCCTTTGCTTCCATTAACCACCATTACTGCCCACTACTTACAGGTATAGAGGGTTGATCCTGGCAGTGGAAGAAAAGGGTGTTCAGGTACAACAGCTGGCATGCTTGCGTAATGCACAACCTAGCTCGTCGGATGGGGGGGTTCTTGCTGTTGTAACTCTGAACGATTGTTACGATTTTCATGCCATAGTTAGATAAAAAAAATCGGGTTCATTAAATATGAAGCCCAAATTCGCCTTTGATTGATAATTCCCCCTTTTCCCACCGTGAGGAGAGTCAGAGATGTTAATGACTCTCGAGGTTGCCCACCCACGCATCGTAATGACACGGCCTTGCTATTATTTCCCTCAAATGCTTATAATAGCCCCTATCTATCATTTCTCAAAACTTAAAGATTCCTCGTCTTCAATCTAATTTTATGCTAACCAGTCAATCTGCAATATCATGCACTTACAAAAAAAATCTATCTTTAACCTGGAACAGAATGCATCCTATCCTCAGATCTTCAAAAAAAAAAAACGAAAGAATTGATCTTCCTACATACTTATCCCCATCCGTTCGGTCGTCACCTTCTCTCATAATTACCACATCCACCAATTAGAACTTTGCTCAATCCATAGTCATGTTTCGCCGTGGCATATTAAACCTGTATGGATAAAAGTGAACAATCTTCCCGAAAGAATCGAACGAGCGGAAGATGCACTAGCACAAAAACCAATTAACACCCAAATATTCCATTTGCACAATCTCAAAATTTTATTAAAAAAAAATTAACTTAGCTTTACTACCAGAATGCAACAAAATATATGATCTTAGTTTAAAATTTTATAATTGACTGATTTCCTTGAATCCCCGATACACCACATAAGTAAATAGCACCAACGACGTTAAAAATCCACCAATCTGTTTTATAGACTCAGTGAATAAATTTCAATCAAATATTTCTTTTTTTTCATGCAAAATTTATGTTTTTAATCACTTTAGAGACTTACCATAAAAAATCCTTTGTGGTGGTGCACCGCTCCAGAGGATATTGCTGAAATTCTAGAATAAGTTCATGAGGGAGAAAAAAATTGTTGAATGAAACTTAAATCACTGTATAGCGACCAATAATTGGCGAGATCTCTCTTTTATCACTTGTGAAATTTGTAACGATTCTTATCAAGGCTTTAATTACTTCCTAGGTGGAAGGGAATGGTCAGGGAAGAGTTAAGTGAAATAACATTTTTCTTTTACTACGATGGGGTTAATTAATGAATCTAATAAGATTTTGATTTCGAAAGTACAATAAGGTAAGTTTTAACACAAGAAAATACACAACCAAAAATTTAAATTTAAATTTATAC
Organism: Melanostoma scalare; assembly: GCA_949752695.1. NCBI lineage: Eukaryota > Metazoa > Arthropoda > Insecta > Diptera > Syrphidae > Melanostoma > Melanostoma scalare. The sequence continues at coordinate 77,335,264 of OX456986.1, read as the reverse complement.
AAATTTATGACGAATGATGGGGTTGAATTCGTTGATGGTGAAGTCGCTGGTGGGTGGTGGATCTCGCGGTACTATGATAGGATTTTCCTTTACCGTCAGGCGTTCGTGTGGATGTAGACGTCTCTCAGGTAGATAGATGACTTTTGGCCTTGGCAATCGAGTCTTTTCGGCGTATCTCATGAAGAGGAGTTTCACGAGTACGCTTGGCACTAACCCTTAAGGCGGGGAATTTTCGGGGAGTGTAACGGGGGTACACTGGGTAGTCTCTTTTTAAGGTGTTTTGTGGGATTAATTTTTTCCCCAGCTTAATAATTTGTGCGGCTAAGGTGCGCGGACTTTTATAGGATGATTAGTTGAAGTTTCACTTCACAGGGTTTTTATTTTTTTGTTCCCCCTTTTTTTTTGTCGGGTTCTTTTTATTTTTTACATTTCGGAGTAGTTCTCACGCGACTATATAATTTTGGTTTATTTTTTTTTCGGCTTTTACAAGGCAAATTTAGATACCACCAGGGTGGTTTTTTTTTATAATTTGATATGCCTTTTTTTTACAACCCGGAGGGTATTTTATGGCAACCGACGACCTCTGCTATGGCACGTTTATACTTTTTCTTTTTACGCTAACCAAATTACCCGCTTTTTGGAAAATGGTAACCGACACGAATACTTTTATACCCGGATGTTAAGGTTTTCATTTTTATCTTCTCGGATTTTTGAGGATTTGGGGCAAGTGTTTAGAAAAAAAAGTTTTAGCCTCGAAGTAAACCCCGAAATTTCGATAACCTAGATCTGCACCAGTCGAAATTTTACAGCACACAAAAATAACGAAGCTGGTCGAATTTCCCTTTTATAGCCTGACGACACCCCCGCTCACCAGTCAATTTCGAAGTTAGCAATTTCGAATATGGCAGGTAGGCGTTTACGGATATGAGGCTTTTTGGCCGTGTTTTTGACCACAGAACTACGATTTAGGTCTCTAAATTCATTTTAGAATTGTAGTCAAAACCCAGTCAGAAAACATTCCCGGAAAGGCGTCCATCATTACTATGTTTGACTGTGTTTGTGACACAAAAAACCCAGGCCAGATGTGTATACTAGTTTCATTTTCTCTTAGATTTCTCTTTCGTGTCCAGCAAGCGGAAAGAGAATAGCAAGGTGGTATGTGGGACGTGGGAGTATTAATTTGAGTTCGAAATTAATCTCTTGCATTACGTTTTCACCACACCATTCCTCTGCCACCATCAAAATCACCAATGCATTCCACATTCTTTCTTCAACCAATCTTTATTTGGTTTCGGTTCGTACCTTGGCTAATTGCTAGGAAGAGATCCTACAACTGTGCCCACTGACCATTGCTGTTCTAAATAAATAAATATGATATTTCAAAATCGTTTCCCACAAAACTTTTTCATTTGATAAACACAGCGGAAAAAAAATGGAAAAGAAAACGAAACGATTTCAAAGTCTTTCTTTTTCTCTAGTCCCATCCATATCCTCTAATTCGTACAAACTGCTGCCAGTAATTTTGCGGATTTTTGCTTTTGTAAACTTGGGGCATAGTTTCGCATTTATGCGTTTACTTGCATCACTCAATACAAAATTGCGTTTGTAAACTACGTCGCCTATTTGGTGTTTACTTGCTTCGGGTATTATAGGAATGTTCGTACGTTATATGAGCTTTTTGAAGCGATTCTTTCAGGGCCGAGTGAATAATGTTCATTTTCGCAGCTTTAGGGATTAAATTTAACTCTGAATTGTTCGCACAATTAAGCTTTCTCAGGAGAGCATAATCTGACCCATGCTGTACCATAGTTTGCCCGAACAAGGCCTCATAAGGAGACATACCTATAGCCGAATGAGTGACCGTCCTCAAAGCACAACTGATAGAGGGTAAGTTTATATCCCAATTTTTTTGATCCTTCCCTAGATAGGAATCACTTTAGAGACTTACCATAAAAAATCCTTTGTGGTGGTGCACCGCTCCAGAGGATATTGCTGAAATTCTAGAATAAGTTCATGAGGGAGAAAAAAATTGTTGAATGAAACTTAAATCACTGTATAGCGACCAATAATTGGCGAGATCTCTCTTTTATCACTTGTGAAATTTGTAACGATTCTTATCAAGGCTTTAATTACTTCCTAGGTGGAAGGGAATGGTCAGGGAAGAGTTAAGTGAAATAACATTTTTCTTTTACTACGATGGGGTTAATTAATGAATAAGGTAAGTTTTAACACAAGAAAATACACAACCAAAAATTTAAATTTAAATTTATACAAATTTATGACGAATGATGGGGTTGAATTCGTTGATGGTGAAGTCGCTGGTGGGTGGTGGATCTTGGATTTTCCTTTACCGTCAGGCGTTCGTGTGGATGTAGACGTCTCTCAGGTAGATAGATGACTTTTGGCCTTGGAAATCGAGTCTTTTCGGCGTATCTCATGAAGAGGAGTTTCACGAGTACGCTTGGCACTAACACTTAAGGCGGGGAATTTCCGGGGAGTGTAAGGGGGGTACACTGGGTAGTCTCTTTTTAAGGTGTTTTGTGGGATTAATTTTTTCCCCAGCTTAATAATTTGTGCGGCTAAGGTGCGCGGACTTTTATAGGATGATTAGTTGGGGTTTCACTTCACAGGGTTTTTATTTTTTTGTTCCCCCTTTTTTTTTGTCGGGTTCTTTTTATTTTTTACACTTTGGAGTAGTTCTCACGCGACTATATAATTTTGGTTTATTTTTTTTCGGCTTTTACAAGGCAAATTTAGATACCACCAGGGTGGTTTTTTTTTTATAATTTGATATGCCTTTTTTTTACAACCCGGAGGGTATTTTATGGCAACCGACGACCTCTGCTATGGCACGTTTATACTTTTTCTTTTTACGCTAAATAAATTACCCGCTTCTTGGAAAATGGTAACCGACACGAATACTTTTATACCCGGATGTTAAGGTTTTCATTTTTATCTTCTCGGATTTTTGAGGATTTGGGGCAAGTGTTTAGAAAAAAAAGTTTTAGCCTCGAAGTAAACCCCGAAATTTCGATAACCTAGATCTGCACCAGTCGAAATTTTACAGCACACAAAAAGAACGAAGCTGGTCGAATTTCCCTTTTATAGCCTGACGACACCCCCGCTCACCAGTCAATTTCGAAGTTAGCAATTTCGAATATGGCAGGTAGGCGTTTACGGATATGAGGCTTTTTGGCCGTGTTTTTGACCACAGAACTACGATTTAGGTCTCTAAATTCATTTTAGAATTGCAGTCAAAACCCAGTCAGAAAACATTCCCGGAAAGGCGTCCATCATTACTATGTTTGACTGTGTTCGTGACACTAAAAACCCAGGCCAGATGTGTATACTAGTTTCATTTTCTCTTAGATTTCTCTTTCGTGTCCAGCAAGCGGAAAGAGAATAGCAAAGTGGTATGTGGGACGTGGGAGTATTAATTTGAGTTCGAAATTAATCTCTTGCATTACGTTTTCACCACACCATTCCTCTGCCACCATCAAAATCACCAATGCATTCCACATTCTTTCTTCAACCAATCTTTATTTGGTTTCCGTTCGTACCTTGGCTAATTGCTAGGAAGAGATCCTACAACTGTGCCCACTGACCATTGCTGTTCTAAATAAATAAATATGTTATTTCAAAATCGTTTCCCACAAAACTTTTTCATTTGATAAACACAGCGGAAAAAAAATGGAAAAGAAAACGAAACGATTTCAAAGTCTTTCTTTTTCTCTAGTCGCTAGTCGACCCACCCCTGATATGTCTCATGCTCACGATTGAGCTAGCCGGGCCATTAATACGCTTCACTTTTTGAAGTCTTTCGAATGGTAAATACCTACAACCTTCCCATCCATATCCTCTAATTCGTACAAACTGCTGCCAGTAATTTTGCGGATTTTTGCTTTTGTAAACTTGGGGCATAGTTTCGCATTTATGCGTTTACTTGCATCACTCAATACAAAATTGCGTTTGTAAACTACGTCGCCTATTTGGTGTTTACTGTCCTTGCTTCGGGTATTATAGGAATGTTCGTACGTTATATGAGCTTTTTGAAGAGATTCTTTCAGGGCCGAGTGAATAATGTTCATTTTCGCAGCTTTAGGGATTAAATTTAACTCTGAATTGTTCGCACAATTAAGCTTTCTCAGGAGAGCATAACCTGACCCATGCTGTACCATAGTTTGCCCGAACAAGGCCTCATAAGGAGACATACCTATAGCCGAATGAGTGACCGTCCTCAAAGCACAACTGATAGAGGGTAAGTTTATATCCCAATTTTTTTGATCCTTCCCTAGATAGGACCTGATGGCAGCTAGAAGCGAACGATTTACTCGTTCGCTGGCATTTGATTGCAACGCATACACTGCCGTTCTCAGATGTTTAATACCATAAGAAGTCATCAGCTTAGCAAAGGAATGTAGTGTAATAACATTCATTCGAAAAGAGCCACAACCAAAATACGAGATACAAACAAAAAGCACGTTTTCATTGATACTTAATATCATAGTAAAACAATGTACACAATTTTGTTGTCCCCTTTGGCCAACAAAAGCTAAGTTCAAAGACATCGTTTTGACTACGTTGCTTTGTGAGTGGCACTGAATGTATTTTGTTACACTACTCCCGAATGCAAGTTTGTCAACATTAGAAATGAGACGACTGCCCCAATTAGTAACTTATGAGAAGCAGAATGCTGATGCATTCTTATTTGTAATATAGTTCATAAGAGGGGATATCCCAAATAGATGTGTAATATAATTTAGGTATAAATAGCTGTAAGTAAATGTAAATAAAATCAATTCCATTTCATATACTGAGTGTGAATTCATTATTAAACATCGGCTCTCTAGCCATCTATTTTAAGCGAGCTGCGCTGGATAAAGATACAGCAAAAGTAGGGAAAAATTAATAGTAATACTGAAACATAACATGGCGATCCTGCCAACTTGTTGAACTAACAACAATACGCGGACCAAAATCCCTTTCAAGTTGAGTCTTATCCCTCAGTTGAATCGCTGACATCCGTCCAGCAATCGCAATATTTCAATGAAAATATTTATTATATGTATACTTGCAAGTTTATGATAGTTTATATTGAAACCAATGAAAACAGATTAAATATGTCTGCACCAGCATTTAAAGATCTTCCAAAAGTTGCCAACGACCTTAAAAGCTAACTCGAAGGTTTCAACACCATCATCATCTACATTACATGACGATCTTTTGTGGATTTCAGGACAACCAATCGAAAAATTAAATAACATTACAATGGGGCAACCACAATCGAGGGAAGTTATAAATAACAACCTGAGTAGCAGCCAACAGATTCTAAGCAGTTCGAATATAAACAATATAACTCTAGTAATACTTATCATTCTATTAATAGCGAAAATTCATTCTTATTATAAGAAATATGTTAGGAAACAAATAATACGTAATAGAATAAATAATGTTTAAAAAAAAAAAAAAAAAAAATTGTAATTTCCGTTCAATAAAAAAAAAAAAAAGTTTATATATTGTGAAATCTAATATCGAAGTCAATATTCTTACTATAATAAAAAAAAAAAATTTAAAAAACATTTGAAGTCATTTCTGTTATGGATAGTATAAAAAGCATTTACAAAATATTAGTAAATTTAAAAAAAAGTCCAAACAGAGAATATTCACAAGAATACATTGACAAAACAAAAAAAGAAATTGACAAGATATGGAGAGAAATACTCATAGAAATTACTGACGAAACGGAAATAGAAGAAATAACAGTTAACTTTAAAGAAATAGAAAAACGAATTTTGGAAATAATTAAGCCAAAAACAAAAAAAATTAATCCTGAAAAAATGGCAGAATTCAATATGATAACAGCTACAAAGCTAATAACTGAATTTAACGGGGAATCAAAAAACCTTTCAAATTTTTTTGGGCTTATTGAATTCTATCATGATACTTTAGGTGGAGAAAGTGAAAAGAAAAAATTAATTAAATTTGTTATAGCAACTAAAGTAACTGACAAAGCAAAAAACAGGCTTCTGACTCTAGACAAAGAACCTGACAATTTCTCAGATTTAAAGAAAGTTTTAACAGATATTTACAAAACAAAAATAAACCCATTGAAACTACATAATGATTTAGCTAGACAGCATCAGGGAACACAAGAAGTTAACAAATTTGCAGAGCGGATAGAAGTACTAATTTCACAATTAAATGAGATTCAGATAGCTGAACAGGGTGAAGCCAATAAAAGAATTATAATAAAGTTAAATGACCAACTAGGATTAAATGTTTTTAAAAATGGATTAAATGAAGCATGTAGACAGGTAGTACAAGCATCAAGAGTAGCTACATTTAATGAAGCTGTACAGATAGCAATTGAGGTTGAAGCGTCTACACGACAAAATAACATCATGCAATTTAGGACAAATCATAGTGGTAGATACCAATACAACCATAATTCTTCCTATCCAAAATTTACAAATAATAATAGAATCAACAATAGACAGTACAATAACAACAGTTATAACAATGGTTATGAAAGGAACAACAATAATAATAGAGGTAGAGGTATTGCAAGGGGATACCACAATAGTAACACTAGGTCAAAAAACTTAGAGATCCCCGGGCAGCAGAATCGGGGAAACCAAAGAAGGTTCTAAATTTCCATGGGGAATGCGACACAAATTTCGTTAACATAAGGATAAAACATTTAAACAAAACTTTTAAATTTTTAATTGACACGGGAGCTGATATTTCAGTTTGTAAAGAGTTTCTTGTTAAAGATTTAAATGAATATTCGTCATGTCAAATAAACGGCATAACAAATAAAACGATATTTTCGAAAGGTATAACAGAACTAGAACTCATGCTTGGAGAAACAAATATAAAACATCAATTCCACGTGGTTAGTGAGGAAATAAATATATCAACAGATGCAATACTAGGTAGAGACTTTTTATTACAATATAACTGTAAGATTGATTATGAAACATGTGTACTAATAATTCCATTAGATGGGGAAGAAATGGTTTTACCAATGAATATGAATACAAGAGACATTAAAAATGATATTAAAATTCCAGCAAGAACAGAGATAATTCATAAAGTCGATTTAGACGTAAAAGAAGATAGCGTAATACATGGAAAAGAAATAAAAAAGGGAGTATTTTTAGCAAATTCATTAATACCAGCAATAGGAATCAAACATGTGAAAATACTAAATACAACTGATTCAGAAGTAACGCTTAAACATATCTCATTAGGAATAGAACCAATCTCGAGTTATGAAATATTACAATTTAAAAATAGTTTAGTAGATGAAGATCGGTTTAAGAAAATAGAAAAGGAAATAAAAGTAGATAGTTTAGATGACAACGCTAAGACAGAAATACTTAAATTATGCAAGCAATTTCAAAATATATTTCACTTAGAAAATGAAATACTAACAAAAAATAATTTCTATGAACAGAAAATAACAACTATAGATAAAACACCAGTATACATAAAAAATTACAGACTCCCGCATGCTAATTTGAATGAAATCAAAAACCAAGTTGAAAAGTTGATAGATGAAGATATAGTTGAACCATCTATAAGTCCTTATAATTCACCTTTATTAATAGTTCCAAAAAAGGACAAAGAAGGTAACAAAAAATGGAGATTAGTAGTTGATTTTAGGTCTTTGAACAAAAAAGTAGTTGATGATAAATTCCCATTAACTCGTTTGGAAGACGTATTAGATAAATTAGGAAAAGCGAAATATTTTTCAACTTTAGATATGACAAGTTCATTTCACCAAATTCCATTACATCCGAAATCCAGACCATTGACAGCATTTTCTACGGACACTGGTCACTTTCAATTCAAAAGATTACCTTTTGGATTAAAAATTTCAACAAATAGCTTTCAGAGAATGTTATCAATTGCACTTAGTGGACTGCAAGCATCTGCATTTCTATACGTAGATGATATAATAATTTTTGGATCAAATCTTAGAGAGCATAATAACAATCTAACAGAAGTTTTTAAAAGGTTACGTAAATATAATTTAAAACTAAACCCAAGCAAATGTAATTTTCTACGTCCAGAAGTAGTTTATCTTGGACATTTAATAACTGCAAAAGGTGTAACTACAGACCCAGATAAATACAATGTTATTAAAGAATATCCTAAACCAGATAATGTAGATGAAGTTCGAAGATTCGTAGCTTTCTGTAATTACTATAGACGTTTCATACAAAATTTTGCAGAAATTGCAAAACCACTAAACCAATTATTAAAGAAAAATCAAATTTTTAGCTGGACACAAAATTGTCAAATTGCTTTTGAAACACTTAAATTAAAACTAATGTCACCACCTATCCTATCTTACCCAAATTTTTCAAAACCATTTATACTAACAACAGATGCATCAAACTATGCACTAGGAGCGATTTTATCTCAAGGAGAAGTAGGCGATGATAAGCCCATTGCATATGCCAGTAAAGCATTAAACAAACATGAACTAAATAAATCTGTAATAGAGAAAGAATTACTTGGTATTCATTGGGGAATTAATCATTTCAGACCTTATCTGTATGGAAGAAGATTTATTGTGTACACAGATCATAGACCATTAGTTAGCTTATTTACTCATAAGAACCCTTCATCTAAGTTGACTAGAATTAGAGTAGATTTAATGGATTACGATTTTGACATAGTTTTTAAGCAAGGAAAGATGAATACAAATGCTGATGCATTATCCAGAATAAAAATAAGTTCAGAAGAATTAAAAGAGATGATACCAAAAGTAAGCATAAATGTCCTAACTAGAGCAATGAAGCTGAGAAATATAAAAAACACTAGTGAAAAAGAAGAAAATCCGGAAACCATGCCACCAGTGGAGACTGATCACCTTCACATATGGGAATGCATATCAATTTCAGACACTAGGAATATTAAGAAGTTGCAACTTGAGAATATAAAAAATTTAATGGGTACCCAAAAAGAAAGAATATATTCAGTCAAAGATAGAATACATGTTGGATACAGTGATAAATCATTATCAGATTTAAAATTGATTCTGAGGAAACTGTTGTCCTATGCAAAGCATGTGAAGTTAGAAAAGCTAGCGTTAGCAATGAATAATGAAATATTTGAAACAATATCAGTGCACAAATTTAAGAAGATATTTAATGAACTGCAGAAAAATGAAAAAGAAAATTGTCTAGACATTATATTATACAATGCGCCAAAAAGAGTGCATGATATAAAAGAAATGAATGAAATAATAAAAAGGTATCATGATGATAAATTAGGAGGACATATAGGTATAAGAAGATGTATAGCAAAGCTTAAGCAGAAATATGTATGGAAGAACATGAATAAGATGGTTAGAAATTATATAAATAAGTGCAAAATTTGTAATGAGGTTAAAATAACAAAATATACAAAAGAACAATTCACAAAAACAGACACACCAAATACATCATTTGAAACAATAACAATAGATACAGTAGGACCACTCAGACCATCGAATGGATACAGGTATATTCTGACAATTCAATGTGAGCTTACAAAATTCATTGAAGCATTTCCATTAGTTACAAAAGATGCCGTTTCAGTAGCAAAGACTATAGTAGAGAAATTCATTTTAAAATATGGTTGTTTTAGGAAATTAAAAACAGATAAAGGCACAGAATTCACAAATGAACTACTAGTAAACATATGCAAATTATTAAAAATAGAAAAAGCTACATCTACGCCATTTCACCATGAAACTTTAGGCTCAATAGAAAGAAACCATAGAGTTCTGAACGACTATTTAATGACTATGAACGGAAAAGACGAATGGGAAGAGTTACTACCATACTACACTTACACATACAATACTACACCACACAGTACTACAAATTATGCACCATTTGAATTAGTATATGGAAAATTATGTGCTTTACCTTGTGAAATCATTAAAAATAAACAGAGCATTTATAACTTGGATAATTATGTTAATGAATTTAAAATAAAGTTAAAGTATGCACATAATAGAGCTAAGGAAAACTTAGAATTAAATAAAACTAAAATATGTAACAATCAATTAAATGTAAAAGCATCAAATTTCAAAATAGGAGACTTTGTCTATATAAAAGTAGGAAATAAAAGAAAACTAGATAAACCCTTCAAAGGTCCATATAAAATCATTGCACAAAATGGTCCAAATAGTATTATAAGCATTGAAAACAAAAACAAAGAAGTACACAATAACAATTTAATTAAAGCCAGAAATACAAACTAACAATAAACATCAATAGATAACACAAACCTAAATCCATATATATGTACATACAAAAACCGAATAATATTTATTTAAATTTTACAAATGTAAACAAATATCATTTTTTAAAGGGGAGGGATGTAGTGTAATAACATTCATTCGAAAAGAGCCACAACCAAAATACGAGATACAAACAAAAAGCACGTTTTCATTGATACTTAATATCATAGTAAAACAATGTACACAATTTTGTTGTCCCCTTTGGCCAACAAAAGCTAAGTTCAAAGACATCGTTTTGACTACGTTGCTTTGTGAGTGGCACTGAATGTATTTTGTTACACTACTCCCGAATGCAAGTTTGTCAACATTAGAAATGAGACGACTGCCCCAATTAGTAACTTATGAGAAGCAGAATGCTGATGCATTCTTATTTGTAATATAGTTCATAAGAGGGGATATCCCAAATAGATGTGTAATATAATTTAGGTATAAATAGCTGTAAGTAAATGTAAATAAAATCAATTCCATTTCATATACTGAGTGTGAATTCATTATTAAACATCGGCTCTCTAGCCATCTATTTTAAGCGAGCTGCGCTGGATAAAGATACAGCAAAAGTAGGGAAAAATTAATAGTAATACTGAAACATAACATGGCGATCCTGCCAACTTGTTGAACTAACAACAATACGCGGACCAAAATCCCTTTCAAGTTGAGTCTTATCCCTCAGTTGAATCGCTGACATCCGTCCAGCAATCGCAATATTTCAATGAAAATATTTATTATATGTATACTTGCAAGTTTATGATAGTTTATATTGAAACCAATGAAAACAGATTAAATATGTCTGCACCAGCATTTAAAGATCTTCCAAAAGTTGCCAACGACCTTAAAAGCTAACTCGAAGGTTTCAACACCATCATCATCTACATTACATGACGATCTTTTGTGGATTTCAGGACAACCAATCGAAAAATTAAATAACATTACAATGGGGCAACCACAATCGAGGGAAGTTATAAATAACAACCTGAGTAGCAGCCAACAGATTCTAAGCAGTTCGAATATAAACAATATAACTCTAGTAATACTTATCATTCTATTAATAGCGAAAATTCATTCTTATTATAAGAAATATGTTAGGAAACAAATAATACGTAATAGAATAAATAATGTTTAAAAAAAAAAAAAAAAAAATTGTAATTTCCGTTCAATAAAAAAAAAAAAAAGTTTATATATTGTGAAATCTAATATCGAAGTCAATATTCTTACTATAATAAAAAAAAAAAATTTAAAAAACATTTGAAGTCATTTCTGTTATGGATAGTATAAAAAGCATTTACAAAATATTAGTAAATTTAAAAAAAAGTCCAAACAGAGAATATTCACAAGAATACATTGACAAAACAAAAAAAGAAATTGACAAGATATGGAGAGAAATACTCATAGAAATTACTGACGAAACGGAAATAGAAGAAATAACAGTTAACTTTAAAGAAATAGAAAAACGAATTTTGGAAATAATTAAGCCAAAAACAAAAAAAATTAATCCTGAAAAAATGGCAGAATTCAATATGATAACAGCTACAAAGCTAATAACTGAATTTAACGGGGAATCAAAAAACCTTTCAAATTTTTTTGGGCTTATTGAATTCTATCATGATACTTTAGGTGGAGAAAGTGAAAAGAAAAAATTAATTAAATTTGTTATAGCAACTAAAGTAACTGACAAAGCAAAAAACAGGCTTCTGACTCTAGACAAAGAACCTGACAATTTCTCAGATTTAAAGAAAGTTTTAACAGATATTTACAAAACAAAAATAAACCCATTGAAACTACATAATGATTTAGCTAGACAGCATCAGGGAACACAAGAAGTTAACAAATTTGCAGAGCGGATAGAAGTACTAATTTCACAATTAAATGAGATTCAGATAGCTGAACAGGGTGAAGCCAATAAAAGAATTATAATAAAGTTAAATGACCAACTAGGATTAAATGTTTTTAAAAATGGATTAAATGAAGCATGTAGACAGGTAGTACAAGCATCAAGAGTAGCTACATTTAATGAAGCTGTACAGATAGCAATTGAGGTTGAAGCGTCTACACGACAAAATAACATCATGCAATTTAGGACAAATCATAGTGGTAGATACCAATACAACCATAATTCTTCCTATCCAAAATTTACAAATAATAATAGAATCAACAATAGACAGTACAATAACAACAGTTATAACAATGGTTATGAAAGGAACAACAATAATAATAGAGGTAGAGGTATTGCAAGGGGATACCACAATAGTAACACTAGGTCAAAAAACTTAGAGATCCCCGGGCAGCAGAATCGGGGAAACCAAAGAAGGTTCTAAATTTCCATGGGGAATGCGACACAAATTTCGTTAACATAAGGATAAAACATTTAAACAAAACTTTTAAATTTTTAATTGACACGGGAGCTGATATTTCAGTTTGTAAAGAGTTTCTTGTTAAAGATTTAAATGAATATTCGTCATGTCAAATAAACGGCATAACAAATAAAACGATATTTTCGAAAGGTATAACAGAACTAGAACTCATGCTTGGAGAAACAAATATAAAACATCAATTCCACGTGGTTAGTGAGGAAATAAATATATCAACAGATGCAATACTAGGTAGAGACTTTTTATTACAATATAACTGTAAGATTGATTATGAAACATGTGTACTAATAATTCCATTAGATGGGGAAGAAATGGTTTTACCAATGAATATGAATACAAGAGACATTAAAAATGATATTAAAATTCCAGCAAGAACAGAGATAATTCATAAAGTCGATTTAGACGTAAAAGAAGATAGCGTAATACATGGAAAAGAAATAAAAAAGGGAGTATTTTTAGCAAATTCATTAATACCAGCAATAGGAATCAAACATGTGAAAATACTAAATACAACTGATTCAGAAGTAACGCTTAAACATATCTCATTAGGAATAGAACCAATCTCGAGTTATGAAATATTACAATTTAAAAATAGTTTAGTAGATGAAGATCGGTTTAAGAAAATAGAAAAGGAAATAAAAGTAGATAGTTTAGATGACAACGCTAAGACAGAAATACTTAAATTATGCAAGCAATTTCAAAATATATTTCACTTAGAAAATGAAATACTAACAAAAAATAATTTCTATGAACAGAAAATAACAACTATAGATAAAACACCAGTATACATAAAAAATTACAGACTCCCGCATGCTAATTTGAATGAAATCAAAAACCAAGTTGAAAAGTTGATAGATGAAGATATAGTTGAACCATCTATAAGTCCTTATAATTCACCTTTATTAATAGTTCCAAAAAAGGACAAAGAAGGTAACAAAAAATGGAGATTAGTAGTTGATTTTAGGTCTTTGAACAAAAAAGTAGTTGATGATAAATTCCCATTAACTCGTTTGGAAGACGTATTAGATAAATTAGGAAAAGCGAAATATTTTTCAACTTTAGATATGACAAGTTCATTTCACCAAATTCCATTACATCCGAAATCCAGACCATTGACAGCATTTTCTACGGACACTGGTCACTTTCAATTCAAAAGATTACCTTTTGGATTAAAAATTTCAACAAATAGCTTTCAGAGAATGTTATCAATTGCACTTAGTGGACTGCAAGCATCTGCATTTCTATACGTAGATGATATAATAATTTTTGGATCAAATCTTAGAGAGCATAATAACAATCTAACAGAAGTTTTTAAAAGGTTACGTAAATATAATTTAAAACTAAACCCAAGCAAATGTAATTTTCTACGTCCAGAAGTAGTTTATCTTGGACATTTAATAACTGCAAAAGGTGTAACTACAGACCCAGATAAATACAATGTTATTAAAGAATATCCTAAACCAGATAATGTAGATGAAGTTCGAAGATTCGTAGCTTTCTGTAATTACTATAGACGTTTCATACAAAATTTTGCAGAAATTGCAAAACCACTAAACCAATTATTAAAGAAAAATCAAATTTTTAGCTGGACACAAAATTGTCAAATTGCTTTTGAAACACTTAAATTAAAACTAATGTCACCACCTATCCTATCTTACCCAAATTTTTCAAAACCATTTATACTAACAACAGATGCATCAAACTATGCACTAGGAGCGATTTTATCTCAAGGAGAAGTAGGCGATGATAAGCCCATTGCATATGCCAGTAAAGCATTAAACAAACATGAACTAAATAAATCTGTAATAGAGAAAGAATTACTTGGTATTCATTGGGGAATTAATCATTTCAGACCTTATCTGTATGGAAGAAGATTTATTGTGTACACAGATCATAGACCATTAGTTAGCTTATTTACTCATAAGAACCCTTCATCTAAGTTGACTAGAATTAGAGTAGATTTAATGGATTACGATTTTGACATAGTTTTTAAGCAAGGAAAGATGAATACAAATGCTGATGCATTATCCAGAATAAAAATAAGTTCAGAAGAATTAAAAGAGATGATACCAAAAGTAAGCATAAATGTCCTAACTAGAGCAATGAAGCTGAGAAATATAAAAAACACTAGTGAAAAAGAAGAAAATCCGGAAACCATGCCACCAGTGGAGACTGATCACCTTCACATATGGGAATGCATATCAATTTCAGACACTAGGAATATTAAGAAGTTGCAACTTGAGAATATAAAAAATTTAATGGGTACCCAAAAAGAAAGAATATATTCAGTCAAAGATAGAATACATGTTGGATACAGTGATAAATCATTATCAGATTTAAAATTGATTCTGAGGAAACTGTTGTCCTATGCAAAGCATGTGAAGTTAGAAAAGCTAGCGTTAGCAATGAATAATGAAATATTTGAAACAATATCAGTGCACAAATTTAAGAAGATATTTAATGAACTGCAGAAAAATGAAAAAGAAAATTGTCTAGACATTATATTATACAATGCGCCAAAAAGAGTGCATGATATAAAAGAAATGAATGAAATAATAAAAAGGTATCATGATGATAAATTAGGAGGACATATAGGTATAAGAAGATGTATAGCAAAGCTTAAGCAGAAATATGTATGGAAGAACATGAATAAGATGGTTAGAAATTATATAAATAAGTGCAAAATTTGTAATGAGGTTAAAATAACAAAATATACAAAAGAACAATTCACAAAAACAGACACACCAAATACATCATTTGAAACAATAACAATAGATACAGTAGGACCACTCAGACCATCGAATGGATACAGGTATATTCTGACAATTCAATGTGAGCTTACAAAATTCATTGAAGCATTTCCATTAGTTACAAAAGATGCCGTTTCAGTAGCAAAGACTATAGTAGAGAAATTCATTTTAAAATATGGTTGTTTTAGGAAATTAAAAACAGATAAAGGCACAGAATTCACAAATGAACTACTAGTAAACATATGCAAATTATTAAAAATAGAAAAAGCTACATCTACGCCATTTCACCATGAAACTTTAGGCTCAATAGAAAGAAACCATAGAGTTCTGAACGACTATTTAATGACTATGAACGGAAAAGACGAATGGGAAGAGTTACTACCATACTACACTTACACATACAATACTACACCACACAGTACTACAAATTATGCACCATTTGAATTAGTATATGGAAAATTATGTGCTTTACCTTGTGAAATCATTAAAAATAAACAGAGCATTTATAACTTGGATAATTATGTTAATGAATTTAAAATAAAGTTAAAGTATGCACATAATAGAGCTAAGGAAAACTTAGAATTAAATAAAACTAAAATATGTAACAATCAATTAAATGTAAAAGCATCAAATTTCAAAATAGGAGACTTTGTCTATATAAAAGTAGGAAATAAAAGAAAACTAGATAAACCCTTCAAAGGTCCATATAAAATCATTGCACAAAATGGTCCAAATAGTATTATAAGCATTGAAAACAAAAACAAAGAAGTACACAATAACAATTTAATTAAAGCCAGAAATACAAACTAACAATAAACATCAATAGATAACACAAACCTAAATCCATATATATGTACATACAAAAAAAAAAAAAAAAAAAAAAAAACCGAATAATATTTATTTAAATTTTACAAATGTAAACAAATATCATTTTTTAAAGGGGAGGGATGTAGTGTAATAACATTCATTCGAAAAGAGCCACAACCAAAATACGAGATACAAACAAAAAGCACGTTTTCATTGATACTTAATATCATAGTAAAACAATGTACACAATTTTGTTGTCCCCTTTGGCCAACAAAAGCTAAGTTCAAAGACATCGTTTTGACTACGTTGCTTTGTGAGTGGCACTGAATGTATTTTGTTACACTACTCCCGAATGCAAGTTTGTCAACATTAGAAATGAGACGACTGCCCCAATTAGTAACTTATGAGAAGCAGAATGCTGATGCATTCTTATTTGTAATATAGTTCATAAGAGGGGATATCCCAAATAGATGTGTAATATAATTTAGGTATAAATAGCTGTAAGTAAATGTAAATAAAATCAATTCCATTTCATATACTGAGTGTGAATTCATTATTAAACATCGGCTCTCTAGCCATCTATTTTAAGCGAGCTGCGCTGGATAAAGATACAGCAAAAGTAGGGAAAAATTAATAGTAATACTGAAACATAACAGGAACTACTAGTAAATTGTTTACCATTATCACTTAAAATGGTCTCCGGGACTCCATAGGTGCAGAGAATCTGATCATGTAGAAATTTGATGGCTAGCTCTGACGTCGCTTTCCTTATAGCGTGAATGATAACGAATTTCGTTAACTGGTCTAAGGCAATTATTATGAAGGTGTTACCTGTTTTAGACCTAGGGTAAGGACCAAGAAAGTCTATGTACACATGTTGGAAGGGTCGTTCAACGGTAAAGGACTTCCCCATAGGTTGTCGCAAGATCTGGTTAGACGCTTTGGAAGTCTTACAAATTTCACAACGAGAAACGTAGCTCTTCACATGCGACGCCATGTTTGGCCAGTAAAATTGATTGCGAAGTCTGTTCAAAGTCTTCCCAATACCTCCATGTGATGCTTTTGGTGGTTCATGGGCCAAGGATATCAGTTGAGAGGTCAATTGCGATGGAATCCAAAGCTTCCATCCTAGGTCATCCTCAAGAGGATTACCGGTGCTGTGATTTACCTTCTTATAGACGAAATTGTCTGAGATTTGAAGGTCAGGCTACTGTTCCTTTTGTTTTTCAACGCTGTCGAGGATCTGTACATATTCCGCAGATTTGAAACTGGGATCAGTAAGATCTATGTGCAGTACCTCGTTTGAGCATGATTCCGGCATGTCATCAAGGGACAACCCATCCGCAGCAAAAGCTCTTGACAACGCGTTTGGTACTGTATGTTGGGAGCCTTTACGATGCTGAATATCGAAATCATACCCTTGAAGCTTAAGACTCCATCGAGCCAACCTACCACTTTGGTCCTTTTGGCCCATCAACCACTTAAGACTAGCATGATCAGTAATAACATGAAAATGATACCCTTCAATATAGGGTCTGAATTGTTCAATACTAAGGACTGCGGCCAAGCACTCCCTTTCCGTGACGCTATAATTGCACTGGGCTTTATTCAATTTGTGCGAGTAAAAATAGATGGGTCTTTCGGTATTATCATCATCCCTTTGACATAAAACTCCTCCTATACCGGTAGATGAAGCATCGCACAAGACGTAGAAAGGTTTATTATAGTCTGGTGTAATGAGTACAGGATCAGAGGTTAACCTGTCTTTTATGGTGTTAAACGACTTTACAGCTTCTGAATCGAATTCGAATTTCTTAGATTTTTTCAAAGTATTTGTAATGGGCGTCGCAAGAGTTGAGTAGTCCCTGACAAATCTACGAAACCAACCGGACATGCCTAAGAACCTACGCACTTGGCGCTGGTTTTGGGGGATCGGAAAATCTTGTATGGCAGAGATCTTTGCTGGATCTGTTTTTATACAACCATTGCCGATGACGTAACCTAGATACCTAAGCTCTTTATAGCAGAACTTAGACTTTTCGAGGTTAATAGTTAGTCCAGCTGTCTTTAATTTATCCGCGATAATAGTTAGAAACCGTATGTGTTCTTCAAAGGTGCTCGAGACTATAAGAAGATCGTCTAAGTAAACAAAAACCTTTTCTCTTAGTTCGTGTGGTACCACTTTGTCCATTAATTTGCAAAGACGTTGAGGTGCATTGCAAAGGCCAAAGGGCATTACTTTGAACTGGTATAAGGGCCTACCAGGAACCGTAAACGCAGTCTTTTCCCGTGAGGATTTCTCCAACGGTATCTGCAAAAATGCGTCCTTCAGATCCACGCTAGATATATAGCGTGTATCTGAAATACGGCTAAGCACAGCTTGAATATGAGGCAAAGGATAGGCACTTTTCCTTGTCTTTTGGTTTAATTTTCTGTAGTCCAAGCACATCCGGTTTTTCCCCGGTTTTCGTACAAGGACCACAGGAGAGCTCCATGGACTGTTGCTCTCTTCAATTATGCCCATTTCCAGTAACCTGTCCAATTCCTCATATAACAGCTTTTGCACCGCTGGAGAAACGGGATAGTGTCTTTGTTTGATTGGTTCGGCATCCCCCGTATCGATTTCGTGTTCCTCCAGTGTGGTTCTGCCCAAGCCAAGTTTGGCATAGGATGGGAACACACTGATGGTTGTTTTTAATTTACCTAGATCCTCCTCCGAAAGTTCTAGCATCTCTGAGGCGAAGCTTTCAAAGGAAATGTCTGGAAGAGACATTTCGGATATCACATGCGGGGCAATGTTATAAGCTTTCCAAAAGTTTATACCTAAATATAGCTTTTGTTGTAAGCTGGGGACTATAAACATGTCTATCGGTTTGATTATATTCTTATACGTAATGTTAGCTACAAATTTTCCAATAATTGGTTGCTTTTGTCCGTCTGCTGTTCTAACGCTGGAAGTGAAACGTGTAAAGGGAATTTTATGCTGGCTCAGAAAATCCTCACCACCTAGACCTAAACAGCTGATGCTGGCACCACTATCCAGTAGTCCAAGCATGTGTTCTTCGAAAATTTTTACCATCGCATAGGGACGGGGATCGTCCGAGCAACATAAGGTTGTTGCCTCTATACTTTTTAAAACATTTTTCCTATCCTTTTTACGATTTCGTATCCTTGCGATTCTGTTTGAGACTGTGGGGTTTTGCGTAGAAAAAATCCTATTTCTTGCAGCATAATACTCAACTTGACGTTCATGCAGACTTTTAAAGTTGTAGTTTAAATTCGGTTTTGGGGTGGATAGATCTTTGACTATTGCTATTGAATCTGAAGATTTTTTTTTTAAATTTGTGTTGGGGTAAACTTTAGTTCGGATTTGGGGTATGAATTCATTGTATCTAATTGGTTTCCGGATTTTGACGTAGCGAGCAAAGCAGTCCGGTTTAAGATTTGCTCTGTCTGGAGTTTCCCGAACATTTTAAACTTGTACATTTTGGGGACGTGGTTCCTTCTTTACCACATCGATAGCAAAATAAAGATCTCTGGGCAACAGGGCATTCCATATAACCATGGCCTAGCACCCTGCAATTCCAGCAAACGTATTTACTGGTATCCCGTATTTCGCGAATGGCTTCGACAGTAGCTGTCGCTGGTGTTTGGTTTACTGGGGAATAGAAGTCTTCTGTGGTATCGATCTCACTCACATTCCTGCGAATTGGTTGGAAACACGAACCTTTTGGTTTTTGTTCATCAGGCTTATTCAGATATCTTTCGATAGTTCTGCGAACATAGACCATTTCATTCAACCCTTGAGGTCTATAAGTTAGCAGAAGTTCACCCATCCGCCTTCCAACTTTTTGCTTCACTAGGGTCATTATCTCCGGACTTTGTTTAGGGACAAGTAAGCGCGCATTTAAACTTTGAATAGCAGTAAAGAAATCATCAAAAGATTCATTAATTTTTTGACGACGGTCGTACATACGCCTAGCAAGTTCACCATCAGTTTCTAAGGTACGGAACCGTTCAATAATGGCATATCGAAGGGCTGGCCAATTAACGGCGGGATTGCCTTTCAAATAAAGCCAATATCAAGTTGCAACATCACCATCAACAAATTGATGGAAATTAAGAACGATCTCATCCCAGGTGGACTTGTAACAACTTTTTAACCTTTCCAGCCGAAATATAAATTCGTCCACAGTCATATTTTCGTTATTGTATTTCAACCCCCATTTGTGGTAATTGTAAAATTTAGAGTTAAAATTTGAGGGTGTGCTACTACCTGGCGTAAGGTTTACTTGAGATTGTTCCCCGGGAACGCTATTTAAATTCATATTGCGAATTCGTGCAAGAAATTCTTCTGCACTAGGATCTAAATTGCTTGCCCGAGCCGTTTGCTGAGCAGCGACTGAAATTCCAGCTGTGTTTGGTACCGAGGCAACGGGTTGTTTGGGAGTGGTTCGCGTCTACGGACCTCATATTCGCTTCGGGCCGCAGGAGTATTGGCTAATAAGGTTTCCCGAACAATGTCAACCATTTGTTTCTTCAGTTCTTCTCTATTTAATTCCATCTCTCTACGCATAGCTTGCAAATCTTCAGTTCTATTAACTCCGATGGAAGCAGTTACTAAGCCTTGGATGTAAGTTGGCAAGTCTATTTCATCATTTCCATTTTCTGGAAATCTAAGACTGTGATTTGGATCAAGTCTATTACGATGAGAGCCTGAAGCCACTGAAGCCGGATTCAGAGCGACTTGCCCGGGAGCTATCTGACCTGAACCTCTATTTCGTGAATCAAAATTTTCATTTATGGCGGGCGGAAACCCGGGCGTCATCTGATTTTCAGAAGCCATGGTTCCTTGTCTATGTCTACCTCTACCACGGAAATGCATTTGACCTCGACCACGAATAACCCTACTGCGACCCCAACTTCGACCTGAACGCAACAAATGACTTTCTTCACCTTCAGAAGAAAGCATACGGTGTTAACCGAACCTTTTGCAAGATTTTAAATAACTTCAAAAAAATATATAGAACTGAAAAAAAATGGGAGAAAAATAGTATCTAAATATCAACTCTTAATAACAGTAATAATTCAAAAATGTGACTATGCAAAATTTATATAAAAAAAAAAATATCAAAACTTGTATTTAACAAAAAAAAATCGAAATATCAATTAAATCTTTTAAGCTTAAGAAAAAAAAATTTTTGGTTGTACTTTTTCATAGATAGGTTTGGTGGATGGGACAATTAGAAAAAGAAATGACTGACCGAAAATAAGGATTGGTATTACGCTAAGAACTCACGGACATATTGACAATTCTGAAAATCGAAAATGTTTTGATACAGCAAAAATATAGTAAAATCTGGTTTCTTTATATTGGTCCGATTTTTTTAATTGAAGAGCGTAAAAACTTTTCATCTCGCAACGGACTTAGTACATGCTACCTGAGCTTATACTAACGGACGAACGATGAAAATTTTCTGCAAGCAAATATTCTAAAACCTTCTGAGCAACTATAATTCTGGTGTAAATAACCTGAAAATACGGATTCAAAAGGCCAAAGAACTTTGCGGTTTAATTAGATAATAATTGAAATATACAAATCCGTCGCAGCAGATTAAACGGGGATAAAAAATGCAGCCCATTTACTGGACGATCCGATCCTAACTTCCATTTACAAGTCTAAGAAAAACTAATTATCTTCCAAACCAGAATATACTTAAACAATGCAAGATTCATGCTAATCAAAAAACCTTATTCATGCAGTATCTAATATTCAACTTATACGGGATGGAAAATTAAGGCGAATCGGGCCCCACGTTGGGCGCCACCTGTAACGGAACCGAGGACTCTCTACAACTGTTTGTAACTCTCTCCAACAGCAGAGGTGCTAAAACTCTAAAATCCAAACTCACGACAGCACATTAACAAACTATTCTGATCGAGAAGTCTTTTATCCTTTGCTTCCATTAACCACCATTACTGCCCACTACTTACAGGTATAGAGGGTTGATCCTGGCAGTAGAAGAAAAGGGTGTTCAGGTACAACAGCTGGCATGCTTGCGTAATGCACAACCTAGCTCGTCGGATGGGGGGTTCTTGCTGTTGTAACTCTGAACGATTGTTACTATTTTCATGCCATAGTTAGATAAAAAAAATCGGGTTCATTAAATATGAAGCCCAAATTCGCCTTTGATTGATAATTACCCCTTTTCCCACCGTGATGGGAGTCAGAGATGTTAATGACTCTCGAGGTTGCCCACCCACGCATCGTAATGACACGGCCTTGCTATTATTTCCCTCAAATGCTTATAATAGCCCCTATCTATCATTTCTCAAAACTTAAAGATTCCTCGTCTTCAATCTAATTTTATGCTAACCAGTCAAAAAAAAAAATCCTAATCTGCAATATCATGCACTTACAAAAAAAATCTATCTTTAACCCGGAACAGAATGCATCCTCAGATCTTAAAAAAAAAACGAAAGAATTGATCTTCCTACATACTTATCCCCATCCGTTCGGTCGTCACCTTCTCTCATAATTACCACATCCACCAATTAGAACTTCGCTCAATCCATAGTCATGTTTCGCCGTGGCATATTAAACCTGTATGGATAAAAGTGAACAATCTTCCCGAAAGAATCGAACGAGCGGAAGATGCACTAGCACAAAAACCAATTAACACCCAAATATTCCATTTGCACAATCTCAAAATTTTATTAAAAAAAAATTAACTTAGCTTTACTACCAGAATGCAACAAAATATATGATCTTAGTTTAAAATTTTATAATTGACTGATTTCCTTGAATCCCCGATACACCACATAAGTAAATAGCACCAACGACGTTAAAAATCCACCAATCTGTTTTATAGACTCAGTGAATAAATTTCAATCAAATATTTCTTTTTTTTCATGCAAAATTTATTTTTTTAATCACTTTAGAGACTTACCATAAAAAATCCTTTGTGGTGGTGCACCGCTCCAAAGGATATTGCTGAAATTCTAGAATAAGTTCATGAGGGAGAAAAAAATTGTTGAATGAAACTTAAGTCACTGTAAAGCGACCAATAATTGGCGAGATCTCTCTTTTATCACTTGTGAAATTTGTAACGATTCTTATCAAGGCTTTAATTACTTCCTAGGTGGAAGGGAATGGTCAGGGAAGAGTTAAGTGAAATAACATTTCTCTTTTACTACGATGGGGTTAATTAATGAATCTAATAAGATTTTGATTTCGAAAGTACAATAAGGTAAGTTTTAACACAAGAAAATACACAACCAAAAATTTAAATTTAAATTTATACAAATTTATGACGAATGATGGGGTTGAATTCGTTGATGGTGAAGTCGCTGGTGGGTGGTGGATCTCGCGGTACTATGATAGGATTTTCCTTTACCGACAGGCGTTCGTGTGGATGTAGACGTCTCTCAGGTAGATAGATGACTTTTGGCCTTAGCAATCGAGTCTTTTCGGCGTATCTCATGCAGAGGAGTTTCACGAGTACGCTTGGCACTAACACTTAAGGCGGGGAATTTTCGGGGAGTGTAAGGGGGGTACACTGGGTAGTCTCTTTTTAAGGTGTTTTGTGGGATTAATTTTTTCCCCAGCTTAATAATTTGTGCGCCTAAGGTGCGCGGACTTTTATAGGATGATTAGTTGGGGTTTCACTTCACAGGGTTTTTATTTTTTTGTTCCCCCTTTTTTTTTGTCGGGTTCTTTTTATTTTTTACACTTCGGAGTAGTTCTCACGCGCCTATATAATTTTGGTTTATTTTTTTTCGGCTTTTACAAGGCAAATTTAGATACCACCAGGGTGGGTTTTTTTTTATAATTTGATATGCCTTTTTTTTACAACCCGGAGGGTATTTTATGGCAACCGACGACCTCTGCTATGGCACGTTTATACTTTTTCTTTTTACGCTAAATAAATTACCCGCTTCTTGGAAAATGGTAACCGACACGAATACTTTTATACCCGGATGTTAAGGTTTTCATTTTTATCTTCCCGGATTTTTGAGGACTTGGGGCAAG
This sequence comes from Melanostoma scalare, assembly GCA_949752695.1. NCBI lineage: Eukaryota > Metazoa > Arthropoda > Insecta > Diptera > Syrphidae > Melanostoma > Melanostoma scalare. Next base: position 77,311,006 of record OX456986.1, on the reverse strand, counting down.
TGTTTAGAAAAAAAAGTTTTAGCCTCGAAGTAAACCCCGAAATTTCGATAACCTAGATCTGCACCAGTCGAAATTTTACAGCACACAAAAATAACGAAGCTGGTCGAATTTCCCTTTTATAGCCTGACGACACCCCCGCTCACCAGTCAATTTCGAAGTTAGCAATTTCGAATATGGCAGGTAGGCGTTTACGGATATGAGGCTTTTTGGCCGTGTTTTTGACCACAGAACTACGATTTAGGTCTCTAAATTCATTTTAGAATTGTAGTAAAAACCCAGTCAGAAAACATTCCCGGAAAGGCGTCCATCATTACTATGTTTGACTGTGTTTGTGACACAAAAAACCCAGGCCAGATGTGTATACTAGTTTCATTTTCTCTTAGATTTCTCTTTCGTGTCCAGCAAGCGGAAAGAGAATAGCAAAGTGGTATGTGGGACGTGGGAGTATTAATTTGAGTTCGAAATTAATCTCTTGCATTACGTTTTCACCACACCATTCCTCTGCCACCATCAAAATCACCAATGCATTCCACATTCTTTCTTCAACCAATCTTTATTTGGTTTCGGTTCGTACCTTGGCTAATTGCTAGGAAGAGATCCTACAACTGTGCCCACTGACCATTGCTGTTCTAAATAAATAAATATGATATTTCAAAATCGTTTCCCACAAAACTTTTTCATTTGATAAACACAGCGGAAAAAAAATGGAAAAGAAAACGAAACGATTTCAAAGTCTTTCTTTTTCTCTAGTCCCATCCATATCCTCTAATTCGTACAAACTGCTGCCAGTAATTTTGCGGATTTTTGCTTTTGTAAACTTGGGGCATAGTTTCGCATTTATGCGTTTACTTGCATCACTCAATACAAAATTGCGTTTGTAAACTACGTCGCCTATTTGGTGTTTACTTGCTTCGGGTATTATAGGAATGTTCGTACGTTATATGAGCTTTTTGAAGCGATTCTTTCAGGGCCGAGTGAATAATGTTCATTTTCGCAGCTTTAGGGATTAAAGTTAACTCTGAATTGTTCGCACAATTAAGCTTTCTCAGGAGAGCATAATCTGACCCATGCTGTACCATAGTTTGCCCGAACAAGGCCTCATAAGGAGACATACCTATAGCCGAATGAGTGACCGTCCTCAAAGCACAACTGATAGAGGGTAAGTTTATATCCCAATTTTTTTGATCCTTCCCTAGATAGGACCTGATGGCAGCTAGAAGCGAACGATTTACTCGTTCGCTGGCATTTGATTGCGGCGCATACACTGCCGTTCTCAGATGTTTAATACCATAAGAAGTCATCAGCTTAGCAAAGGAACTACTAGTAAATTGTTTACCATTATCACTTAAAATGGTCTCCGGGACTCCATAGGTGCAGAGAATCTGATCATGTAGAAATTTGATGGCTAGCTCTGACGTCGCTTTCCTTATAGCGTGAATGATAACGAATTTCGTTAACTGGTCTAAGGCAATTATTATGAAGGTGTTACCTGTTTTAGACCTAGGGTAAGGACCAAGAAAGTCTATGTACACATGTTGGAAGGGTCGTTCAACGGTAAAGGACTTCCCCATAGGTTGTCGCAAGATCTGGTTAGACACTTTGGAAGTCTTACAAATTTCACAACGAGAAACGTAGCTCTTCACATGCGACGCCATGTTTGGCCAGTAAAATTGATTGCGAAGTCTGTTCAAAGTCTTCCCAATACCTCCATGTGATGCTTTTGGTGGTTCATGGGCCAAGGATATCAGTTGAGAGGTCATCCTCAAGAGGATTACCGGTGCTGTGATTTACCTTCTTATAGACGAAATTGTCTGAGATTTGAAGGTCAGGCAACTGTTCCTTTTGTTTTTCAACGCTGTCGAGGATCTGTACATATTCCGCAGATTTGAAACTGGGATCAGTAAGATCTATGTGCAGTACCTCGTTTGAGCATGATTCCGGCATGTCATCAAGGGACAACCCATCCGCAGCAAAAGCTCTTGACAACGCGTTTGGTACTGTTTGTTGGGAGCCTTTACGATGCTCAATATCGAAATCATACCCTTGAAGCTTAAGACTCCATCGAGCCAACCTACCACTTAGGTCCTTTTGGCCCATCAACCACTTAAGACTAGCATGATCAGTAATAACATGAAAATGATACCCTTCAATATAGGGTCTGAATTGTTCAATGCTAAGGACTGCGGCCAAGCACTCCCTTTCCGTGACGCTATAATTGCACTGGGCTTTATTAAATTTGTGCGAGTAAAAATAGATGGGTCTTTCGGTATTATCATCATCCCTTTGACATAAAACTCCTCCTATACCGGTAGATGAAGCATCGCACAAGACGTAGAAAGGTTTATTATAGTCTGGTGTAATGAGTACAGGATCAGAGGTTAACCTGTCTTTTATGGTGTTAAACGACTTTACAGCTTCTGAATCGAATTCGAATTTCTTAGATTTTTTCAAAGTATTTGTAATGGGCGTCGCAAGAGTTGAGTAGTCCCTGACAAATCTACGAAACCAACCGGACATGCCTAAGAACCTACGCACTTGGCGCTGGTTTTGGGGGATCGGAAAATCTTGAATGGCAGAGATCTTTGCTGGATCTGTTTTTATACAACCATTGCCGATGACGTAACCTAGATACCTAAGCTCTTTATAGCAGAACTTAGACTTTTCGAGGTTAATAGTTAGTCCAGCTGTCTTTAATTTATCCGCGATAATAGTTAGAAACCGTATGTGTTCTTCAAAGGTGCTCGAGACTATAAGAAGATCGTCTAAGTAAACAAAAACCTTTTCTCTTAGTTCGTGTGGTACCACTTTGTCCATTAATTTGCAAAGACGTTGAGGTGCATTGCAAAGGCCAAAGGGCATTACTTTGAACTGGTATAAGGGCCTACCAGGAACCGTAAACGCAGTCTTTTCCCGTGAGGATTTCTCCAACGGTATCTGCAAAAATGCGTCCTTCAGATCCACGCTAGATATATAGCGTGTATCTGAAATACGGCTAAGCACAGCTTGAATATGAGGCAAAGGATAGGCACTTTTCCTTGTCTTTTGGTTTACTTTTCTGTAGTCCAAGCACATCCGGTTTTTCCCCGGTTTTCGTACAAGGACCACAGGAGAGCTCCATGGACTGTTGCTCTCTTCAATTATGCCCATTTCCAACCTGTCCAATTCCTCATATTACAGCTTTTGCACCGCTGGAGAAACGGGATAGTGTCTTTGTTTGATTGGTTCGGCATCCCCCGTATCGATTTCGTGTTCCTCCAGTGTGGTTCTGCCCAAGCCAAGTTTGGCATAGGATGGGAACACACTGATGGTTGTTTTTAATTTACCTAGATCCTCCTCCGAAAGTTCTAGCATCTCTGAGGCGAAGCTTTCAAAGGAAATGTCTGGAAGAGACATTTCGGATATCGCATGCGGGGCAATGTTATAAGCTTTCCAAAAGTTTATACCTAAATATAGCTTTTGTTGTAAGCTGGGGACTATAAACATGTCTATCGGTTTGATTATATTCTTATACGTAATGTTAGCTACAAATTTTCCAATAATTGGTTGCTTTTGTCCGTCTGCTGTTCTAACGCTGGAAGTGAAACGTGTAAAGGGAATTTTATGCTGGCTCAGAAAATCCTCACCACCTAGACCTAAACAGCTGATGCTGGCACCACTATCCAGTAGTCCAAGCATGTGTTCTTCGAAAATTTTTACCATCGCATAGGGACGGGGATCGTCCGAGCAACATAAGGTTGTTGCCTCTATACTTTTTAAAACATTTTTCCTATCCTTTTTACGATTTCGTATCCTTGCGATTCTGTTTGAGACTGTGGGGTTTTGCGTAGAAAAAATCCTATTTCTTGCAGCATAATACTCAACTTGACGTTCATGCAGACTTTTAAAGTTGTAGTTTAAATTCGGTTTTGGGGTGGATAGATCTTTGACTATTGCTATTGAATCTGAAGATTTTTTTTTTAAATTTGTGTTGGGGTAAACTTTAGTTCGGATTTGGCTTATGAATTCATTGTATCTAATTGGTTTCCGGATTTTGACGTAGCGAGCAAAGCAGTCCGGTTTAAGATTTGCTCTGTCTGGAGTTTCCCGAACATTTTAAACTTGTACATTTTGGGGACGTGGTTCCTTCTTTACCACATCGATAGCAAAATAAAGATCTCTGGGCAACAGGGCATTCCATATAACCATGGCCTAGCACCCTGCAATTCCAGCAAACGTATTTACTGGTATCCCGTATTTCGCGAATGGCTTCGACAGTAGCTGTCGCTGGTGTTTGGTTTACTGGGGAATAGAAGTCTTCTGTGGTATCGATCTCACTCACATTCCTGCGAATTGGTTGGAAACCCGAACCTTTTGGTTTTTGTTCATCAGGCTTATTCAGATATCTTTCGATAGTTCTGCGAACATAGACCATTTCATTCAACCCTTGAGGTCTATAAGTTAGCAGAAGTTCACCCATCCGCCTTCCAACTTTTTGCTTCACTAGGGTCATTATCTCCGGACTTTGTTTAGGGACAAGTAAGCGCGCATTTAAACTTTGAATAGCAGTAAAGAAATCATCAAAAGATTCATTAATTTTTTGACGACGGTCGTACATACGCCTAGCAAGCTCACCATCAGTTTCTAAGGTACGGAACCGTTCAATAATGGCATATCGAAGGGCTGGCCAATTAACGGCGGGATTGCCTTTCAAATAAAGCCAATATCAAGTTGCAACATCACCATCAACAAATTGATGGAAATTAAGAACGATCTCATCCCAGGTGGACTTGTAACAACTTTTTAACCTTTCCAGCCGAAATATAAATTCGTCCACAGTCATATTTTCGTTATTGTATTTCAACCCCCATTTGTGGTAATTGTAAAATTTAGAGTTAAAATTTGAGGGTGTGCTACTACCTGGCGTAAGGTTTACTTGAGATTGTTCCCCGGGAACGCTATTTAAATTCATATTGCGAATTCGTGCAAGAAATTCTTCTGCACTAGGATCTAAATTGCTTGCCTGAGCCGTTTGCTGAGCAGCGACTGAAATTCCAGCTGTGTTTGGTACCGAGGCAACGGGTTGTTTGGGAGTGGTTCGCGTCTACGGACCTCATATTCGCTTCGGGCCGCAGGAGTATTGGCTAATAAGGTTTCCCGAACAATGTCAACCATTTGTTTCTTCAGTTCTTCTCTATTTAATTCCATCTCTCTACGCATAGCTTGCAAATCTTCAGTTCTATTAACTCCGATGGAAGCAGTTACTAAGCCTTGGATGTAAGTTGGCAAGTCTATTTCATCATTTCCATTTTCTGGAAATCTAAGACTGTGATTTGGATCAAGTCTATTACGATGAGAGCCTGAAGCCACTGAAGCCGGATTCAGAGCGACTTGCCCGGGAGCTATCTGACCTGAACCTCTATTTCGTGAATCAAAATTTTCATTTATGGCGGGCGGAAACCCGGGCGTCATCTGATTTTCAGAAGCCATGGTTCCTTGTCTATGTCTACCTCTACCACGGAAATGCATTTGACCTCGACCACGAATAACCCTACTGCGACCCCAACTTCGACCTGAACGCAACAAATGACTTTCTTCACCTTCAGAAGAAAGCATACGGTGTTAACCGAACCTTTTGCAAGATTTTAAATAACTTCAAAAAAATATATAGAACTGAAAAAAAATGGGAGAAAAATAGTATCTAAATATCAACTCTTAATAACAGTAATAATTCAAAAATGTGACTATGCAAAATTTATATAAAAAAAAAAATATCAAAACTTGTATTTAACAAAAAAAAATCGAAATATCAATTAAATCTTTTAAGCTTAAGAAAAAAAAATTTTTGGTTGTACTTTTTCATAGATAGGTTTGGTGGATGGGACAATTAGAAAAAGAAATGACTGACCGAAAATAAGGATTGGTATTACGCTAAGAACTCACGGACATATTGACAATTCTGAAAATCGAAAATGTTTTGATACAGCAAAAATATAGTAAAATCTGGTTTCTTTATATTGGTCCGATTTTTTTAATTGAAGAGCGTAAAAACTTTTCATCTCGCAACGGACTTAGTACATGCTACCTGAGCTTATACTAACGGACGAACGATGAAAATTTTCTGCAAGCAAATATTCTAAAACCTTCTGAGCAACTATAATTCTGGTGTAAATAACCTGAAAATACGGATTCAAAAGGCCAAAGAACTTTGCGGTTTAATTAGATAATAATTGAAATATACAAATCCGTCGCAGCAGATTAAACGGGGATAAAAAATGCAGCCCATTTACTGGACGATCCGATCCTAACTTCCATTTACAAGTCTAAGAAAAACTAATTATCTTCCAAACCAGAATATACTTAAACAATGCAAGATTCATGCTAATCAAAAAACCTTATTCATGCAGTATCTAATATTCAACTTATACGGGATGGAAAATTAAGGCGAATCGGGCCCCACGTTGGGCGCCACCTGTAACGGAACCGAGGACTCTCTACAACTGTTTGTAACTCTCTCCAACAGCAGAGGTGCTAAAACTCTAAAATCCAAACTCACGACAGCACATTAACAAACTATTCTGATCGAGAAGTCTTTTATCCTTTGCTTCCATTAACCACCATTACTGCCCACTACTTACAGGTATAGAGGGTTGATCCTGGCAGTAGAAGAAAAGGGTGTTCAGGTACAACAGCTGGCATGCTTGCGTAATGCACAACCTAGCTCGTCGGATGGGGGGGTTCTTGCTGTTGTAACTCTGAACGATTGTTACTATTTTCATGCCATAGTTAGATAAAAAAAATCGGGTTCATTAAATATGAAGCCCAAATTCGCCTTTGATTGATAATTCCCCCTTTTCCCACCGTGATGGGAGTCAGAGATGTTAATGACTCTCGAGGTTGCCCACCCACGCATCGTAATGACACGGCCTTGCTATTATTTCCCTCAAATGCTTATAATAGCCCCTATCTATCATTTCTCAAAACTTAAAGATTCCTCGTCTTCAATCTAATTTTATGCTAACCAGTCAAAAAAAAAAATCCTAATCTGCAATATCATGCACTTACAAAAAAAATCTATCTTTAACCCGGAACAGAATGCATCCTCAGATCTTAAAAAAAAAACGAAAGAATTGATCTTCCTACATACTTATCCCCATCCGTTCGGTCGTCACCTTCTCTCATAATTACCACATCCACCAATTAGAACTTCGCTCAATCCATAGTCATGTTTCGCCGTGGCATATTAAACCTGTATGGATAAAAGTGAACAATCTTCCCGAAAGAATCGAACGAGCGGAAGATGCACTAGCACAAAAACCAATTAACACCCAAATATTCCATTTGCACAATCTCAAAATTTTATTAAAAAAAAATTAACTTAGCTTTACTACCAGAATGCAACAAAATATATGATCTTAGTTTAAAATTTTATAATTGACTGATTTCCTTGAATCCCCGATACACCACATAAGTAAATAGCACCAACGACGTTAAAAATCCACCAATCTGTTTTATAGACTCAGTGAATAAATTTCAATCAAATATTTCTTTTTTTTCATGCAAAATTTATTTTTTTAATCACTTTAGAGACTTACCATAAAAAATCCTTTGTGGTGGTGCACCGCTCCAAAGGATATTGCTGAAATTCTAGAATAAGTTCATGAGGGAGAAAAAAATTGTTGAATGAAACTTAAGTCACTGTATAGCGACCAATAATTGGCGAGATCTCTCTTTTATCACTTGTGAAATTTGTAACGATTCTTATCAAGGCTTTAATTACTTCCTAGGTGGAAGGGAATGGTCAGGGAAGAGTTAAGTGAAATAACATTTCTCTTTTACTACGATGGGGTTAATTAATGAATCTAATAAGATTTTGATTTCGAAAGTACAATAAGGTAAGTTTTAACACAAGAAAATACACAACCAAAAATTTAAATTTAAATTTATACAAATTTATGACGAATGATGGGGTTGAATTCGTTGATGGTGAAGTCGCTGGTGGGTGGTGGATCTCGCGGTACTATGATAGGATTTTCCTTTACCGACAGGCGTTCGTGTGGATGTAGACGTCTCTCAGGTAGATAGATGACTTTTGGCCTTAGCAATCGAGTCTTTTCGGCGTATCTCATGCAGAGGAGTTTCACGAGTACGCTTGGCACTAACACTTAAGGCGGGGAATTTTCGGGGAGTGTAAGGGGGGTACACTGGGTAGTCTCTTTTTAAGGTGTTTTGTGGGATTAATTTTTTCCCCAGCTTAATAATTTGTGCGCCTAAGGTGCGCGGACTTTTATAGGATGATTAGTTGGGGTTTCACTTCACAGGGTTTTTATTTTTTTGTTCCCCCTTTTTTTTTGTCGGGTTCTTTTTATTTTTTACACTTCGGAGTAGTTCTCACGCGCCTATATAATTTTGGTTTATTTTTTTTCGGCTTTTACAAGGCAAATTTAGATACCACCAGGGTGGGTTTTTTTTTATAATTTGATATGCCTTTTTTTTACAACCCGGAGGGTATTTTATGGCAACCGACGACCTCTGCTATGGCACGTTTATACTTTTTCTTTTTACGCTAAATAAATTACCCGCTTCTTGGAAAATGGTAACCGACACGAATACTTTTATACCCGGATGTTAAGGTTTTCATTTTTATCTTCTCGGATTTTTGAGGACTTGGGGCAAGTGTTTAGAAAAAAAAGTTTTAGCCTCGAAGTAAACCCCGAAATTTCGATAACCTAGATCTGCACCAGTCGAAATTTTACAGCACACAAAAATAACGAAGCTGGTCGAATTTCCCTTTTATAGCCTGACGACACCCCCGCTCACCAGTCAATTTCGAAGTTAGCAATTTCGAATATGGCAGGTAGGCGTTTACGGATATGAGGCTTTTTGGCCGTGTTTTTGACCACAGAACTACGATTTAGGTCTCTAAATTCATTTTAGAATTGTAGTAAAAACCCAGTCAGAAAACATTCCCGGAAAGGCGTCCATCATTACTATGTTTGACTGTGTTTGTGACACAAAAAACCCAGGCCAGATGTGTATACTAGTTTCATTTTCTCTTAGATTTCTCTTTCGTGTCCAGCAAGCGGAAAGAGAATAGCAAAGTGGTATGTGGGACGTGGGAGTATTAATTTGAGTTCGAAATTAATCTCTTGCATTACGTTTTCACCACACCATTCCTCTGCCACCATCAAAATCACCAATGCATTCCACATTCTTTCTTCAACCAATCTTTATTTGGTTTCGGTTCGTACCTTGGCTAATTGCTAGGAAGAGATCCTACAACTGTGCCCACTGACCATTGCTGTTCTAAATAAATAAATATGATATTTCAAAATCGTTTCCCACAAAACTTTTTCATTTGATAAACACAGCGGAAAAAAAATGGAAAAGAAAACGAAACGATTTCAAAGTCTTTCTTTTTCTCTAGTCCCATCCATATCCTCTAATTCGTACAAACTGCTGCCAGTAATTTTGCGGATTTTTGCTTTTGTAAACTTGGGGCATAGTTTCGCATTTATGCGTTTACTTGCATCACTCAATACAAAATTGCGTTTGTAAACTACGTCGCCTATTTGGTGTTTACTTGCTTCGGGTATTATAGGAATGTTCGTACGTTATATGAGCTTTTTGAAGCGATTCTTTCAGGGCCGAGTGAATAATGTTCATTTTCGCAGCTTTAGGGATTAAATTTAACTCTGAATTGTTCGCACAATTAAGCTTTCTCAGGAGAGCATAATCTGACCCATGCTGTACCATAGTTTGCCCGAACAAGGCCTCATAAGGAGACATACCTATAGCCGAATGAGTGACCGTCCTCAAAGCACAACTGATAGAGGGTAAGTTTATATCCCAATTTTTTTGATCCTTCCCTAGATAGGACCTGATGGCAGCTAGAAGCGAACGATTTACTCGTTCGCTGGCATTTGATTGCGGCGCATACACTGCCGTTCTCAGATGTTTAATACCATAAGAAGTCATCAGCTTAGCAAAGGAACTACTAGTAAATTGTTTACCATTATCACTTAAAATGGTCTCCGGGACTCCATAGGTGCAGAGAATCTGATCATGTAGAAATTTGATGGCTAGCTCTGACGTCGCTTTCCTTATAGCGTGAATGATAACGAATTTCGTTAACTGGTCTAAGGCAATTATTATGAAGGTGTTACCTGTTTTAGACCTAGGGTAAGGACCAAGAAAGTCTATGTACACATGTTGGAAGGGTCGTTCAACGGTAAAGGACTTCCCCATAGGTTGTCGCAAGATCTGGTTAGACACTTTGGAAGTCTTACAAATTTCACAACGAGAAACGTAGCTCTTCACATGCGACGCCATGTTTGGCCAGTAAAATTGATTGCGAAGTCTGTTCAAAGTCTTCCCAATACCTCCATGTGATGCTTTTGGTGGTTCATGGGCCAAGGATATCAGTTGAGAGGTCATCCTCAAGAGGATTACCGGTGCTGTGATTTACCTTCTTATAGACGAAATTGTCTGAGATTTGAAGGTCAGGCAACTGTTCCTTTTGTTTTTCAACGCTGTCGAGGATCTGTACATATTCCGCAGATTTGAAACTGGGATCAGTAAGATCTATGTGCAGTACCTCGTTTGAGCATGATTCCGGCATGTCATCAAGGGACAACCCATCCGCAGCAAAAGCTCTTGACAACGCGTTTGGTACTGTTTGTTGGGAGCCTTTACGATGCTCAATATCGAAATCATACCCTTGAAGCTTAAGACTCCATCGAGCCAACCTACCACTTAGGTCCTTTTGGCCCATCAACCACTTAAGACTAGCATGATCAGTAATAACATGAAAATGATACCCTTCAATATAGGGTCTGAACTGTTCAATGCTAAGGACTGCGGCCAAGCACTCCCTTTCCGTGACGCTATAATTGCACTGGGCTTTATTCAATTTGTGCGAGTAAAAATAGATGGGTCTTTCGGTATTATCATCATCCCTTTGACATAAAACTCCTCCTATACCGGTAGATGAAGCATCGCACAAGACGTAGAAAGGTTTATTATAGTCTGGTGTAATGAGTACAGGATCAGAGGTTAACCTGTCTTTTATGGTGTTAAACGACTTTACAGCTTCTGAATCGAATTCGAATTTCTTAGATTTTTTCAAAGTATTTGTAATGGGCGTCGCAAGAGTTGAGTAGTCCCTGACAAATCTACGAAACCAACCGGACATGCCTAAGAACCTACGCACTTGGCGCTGGTTTTGGGGGATCGGAAAATCTTGAATGGCAGAGATCTTTGCTGGATCTGTTTTTATACAACCATTGCCGATGACGTAACCTAGATACCTAAGCTCTTTATAGCAGAACTTAGACTTTTCGAGGTTAATAGTTAGTCCAGCTGTCTTTAATTTATCCGCGATAATAGTTAGAAACCGTATGTGTTCTTCAAAGGTGCTCGAGACTATAAGAAGATCGTCTAAGTAAACAAAAACCTTTTCTCTTAGTTCGTGTGGTACCACTTTGTCCATTAATTTGCAAAGACGTTGAGGTGCATTGCAAAGGCCAAAGGGCATTACTTTGAACTGGTATAAGGGCCTACCAGGAACCGTAAACGCAGTCTTTTCCCGTGAGGATTTCTCCAACGGTATCTGCAAAAATGCGTCCTTCAGATCCACGCTAGATATATAGCGTGTATCTGAAATACGGCTAAGCACAGCTTGAATATGAGGCAAAGGATAGGCACTTTTCCTTGTCTTTTGGTTAACTTTTCTGTAGTCCAAGCACATCCGGTTTTTCCCCGGTTTTCGTACAAGGACCACAGGAGAGCTCCATGGACTGTTGCTCTCTTCAATTATGCCCATTTCCAACCTGTCCAATTCCTCATATTACAGCTTTTGCACCGCTGGAGAAACGGGATAGTGTCTTTGTTTGATTGGTTCGGCATCCCCCGTATCGATTTCGTGTTCCTCCAGTGTGGTTCTGCCCAAGCCAAGTTTGGCATAGGATGGGAACACACTGATGGTTGTTTTTAATTTACCTAGATCCTCCTCCGAAAGTTCTAGCATCTCTGAGGCGAAGCTTTCAAAGGAAATGTCTGGAAGAGACATTTCGGATATCACATGCGGGGCAATGTTATAAGCTTTCCAAAAGTTTATACCTAAATATAGCTTTTGTTGTAAGCTGGGGACTATAAACATGTCTATCGGTTTGATTATATTTTTATACGTAATGTTAGCTACAAATTTTCCAATAATTGGTTGCTTTTGTCCGTCTGCTGTTCTAACGCTGGAAGTGAAACGTGTAAAGGGAATTTTATGCTGGCTCAGAAAATCCTCACCACCTAGACCTAAACAGCTGATGCTGGCACCACTATCCAGTAGTCCAAGCATGTGTTCTTCGAAAATTTTTACCATCGCATAGGGACGGGGATCGTCCGAGCAACATAAGGTTGTTGCCTCTATACTTTTTAAAACATTTTTCCTATCCTTTTTACGATTTCGTATCCTTGCGATTCTGTTTGAGACTGTGGGGTTTTGCGTAGAAAAAATCCTATTTCTTGCAGCATAATACTCAACTTGACGTTCATGCAGACTTTTAAAGTTGTAGTTTAAATTCGGTTTTGGGGTGGATAGATCTTTGACTATTGCTATTGAATCTGAAGATTTTTTTTTTAAATTTGTGTTGGGGTAAACTTTAGTTCGGATTTGGGGTATGAATTCATTGTATCTAATTGGTTTCCGGATTTTGACGTAGCGAGCAAAGCAGTCCGGTTTAAGATTTGCTCTGTCTGGAGTTTCCCGAACATTTTAAACTTGTACATTTTGGGGACGTGGTTCCTTCTTTACCACATCGATAGCAAAATAAAGATCTCTGGGCAACAGGGCATTCCATATAACCATGGCCTAGCACCCTGCAATTCCAGCAAACGTATTTACTGGTATCCCGTATTTCGCGAATGGCTTCGACAGTAGCTGTCGCTGGTGTTTGGTTTACTGGGGAATAGAAGTCTTCTGTGGTATCGATCTCACTCACATTCCTGCGAATTGGTTGGAAACCCGAACCTTTTGGTTTTTGTTCATCAGGCTTATTCAGATATCTTTCGATAGTTCTGCGAACATAGACCATTTCATTCAACCCTTGAGGTCTATAAGTTAGCAGAAGTTCACCCATCCGCCTTCCAACTTTTTGCTTCACTAGGGTCATTATCTCCGGACTTTGTTTAGGGACAAGTAAGCGCGCATTTAAACTTTGAATAGCAGTAAAGAAATCATCAAAAGATTCATAAATTTTTTGACGACGGTCGTACATACGCCTAGCAAGTTCACCATCAGTTTCTAAGGTACGGAACCGTTCAATAATGGCATATCGAAGGGCTGGCCAATTAACGGCGGGATTGCCTTTCAAATAAAGCCAATATCAAGTTGCAACATCACCATCAACAAATTGATGGAAATTAAGAACGATCTCATCCCAGGTGGACTTGTAACAACTTTTTAACCTTTCCAGCCGAAATATAAATTCGTCCACAGTCATATTTTCGTTATTGTATTTCAACCCCCATTTGTGGTAATTGTAAAATTTAGAGTTAAAATTTGAGGGTGTGCTACTACCTGGCGTAAGGTTTACTTGAGATTGTTCCCCGGGAACGCTATTTAAATTCATATTGCGAATTCGTGCAAGAAATTCTTCTGCACTAGGATCTAAATTGCTTGCCTGAGCCGTTTGCTGAGCAGCGACTGAAATTCCAGCTGTGTTTGGTACCGAGGCAACGGGTTGTTTGGGAGTGGTTCGCGTCTACGGACCTCATATTCGCTTCGGGCCGCAGGAGTATTGGCTAATAAGGTTTCCCGAACAATGTCAACCATTTGTTTCTTCAGTTCTTCTCTATTTAATTCCATCTCTCTACGCATAGCTTGCAAATCTTCAGTTCTATTAACTCCGATGGAAGCAGTTACTAAGCCTTGGATGTAAGTTGGCAAGTCTATTTCATCATTTCCATTTTCTGGAAATCTAAGACTGTGATTTGGATCAAGTCTATTACGATGAGAGCCTGAAGCCACTGAAGCCGGATTCAGAGCGACTTGCCCGGGAGCTATCTGACCTGAACCTCTATTTCGTGAATCAAAATTTTCATTTATGGCGGGCGGAAACCCGGGCGTCATCTGATTTTCAGAAGCCATGGTTCCTTGTCTATGTCTACCTCTACCACGGAAATGCATTTGACCTCGACCACGAATAACCCTACTGCGACCCCAACTTCGACCTGAACGCAACAAATGACTTTCTTCACCTTCAGAAGAAAGCATACGGTGTTAACCGAACCTTTTGCAAGATTTTAAATAACTTCAAAAAAATATATAGAACTGAAAAAAAATGGGAGAAAAATAGTATCTAAATATCAACTCTTAATAACAGTAATAATTCAAAAATGTGACTATGCAAAATTTATATAAAAAAAAAAATATCAAAACTTGTATTTAACAAAAAAAAATCGAAATATCAATTAAATCTTTTAAGCTTAAGAAAAAAAAATTTTTGGTTGTACTTTTTCATAGATAGGTTTGGTGGATGGGACAATTAGAAAAAGAAATGACTGACCGAAAATAAGGATTGGTATTACGCTAAGAACTCACGGACATATTGACAATTCTGAAAATCGAAAATGTTTTGATACAGCAAAAATATAGTAAAATCTGGTTTCTTTATATTGGTCCGATTTTTTTAATTCAAGAGCGTAAAAACTTTTCATCTCGCAACGGACTTAGTACATGCTACCTGAGCTTATACTAACGGACGAACGATGAAAATTTTCTGCAAGCAAATATTCTAAAACCTTCTGAGCAACTATAATTCTGGTGTAAATAACCTGAAAATACGGATTCAAAAGGCCAAAGAACTTTGCGGTTTAATTAGATAATAATTGAAATATACAAATCCGTCGCAGCAGATTAAACGGGGATAAAAAATGCAGCCCATTTACTGGACGATCCGATCCTAACTTCCATTTACAAGTCTAAGAAAAACTAATTATCTTCCAAACCAGAATATACTTAAACAATGCAAGATTCATGCTAATCAAAAAACCTTATTCATGCAGTATCTAATATTCAACTTATACGGGATGGAAAATTAAGGCGAATCGGGCCCCACGTTGGGCGCCACCTGTAACGGAACCGAGCTTTCGGCAAGGACTCTCTACAACTGTTTGTAACTCTCTCCAACAGCAGAGGTGCTAAAACTCTAAAATCCAAACTCACGACAGCACATTAATAAACTATTCTGATCGAGAAGTCCTTTATCCTTTGCTTCCATTAACCACCATTACTGCCCACTATTTACAGGTATAGAGGGTTGATCCTGGCAGTGGAAGAAAAGGGTGTTCAGGTACAACAGCTGGCATGTTTGCGTAATGCACAACCTAGCTCGTCGGATGAACGATTGTTACGATTTTCATGCCATAGTTAGATAAAAAAAAATCGGGTTCATTAAATATGAAGCCCAAATTCGCCTTTGATTGATAATTCCCCCTTTTCCCACCGTGAGGAGAGTCAGAGATGTTAATGACTCTCGAGGCTGCCCACCCACGCATCGTAATGACACGGCCTTGCTATTATTTCCCTCAAATGCTTATAATAGCCCCTATCTATCATTTTTCAAAACTTAAAGATTCCTCGTCTTCAATCTAATTTTATGCTAACCAGTAAAAAAAAAAATCCTAATCTGCAATATCATGCACTTACAAAAAAAATCTATCTTTAACCCGGAACAGAATGCATCCTATCCTCAGATCTTCAAAAAAAAAAACGAAAGAATTGATCTTCCTACATACTTATCCCCATCCGTTCGGTCGTCACCTTCTCTCATAATTACCACATCCACCAATTAGAACTTCGCTCAATCCATAGTCATGTTTCGCCGTGGCATATTAAACCTGTATGGATAAAAGTGAACAATCTTCCCGAAAGAATCGAACGAGCGGAAGATGCACTAGCACAAAAACCAATTAACACCCAAATATTCCATTTGCACAATCTCAAAATTTTATTAAAAAAAAATTAACTTAGCTTTACTACCAGAATGCAACAAAATATATGATCTTAGTTTAAAATTTTATAATTGACTGATTTCCTTGAATCCCCGATACACCACATAAGTAAATAGCACCAACGACGTTAAAAATCCACCAATCTGTTTTATAGACTCAGTGAATAAATTTCAATCAAATATTTCTTTTTTTTCATGCAAAATTTATTTTTTTAATCACTTTAGAGACTTACCATAAAAAATCCTTTGTGGTGGTGCACCGCTCCAGAGGATATTGTTGAAATTCTAGAATAAGTTCATGAGGGAGAAAAAAATTGTTGAATGAAACTTAAATCACTGTATAGCGACCCATAATTGGCGAGATCTCTCTTTTATCACTTGTGAAATTTGTAACGATTCTTATCAAGGCTTTAATTACTTCCTAGGTGGAAGGGAATGGTCAGGGAAGAGTTAAGTGAAATAAAATTTTTCTCTTTTACTACGATGGGGTTAATTAATGAATCTAATAAGATTTTGATTTCGAAAGTACAATAAGGTAAGTTTTAACACAAGAAAATACACAACCAAAAATTTATACAAATTTATGACGAATGATGGGGTTGAATTCGTTGATGGTGAAGTCGCTGGTGGGTGGTGGATCTCGCGGTACTATGATAGGACTTTCCTTTACCGTCAGGCGTTCGTGTGGATGTAGACGTCTCTCAGGTAGATAGATGACTTTTGGCCTTGGCAATCGAGTCTTTTCGGCGTATCTCATGCAGAGGAGTTTCACGAGTACGCTTGGCACTAACACTTAAGGCGGGGAATTTTCGGGGAGTGTAAGGGGGGTACACTGGGTAGTCTCTTTTTAAGGTGTTATGTGGGATTAATTTTTTTCCCAGCTTAATAATTTGTGCGCCTAAGGTGCGCGGACTTTTATAGGATGATTAGTTGGGGTTTCACTTCACAGGGTTTTTATTTTTTTGTTCCCCCTTTTTTTTTGTCGGGTTCTTTTTATTTTTTACACTTCGGAGTAGTTCTCACGCGCCTATATAATTTTGGTTTATTTTTTTTTCGGCTTTTACAAGGCAAATTTAGATACCACCAGGGTGGTTTTTTTTTTATAATTTGATATGCCTTTTTTTTACAACCCGGAGGGTATTCCGAAATTTCGATAAACTAGAAAATCATTTTAGAATTTTTGGAAAATAGGTGTGACCAAATAATAATTTTGTAGTCAAAACCCAGTCAGAAAACATTCCCGGAAAGGCGTCCATCATTACTATGTTTGACTGTGTTTGTGACACAAAAAACCCAGGCCAGATGTGTATACTAGTTTCATTTTCTCTTAGATTTCTCTTTCGTGTCCAGCAAGCGGAAAGAGAATAGCAAAGTGGTATGTGGGACGTGGGAGTATTAATTTGAGATCGAAATTAGTCTCTTGCATTACGTTTTCACCACACCATTCCTCTGCCACCATCAAAATCACCAATGCACTCCACAATCTTTCTTCAACCAATCTTTATTTGGTTTCGGTTCGTACCTTGGCTAATTGCTAGGAAGAGATCCTACAACTGTGCCCACTGACCATTGCTGTTCTAAATAAATAAATATGTTATTTCAAAATCGTTTCCCACACTTCTATTCCGTTGACAAGACGTGCATATGCTCACATGCTTTTGTACATCAGCTTTCATGTTTGGCCAGAAGTATTTCGCCTTTATTCGGCTATACATCCGTGAAACACCTTGGTGGCCTCCGAGTGGGGAATCATGATATTCTGACAAAATCTTAGAAATTATCTCTGGATCAGTCAAGGAAATCCTTTTATCAATGTGAAGGTATATGTCTAATGTCATATCTCCAAAAACTTTATTCAATATTCTTTTGAAAGTATGTCTAACTTGGTTGTCTGGGACAGGTAGTGAAAAAGAAATAGTTTTTTTCGAACTTAGTTTGTTCCTTAATTGTTCGGAGACTCTTTTCGGTTATTTCTTCGTCCTTTGTCGTACGGAACGGTAAGGGTAGTGTAACGACAATCAAAGAATTATATACATTAAATTTACCTATAGTGGGTTTTGTAAAGTTTTGAATTCTTTTTACTAGGGATTGCTCGTCTGTTGAGTCTATAAGGGGTAGTATTACGATTTTGTAGTTGGAATTTTTATTTATAAAGATAGATTCGAGTTTTTCGATAACATTGCATTCGGGTCCTGTTTTAGAGTCTTGTGATGATTTCAGTTTGAATTCTAAGTCTCCCGAATTGATAGCGTTAAGGGCTTTGAGTCCCGATTGAAATATCTTTAGGCATTTTTCATAGTCTGGTGTCTCATTGTATTCCAGAGCAGCGACGTATTTCATGAATTCCATTATTGGAAAATAGGTGTGACCAAATAATAATTTTGTAGTCAAAACCCAGTCAGAAAACATTCCCGGAAAGGCGTCCATCATTACTATGTTTGACTGTGTTTGTGACACAAAAAACCCAGGCCAGATGTGTATACTAGTTTCATTTTCTCTTAGATTTCTCTTTCGTGTCCAGCAAGCGGAAAGAGAATAGCAAAGTGGTATGTGGGACGTGGGAGTATAAATTTGAGATCGAAATTAGTCTCTTGCATTACGTTTTCACCACACCATTCCTCTTCCACCATCAAAATCACCAATGCATTCCACAATCTTTCTTCAACCAATCTTTATTTGGTTTCGGTTCGTACCTTGGCTAATTGCTAGGAAGAGATCCTACAACTGTGCCCACTGACCATTGCTGTTCTAAATAAATAAATATGTTATTTCAAAATCGTTTCCCACACTTTTATTCCGTTGACAAGACGTGCATATGCTCACATGCTTTTGTACATCAGCTTTCATGTTTGGCCAGAAGTATTTCGCCTTTATTCGGCTATACATCCGTGAAACACCTTGGTGGCCTCCGAATGGGGAATCATGATATTCTGACAAAATCTTAGAAATTATCTCTGGATCAGTCAAGGAAATCCTTTTATCAATGTGAAGGTATATGTCTAATGTCATATCTCCAAAAACTTTATTCAATATTCTTTTGAAAGTATGTCTAACTTGGTTGTCTGGGACAGGTAGTGAAAAAGAAATAGTTTTTTTCAAACTTAGTTTGTTCCTTAATTGTTCGGAGACTCTTTTCGGTTATTTCTTCGTCCTTTGTCGTACGGAACGGTAAGGGTAGTGTAACGACAATCAAAGAATTATATACATTAAATTTACCTATAGTGGGTTTTGTAAAGTTTTGAATTCTTTTTACTAGGGATTGCTTGTCTGTTGAGTCTATAAGGGGTAGTATTACGATTTTGTAGTTGGAATTTTTATTTATAAAGATAGATTCGAGTTTTTCGATAACATTGCATTCGGGTCCTGTTTTAGAGTCTTGTGATGATTTCAGTTTGAATTCTAAGTCTCCCGAATTGATAGCGTTAAGGGCTTTAAGTCCCGATTGAAATATCTTTAGGCATTTTTCATAGTCTGGTGTCTCATTGTATTCCAGAGCAGCGACGTATTTCATGAATTCCATTATTGGATTTGGCACTTTTCTGGGGTATAGTTTTTCCAAACCAGTACTTACATCTCTCATAAAAGTTTCCTTAGACTTCTGGACTTTAATGGGAACTTTAAGTAGGTTTTCTTGTTCCCAAGGCAGCATCACGCCTGACCACTCGATTAGATTATACCCAAGGATCTCAAAGTCTCCTCGCATTGTTGCTACACCGAGATGTGCATCTCTGGATGTGTATTCAATTGTACCATTGTGCATTTTCTTTGGATCTGGCTCGAAATCTTTTTGGGTGTAGTGACTAGCTAAACCAAAGTCTACCAGATATGCTTGAGAAGCACCACCTTTTCCATACCCTAATAAGATGTTGGCTCATTTCAAATCAGCATTGACATACGTTTGGCCGTGGATATACTCATACACATCCAACATCTGTAAGGCAAGACGATAAATTGTGTGTTCTGGAATCTTTCTTCCGTTTTCCAAGAAAAGCTTCCAAATATCGTCTCCATAACGTGGCATTACAACAAAGCGATGTTTCACATTGTTAATGTCGTGTGATCCCTTACCAACTAGATAAGTCTTCTTTGGTGAACTCGAAGCTTTACACGCTGAATATATTTGACCATGACTTCCCATGGCTATTGACAGTCCGATTTTCCATGATGTTTTGGACAAATCAGTTATTATTGTCTTAACTGAAACCTGGCTCAATCCAAGTCATTTGGACACTGAGCTCTTTAGTCAGGACTTCTCAGTTTATCGTAAAGACCGTCATTACGATAAGCCAGAAGATGTGGGAGGTGGTGCATTGATTTCTGTAAGAAATATTTATATGTCGTCTCAAATCACTTTTCCTTTTTCCTTTACAATTGATGTATTATGTGTCAAAGTATCCGTACAGTTAAATAGTATATATGTCGTAAACGTCTATATTCCTCCAAAGAGTCCTGTCTCAGCTTATACTGAGCTCTCTTTAGTTTTAGATTATGTAATGGAATTGTGTTGTATGAAAAGCTATATTTTATTGTTGGGCGATTTTAATTTGCCAGAAGTGAATTGGGTCCCTTCTAAAGACGGATCCTTTCAAGTTGCATCTTTGACTTCGTCTCAGCAAGAGCTTCGTTTACTTGACAATATCATTTCCTCAGACTTACAGCAAATAAGCTGTATTAGAAATTTTATGAATCGCATGCTCGATTTAGTTTTTTCATCTGACGCAGTTAGTACTGTTGTTCTTAAATCTAAGTATGGCATTACTAACTTAGATAATCTTCACCCACCTTTAGATATTTTTCTGGATCTGAGCTCTGATTTATATGTTCGAAGTAACTCATTTGACTGTTCATATACTTTTGACTTTCGGAGAGCGAATTTCGATTTGCTTTCCGAAGAACTCATCAGAGCCGGTATATGTAATATATCAGCTTCTGACAATATCGACGTTGCAGTCAAATGCTTTTACTTGATTTTGGAAAATTGTATGAACAAAATTATTCCCCGAAAAATACTTAAAAATTCCTGCTTTAATCAGCCTTGGTATACCAAAGAACTAAAGATTCTGCGGAACAAAAGGAACAAAGCCTGGAAAGCCTACATTAAGACTCATTCTACATCTGACCACAATGTTTATATTAGTTTTTTTGAAAACTTTAACACGCTCTCTAAAACTCTGTACTCCAACTACCTTAGACAGATGTCTTTCTCTTTAAGGGATGACCCGAAAAGTTTTTGGCGATTTGTGAATTCAAAGAAAAAATCTGATGGGTACCCAGTTAACTTTATTTCTGGTGATACTCCTCTAGAGAATACTAACGATATTTGTAATGCCTTCGCTAATCATTTTCGAAGCTCTTTCTGTGATACCCCCGTAGTAATCGATGAAAACTACTTTACGTATTTACGTAACTGCTCTCAAGTAAGCTTTAATAATATCCCTGTTCATAGTGACAAAATTTTAAAATATTTATCACTTCTGCAAGATGACTTTTCGTCCGGTCCGGATGGAATCCCGCCAATTCTTTTAAAGAAATGCCGTTCCATAATAGTGGTCCCACTTCAATATCTTTTTCAGCTTTCAACCAAAACAGGCGTTTTCCCAAGTCTTTGGAAAAAGTCCTCTATCACTCCGGTTTTTAAAAAGGGTGATAAGATAGAAATAAAAAACTACAGGCCTATATCCAAACTGTCTTGCATCCCCAAACTCTTTGAGCAAGTTGTTTGTGACAGCCTCTCATTCTTTACAAAAAATATTATTTGCAGGCAGCAGCATGGCTTTATGCAGAAAAGATCAACGGTAACAAACCTTCTTTCTTTTCTTCACAAATGTTCCAATGCGCTTGAAAATGGGTATGAGCTCGACTGTATTTACACTGATTTTTCCAAAGCATTTGATCAACTCTCTCATGATGTTATATTATATAAGCTTAAGGCTTTCGGATTTCCTAAAATATTTATTGTATGGATATGCTCTTATCTCGAAAATAGAACGTACCAAGTAAAATTTCGTAACAGATTTTCGAATCCCTTCAATGCTCTGTCGGGTGTACCACAAGGCAGTCACCTTGGGCCTTTGCTTTTCATTGTTGCCATTAATGACGTTGTCTCGTGCATTTCGTATAGTGAAATTCTAATTTTCGCAGATGATATGAAAATTTTTAAATCCATTCAAAATACTTCTGATCGCGCACTCCTTCAAAAAGATATCGATAGCTTTGGAACATGGTGTGAAAAGAATGGTCTTAGTCTCAACCCCTCGAAGTGCCAAACTATGACTTTCTCGAAAAAACGTGAACCTAGTAGAGCTATGTATTTAATGTCTGGTCATTCATTGTGTAATGTCTCAAGTTTTCGTGACCTAGGTGTTTACTTCAATATTAACCTTGAATTTAGTGAGCACATAAACTCAATTGTTAGGAAAGCAAATTCTATGCTAGGTTTCATAAAGAGGTGGTCAAAAGAATTTGATGATCCTTATGTAACACTATCTTTGTATAACTGCTACGTTCGCCCTCATCTCGAGTACGCCTCACAAGTTTGGTCTCCCCTATATGTCAACGTTCTGCTTGCGAAGGATATGGGTTTATCTTTTCCAATAAGACCTTGTGACATGATAGCTCCAATTCCGACATCGCTTGCATCTGTGATCACAATAAATTCTTCTTTGAAATTGGGGTAAGCTAAGACTGGGGGTTTATTAATTAATTTTTTAGATCTCTAAAAGCTCCATCGCAGAAGGCATCCCATTTGAAAACACAGTTTTTCTTTAGCAGCTTTGTAAGAGGTTTTGCTATCGTAGAAAAATTTTCTATAAATTTTCTATAATAGCCAACGAAGCCTAGAAAAGACTTTATACCTTTAGCATTTTTAGGTGTAGGGTACGTTTTAACGGCTTTGATCTTTTCGGGGTCTGGTTTAAGTCCATCTAACGAAATAAGATGACCTAGATACATGAGTTCAGCAGAGGCAAAAATGTTTTTTCCACGGGTATCGCCTTTCGCGAGGAATTGGCAAGTCCTCCGTTAGTATTCATTGCCATGAAAAGCGCTTTCTCGATTAGCCGTTCGGAACCGGCAGAAAATTGTAGGTCCCCTGCATTCCCCTACAAGGCATGGTTGTGAGAAATGCGCTAGGCCCAGGGGCTTCTCGCTCTGTTGCGCCACCCCATTTATTTTTTTTATTTAGATACAAGAGTTCGTGTTTTAGAAAATTACATTTCTCTGATTGTAATTTCAGATTGTGGATGCTTAGTTGGTTGAGAACTTTTAATAATTTGGAGTTATGATCTTTAAGGTTGTATCCGTATAGGATACAATACGTGAGGGCGGCCGTGGTGCAGTGGTAGAGTGTTTGGTAGAGAGGCCGGATGCGTGGGTTCGAATCCCGCTCTGGGCATCTACTTTTCTTTCAGCCTCCCAGTTTGATATGGACGCCGCCCTTGAGGTTATATATGTGAAATTACTAACAACTTATTTCCAACTACTGCAACACAAAAAAAAGGGAAATCTGCTACTCTGGTAGTACAATGGACTGGATATTAGGTCTGAGTTCTCCAGATTAGCATATAAGCCTCCTCTTTTTTTAATAAAAAAAAAAAAAAATCCGTATAGAACTATATCGTCCATATAAACGAAACAATCAAAACCTTGTAAGCCAGTGAGAACAGTGTTCATTAGGCGTTGAAAGGTTGCAGGAGCGTTCTTAAAACCGAATGGCATTCGATTATATGCATAATGGCCAAAGGGAGTGCTGAATGCGGTCTTGCATCGATCTTTTTCATCCATTAAGATTTGATGGAATCCTTTAGCCAAATCCAAGGTGCTGAAATATTTAGCTCTACCCAATTGATCAAATATGTCACTGATATTTGGTAATGGGTATGCATCGCCGACGGTTAAATCGTTTAGTTTCCTGAAATCTTCAACTACCCTCCAATGTTTGCTTCCATCGTTTCCAGGTTTTTTGGAAACGAGTAGCAGGAGTGAGTTCCAGGGACTCGAGCTTGGTCGTACGATGTCGTCGTCTAACATCTCTTGAACTTGTTTATGGATTTCTTCTTTTTGGCTTTCAGGGAGTCGATAAGGTTTTACGTAAAGTGCGGGTTTACTCTCATCAGTACCGATCTTATGAGTCATGGAATCGGTGTTGGTGAGGTGATCACCCTCAAGATAAAACAATTCGTTGTAGTCTCTACAAATCTTGAGGATAGAATTCTTTTCTTGAGCGTTGCAATGGTCTAATATCAACATGGACTCTAGTTTTTCCATTCGTTTTTCTACTTTGCTACTAAAATTTTTCTTATTGTACTGCTCGTACTGATCTAAACTATCAAAATATAAATTAAGATTATTTAAATAGAGCATTTTCTCTGTTTCTAAAGTATTCATAGTTAGAACTCTGATTTTATTGTTTATAGGCCTTACTATGGATTCGCCAACATATACTCCTGGACAAATCTGTTTCTTTTTGATCAAAATGTCTACAGATTTTTTGTTAGCTTTTTTGAAGGGAATTTCGATCATTTGTTGAGACCTAGGTGGAAGGATAAAACATAAATTTGTTTTGAAAGGGTTTGTTTCTGATGTAGTCTTACGTATTGCTGCATCTTTATCAGTAGACGCTTTAGTTTCTTTGCTCTTTTGGCTGTTGTTTTCTAAAGTCTTATTTTTATTTTTAGCTGCTACACCACTATTTAATGTAGTCTTGTTTATTGCTGCATCATTATCAGCATACGCTTTAGTTTCCTTGCTCTTTTGGCTGTTGTTTGCTAAAGTCTTATTTTTGTTTATAGCTGCTACACCACTGTTTAATGTAGTCTTATTTATTGAATCGTTTTTTACTTTGACCGGTGATTTATTCAAATCTAGTTCTTTGTTGTCGGAGCTAGCAATCAATTTAAGCTTATCGGAATTTCGGTTGATGGTGGCTTTATTGGATTTCAGAATAAAATTATTCTCCTCAGCTTTTTCATCACCTTTTGTTTCCAAATCACAGCCCGTAGGCACCACCTCGTGAGGGGTAGCTTTTCGGATGCTTTCTCTGATAACAGGGTCTTCGATTTGAATGTCGTAAATCTCTAAAACATTTTCTTTATAGTTTACTTTTTTAATTGCATCTCAGAGACTAAGTCGCACGAAGCTTAGAGCAAGCTCATTTGTACGTACTTATCTACGCTCTTCATCATAAATGCAAGTGTTAGAGGTTAGAAAACAGCAACACCAGCACAAAACGAACGTATAGAAAATATATATATGAGAAAAAAAATAAATACAAATAGTGACATACAATATAGAACACCTAACATGAAAAACAATAATAATTAATTAAACAAAGCTACTAAAAATAAAACAAAGTATAAACTACAAATATTTTGAAAAACAATAAACTAAGAAACATTGAACAAAAATCATGCATGTGGAGCACTGGTTTTAAATTTTTGTTTTAAACTAGATTTATTAATGTTGAAATCTAAAAGTAGAGAGTTAGAATTATATAATCTACTCATGCGTGATAGCGGCTCATTCATGCCGTAATTGGTTCTATGATGGGGGCAATGAATCAACTCCAAATTACGCAAGTGGTGAGATCCTCCGCGGTAGTTAAAACATATGGACGAGAGCAAGTAAGGAGCATCTATAAAGCCAGTCAAAAGCTGATGGAAAAATACTAGGTCGTTGTTGATACGTCTTTGACTAAGGGTTTGCAATTGCAAAAGTTTGATTCGATGTTCATAAGGAGGTAGATTGAATGGATCTTCCCAAGGAAGACCCTTCAAAGCAAAACGTATAAATTTATGTTGCACAGCCTCGATACGATGTTTATGAATTTCATATAGGGGAGACCAAACTTGTGAGGCGTACTCGAGATGAGGACGAACATAACAGTTGTACAAAGATAATGTTACATAAGGATCATCAAATTCTTTTGACCACCTTTTTATGAAACCTAGCATAGAATTTGCTTTCCTTACTATTGAGCTTATATGCTCATTAAATTCAAGGTTAATATTGAAGTAAACACCTAGGTCACGAAAACTTGAGACACTACATAATGAATGACCAGACATTAAGTATATAGCTTTGCTAGGTTCACGTTTTTTCGAGAATGTCATTGTTTGGCACTTCGAAGGGTTAAGACTAAGACCATTCTTTTCACACCATGTTCCAAAGCTATCGATATCTTTTTGAAGAAGTACGCGATCAGTAGTATTTTGAATGGATTTAAAAATTTTCATATCATCTGCGAAAATCAGAATTTCACTATACGAAATGCATGAAACAACGTCATTGATTGCGATAATGAAAAGCAAATACCCAAGGTGACTGCCTTGGGGTACACCCGACAGAGCATTGAAGGGACTGGAAAAGCTGTTACGAAATTTTACTTGGTACGTTCTATTTTCGAGATAAGAGCAAATCCATGCAATAAATATTTTTGGAAATCCAAAAGCTTTGAGCTTATATAATATTACATCATGAGAAAGTTGATCGAATGCTTTGGAAAAATCAGTGTAAATACAGTCGAGCTCATACCCATTTTCAAGGGCATTAGAACATATGTGAAGAAAAGAAAGAAGGTTTGTTACCGTTGATCTTTTCTGCATAAAGCCATGCTGCTGTCTGCAAATAATATTTTTTGTAAAAAATGAGAGGCTGTCACAAACAACCTGTTCAAAGAGTTTGGGGATGCAAGATAGCTTGGATATAGGCCTGTAGTTTTTTATTTCTATCTTATCACCCTTTTTAAAAACCGGAGTGATAAAGGACTTTTTCCAATGACTAGGAAAAACACCTGTTTTGATTGAAAGCTGAAAGAGATATTGAAGTGGGAACATTATTACGGAACGGCATTTCTTTAACAGAACTGGGGGGATTCCATCCGGACCGGACGAAAAGTCATCTTGCAGAAGTGATAAATATTTTAAAATGTTGTCACTATGAACAGGGATATTATTAAAATTAACTTGAGAGCAGTTACGTAAATACGTAAAGTAGTTTTCATCTATTACTATAGGGGTATCGCAGAAAGAGCTTCGAAAATGATTAGCGAAGGCATTACAAATATCGTTAGTATTCTCTAGAGGAGTATCACCAGAAATAAAGTTAACTGGGTAGCCATCAGATTTTTTCTTTGAATTAACAAATTGCCAAAAACTTTTTGGGTCATCCCTTAAAGAGAAAGACATCTGTCTTAGGTAGTTGGAGTAAAGAGTTTTGGAGAGCGTGTTAAAGTTTTCAAAAAAACTAATATAAATACTATAGTCATTTGTAGAATGAGTTTTAATGTAGGCTTTCCAGGCCTTATTTCTCTTATTACGCAGAATCTTTAGTTCTTTGGTATACCAAGGCTGATTAAAGCAGGAATTCTTAAGGATTTTTCGGGGAATAATTTTGTTCATACAATCTTCCAAGATCAAGTAAAAGCATTTGACTGCATCGTCGATATTGTCAGAAGCTGATACATTATCTATACCGGCTCTGGTGAGTTCTTCGGAAAGCAAATCGAAATTCGCTCTCCGAAAGTCAAAAGTGTATGAACAGTCAAATGAGTTACTATGAACATATAAATCAGAACTTAAATCCAGAAAAATATCTAAAGGTGGGTGAAGATCATCTAAGTTAGTAATGCCATACTTAGATTTAAGAACAACAGTACTAACTGCGTCAGATGAAAAAACTAAATCGAGCATGCGATTCATAAAGTTTCTAATACAGCTTATTTGCTGTAAGTCTGAGGAAATGATATTGTCAAGTAAACGAAGCTCTTGCTGAGACGAAGTCAGTGATGCTACTTGAAAGGATCCGTCTTTAGAAGGGACCCAATTCACTTCTGGCAAATTAAAATCGCCCAATAATAAAATATAGCTTTTAAGACAAGACAATTCCATTACATAATCTAAAACTAAAGAGAGCTCAGTATAAGCTGAGACAGGACTCTTTGGAGGAATATAGACGTTTACGACATATATACTATTTAACTGTACGGATACTTTGACACATAAGACATCAGTTGTAAATGGAAAAGGAAAAGTGATTTGAGAAGACATGTAAGTATTTCTTACAGAAATTAATGCACCACCTCCCACATCTTCAGGCTTATCGTAGTGACGGTCTTTACGATATACTGAGAACTCGTTGCTAAAAAGCTCAGTGTCCAAATGACTTGGATTGAGCCAGGTTTCAGTTAAGGCAAATATATCATGCGAGAAGACATGAGAGTTAAGATAAAGATTCGTAATTTTTGTACGAAGCCCTCTAACATTTTGGTAAAAGAGGGTAATTCTATTTAGTTTTTTGGCTCAGGTGTCCGTTCAGTGCTTACTGGTTTTTTCCTGCGTAATGTAAACTCTTTAATGAGTGTACCATCAGGCCAAGAATTACTATTCAAAATAGAATTAGAGAGGGAAGGAGGAACAACTAACTTGAATGAAGACACAAAGCTATTGTTTTTACTAATTTTGTTACATTTGATTGACGTAATAGAAGGGATACTCTTTTTGTCAACCAGATGCCGTAAAACATCTTCCGTGGTGATTTCTGGTTTAAGTCGTGAAATAAAAAGAGATATAGGTTTGGGAACAGCTTCCATAAGGACATTTATTCCCAGAGAATTTGGATCAATTACAGGCTGCGTATCCATAGAGTCCGAGTTTTCGAACGTTGACGCAGTGGACTGAATTTCATCTTGGGTAACTGTAGGATTTTTAGCTACTGACGCAGTGGACTCAAGACCTTGACCTTTGCTCGCATTGCTCCTCAATGTTTTACGCTTAGGAGGAGGACTAGAGTTTTGATTAATAACTAAGCCATCACGATTTCTTTTTGAGCTTTTGGATGAAGCTAAGGCCGAGCTGGTAGCAGAAGTCATTTGTTGTTGAAGGTCTGCTAATGTTTGGGTCTTGTCAATGATGATAGTGTCCAAATCATTAGTAGAAGTTGAAGTATCCACAGAACTATGTGGAGAAGAAAACGAATTAAGATTGGAAACACTATCCTTGAAAATCTTAAGGAGTTCCTCAAATCCTTTCGATAGTTTTAAAATGTCCAATTTAAAAGCGGACATTTTAATTGCCAGTAGGTAAATTGATATTTTTTTACAATCGGAACAATACCAACATGCAATCTTAGACGCACTTATTTTGTCTAAAAATGCATTGTTTGATCCGATACATTTAGAATGGAATACTTTTCCGCAAGGCCCATAACATTCAAAAAGAGGGGCACTATTGGAGCTTTCCATGCATTTATCCGCAGCACAGGCCATGATAAAATTAAATGATAATAATAATAAATCAAATTGCAAATGCAATGAAGATAGATAGAAAAAAAGAAAATTAAATAAAATAATACGAAAAATAAAAAAAAAAAAAAAAAAAAATTATATGTGACTCCACTGGGATATGAACCTGTGACGCGTAGGTTAAAATATGATAAAAGGCTGACCTGCTAGACGATTGCACCACCAAGCAGATAATTTGAAGCAAGTTATTACTTTAAATATACAAAAATAAACAAAAATATAACTAATTTAGAAAAAGATGATTATTGAATTTACCAATAGGCCAGAATGAGATAAGTATGTTTTTAAAACTACTCAAAATACACTCAAACGGAACCGAAAAATTAAAAAAAATCAATTTCTCACCAAACACTGTGATCAAAAACGAAACACAAATTTAACTAATTCTCTACGAAAAATGCAGGAACTAGACAAAATAGAATGATTTTAATCACTTTAAATCACTAAAACAAATAACAAAGCTATTAAAATCACACTAAATACCACAAAGATGTGAAATTTTCACAGAGCTAAATAAACGCAAAGCTAATAAACACAAACCAGCGCTGCCACTTTACACCTGTATTTGGAAAGAAAATCGTTTCCTAAAATACCATCGTATGGCAGGTTTATATTTGAAGTGAGTAGATGGAAGGGATGTGTGAGTAAAAGATTGTTTTTGGAATTAATTATAAAAGAACCAGTTATTTCCCCTAGAGTGAAAACAGAATCACCAGAAATTGAAAATATAGTTAGTCTTTTTCCTGGGTTAGAATTTGTTCCGAATTTGTCCTTATACAAACTAATATCTGCGGTATCTATTAAAAAAGTGGAGTATCTTTAGCTAGACGGCTCGAACTGAATTCGTATTATCGGCTCATGAAACTCTGGACAAAAGGAAACAGTCAAGAAACTAGATTTTATTGTTGCGCGTCGGTATTCAGATTAAGTCGGGATTGATGACCCATCTCTTCCTCCCGAGCGTAGTCGTTTCCCGAATTTTGAGGATAAAACTCCTCACCAGGATTCCAGTTCCTATACCCTTGTTTAGCGTTGTATCGCCGGATGTTGGAGAAATTTTGATTGTTTTTGTTTTGCGATTTGTCCCTAAATGGGTTAGGTTTGGTCGAACAGAGTTGAGACTACTTTAACCTACAATCTACTTCTCGATGGTTGGGTTTTTTACAGTACCCACAAGTGAGCCGTTGTATTTCCCTTTTTATATTTGTGTGTTGGTTTGTGTTTTGTGATGTCCTGTTGGGATTAGTATAACAGTGTGCACTTGTGTGACCCACCTTGTTACAAAATTGACACGTTGGACGTATCGAGGGGGAAATGTTTGCAGAACTTGTAAAAGGGCTAACGCGTTCTAGTCGGTTCAAATGCTCCTCTGCAAAGAGAATGAATTTCTTTAAATCTGTTTCTCCATGAGCCTGAACCATAAACCTGAGATTTTGATTTCGGATGCCATCCTCGAAAGTTTGTATAGCCAGTTTGTCGTTTTCTTTGAAAAAAAAATTTCTAACTGCCTCCTCAGTTGAGCTGACGTATGTTGCCGAATTTAAAGCATTTAAGAGTTGGCCTATACGCTCGCCAAACTCTTTAATCGTTTCTTTTGATCGTTGTCGAGCTGAAATCAACTCATTTTGAGCTGAGGACCTTGACTTTACCGATGAATATTCCATTTTCAAGACTGAGCAAAGATCTTCCCATCTTTCCACAGTCTTGAATTGGATTAATTCAAAAGCTGGTTCCTCAAGCCTGGTTTTTACTATGCTGAGGAAAAGTTTGTGCTCGTCAGGTTTCACTGACTTGAACAAAATATCTCCACATTCTATAAACTTCCCTAGGTTTTCCGACTTTCCATCGAAAGTTGGGACACTATTAATGATATCCTTAAAATTCATTTTATATTCTGTCATTTCCGAAATGTCAGAGACTGAATGAAAAGGCAAAACCTCGAATAAATTAACTTTAAGTTTTTGATTGCGGGTATTAATTGTGAAGTCGTGAAGTGTATCGAGAGACGAGAGAAAATTAAGAGTTTAATTTGGGGTTCGGGTAGAAGTCAAGATAAGTAAATTTAATAAACACTTGTGCTGTTATGTTTAAGTTATGACTATTATTGTCGTTTTTAATAATAATTTAATAATTCAATAATTTAATTAGATCTTAATAGATGGTAAAATATACTTAAATTTTTTTCGATAAATAGTAAAAAATGGTATTTACTTGTTTTGTGGTTGCTATTGGGGGTTGTTGTAGTTGCTGTTAAAGTTGTTGATGTTGAAGTTATTGAAGTTGATTTTTTCTGCTGATGTTGGTGTTGATGTAGTTGCTACTGCTGATTTTCACTTGCCAGGCAGGCTTCACGCCCTATAGCTGTCAATTACGGCCTGGTCTTTTCACTGCCTAATTTTTGCCTCCGCTTGGGAATTCGCCAGGTCTTATGTTTATAGGGCTTTTTTTTCACAACACAAAAATCAATTAAAGGTGTTTTTTAACCACACCAATAACTGTACACACAAAAAAAACTTACTGGTGATTAGCCCCAGTACGCCTCAAGAGTCAAAGAAAAATAGACTTCTTGTGTTTGGGATATAATAATAAATATTATCCCGGGATAAAATGTTTTATCCCACCGCTGCCACCAATGTTTCGTTCTGCCGTGCTTCCTTGTTTGTATGAAGGGAAGAGCAGGTGACGGAGAGTCGAAATAAGAAACTTAATATTTGTTTTTAGTTTAGTTTATTTATATTGTAGTAAAAGGCCCGCTGTCTCAATGCTTGGCTGCAACCTTTACTATCTAAACTCAAAGTTCAACTCTGCCCTTCTTCCCATTCGCTTCTCTCTTTATTGGTTTCATTCTTTACTTAGCTTAACCGATGTCGTTTACCATCGTCAGAACCATGTTACTTCATTTAGTTCTTCCGAACTAGGCCACACACCATGGTAACAATTCTCCACTAGTTATTACGTAGAACACGCTTAAACCTTTATGCCGATCGTATGGTGACCCACTCAAGTACTTCTGGGTGTGTCTTCATCGATCGCAGTTTATAGGTCTCGTATTGTACATTGCACTTGACATACTCTATTGCATAGCAGTTGTTTACTCATCTGTTTTCGTTGCACTAGAGGCGCGTCATAGTGACGTGCATACGTGAAGTGTTGTTCTACATTAAGAACGTAAATGAAAATTATGCCTGGTTGGTGTTTTTCTGAATGAGTTGGTTCTGAATGAAGGTTGGAGGTTGGGAATAGTTGTGGTTCTCGGATCACAACAAATTGTTCCCTAAATTGAAGTATTGCAGACAATACTTTTAACATATGCTGACAATACTTTTGACAACAATTGTTTCCGATTTCTGGACGTTGATTTGCAACTTCCAGTCGTCGCAATATTGCTGAGTCTTATCGAAGTCACGCTGCAAGAGTATTCCGAAGACCTCGATCTTTGGACCTGTTCTGTACGCGATTAGGTCGTCGGCGTACGCTATGGCATGGTGAAGGGAACCAATTAGATCGCCGGTGAAAATGCTAAAAAAAATAGGCGAATTCACCGCTCCTTGTTGCAGACCATTCTGTATTTTAAAAGTTATGGTAGAAGTTATATTGCAACTTTTCACAACGAACGTTCTACCATGAAGCATGTCATTCAGAATATACAGCAGTGATTTACTCATGCCATACCTGATCGGCTTATAGAAAAGACCGTCTTACCAAACGGTATCGAAAGCCTTCTCCAAGTCAACCAGACATGCACCCGTACACTGCTTTTTAGCTTTGTTCCTTTGAATATCATATACTAGTTTAGACGCGGCATGTATGGTATCATGGCCCGCCTTAAAACCGAACTGATTTTCTGGAATAATATGTTTGTCCTCAGCCCATGTGGACAGAGTTCTATTGAGAACCTTCTCGAATACCTTGCTGATACTCGGAAGCATACTAATTGACCGGAGATTTGCTGGATTGGAACCATCCTCCCCTTTTTAAGGAGAGGATGGACCACTGCCGTCTTCAAACGTGCTGGATAATATGCATTATTCAGCGCATTGTTGAACAACGCGGTGTATATGTCCACCGCTTCCGAAGGGAGGTTTCGCAGCATAACATTGGGTATGCCGTCGACTCCTGCTGACTTCTTTTTCTTTATTTTGTGAAAGATGTCCACGATGTCCATCTTAGAAGCGAACAGGGTGTTATCCCCGTTTCGCTCGGCGATGACTGCATTTTCAAGTCGGTCGTCATTGAACCTAGTGAAACCAGGATTCTCAGATTGGCAATGCGAAATCTCGTCTCTAAGATAGAAGTGTCCGACAAAGGCTCTGATCTCAAGGTCGTAATTCGGGCGAATGCACTCTTTCTCCTTATATACTTGCCCGAAAACAGCACCCACAGTCTCTATCTTCTCCTGAGCATCTTCCACTATAAAGTGGTCATCATCCAAAATGGCGTCATCTGGATCTATTCCTATTGTCAAAAGTAAGTTTATGGTCTCTGTCGTCCTTTGGAGTTTAATACTTGAAGGTCATTTTGATTTTTTCTCCTAAATCTTTTATTTATTTCCGGAAACATACTCGGGTTGTTGGACTGTACAGCCCGAATTTTGTTGTTCAAGAAAAGAGATATAGATTTTCTGTAATTTTCTTTTATTAACTGTTGGAGATTTTTGATCTGTGACCTCAGAGTTCTAATCTCCAAATCGTGTCGGTCAGTAAACCGCCTGTGCAAGAGTTTGAGTCTTGACAGGAGTCTACTTTTTTGTTTGTAAAGTGCGTCTATTGTCGCGTTTCTGTACATGTTCGAAGAGTCATGTTGCCTTTATTTAGGAATTGTCCTGCCCATTGTATATATAGCATCTTCCATACGTTGCAGGTTCCCATCGATCTCAACGTTCGACAGATTCCTGTTGCATGGCAGCGAAATACCGTTCAGACGAAGATCCCTTGAGACGGCACCGGAAAGCGCGGCCAACGTGTCTTACCGTAGTTGTAAGAGTGCGTCGGTACGTACTCCTCCAATTCCACAAGGTCGCTCGGATGCAGTATGACGGCGGCAAGTCCACAGTGGTCAAACAATTTTTCGTCCGTCGAAGAATGTCGTCGGTTAGTTTAAGTCTTGAGTCTAAAAGCAGTAGATCCAGATATGAGCCACTTCGATCTGCTGTCAGCAGCCAGCAAATCGAGTTTACACTCAATGCTGTGGAGCTTCAGCCAATTGAATAGCTGGGTCCCCCTTGGATTGGCTAATTGATATCCCCAATCTTGGTGTTTAGCATTGTAATCACCGGCCAAGAGAAAATAGTTTTCGTCCGTGTTCAGTTTCAGACATCGAAAAAGTGTTTCGAGCTCTGTTACAAAACATGAGGTTTGAGAAGCTTCCGGCGGTGCATAGATCGCGACCACATACAACCGCCTCCCCTGTTGGAGAGGTATGCATATGATACACGTTTCCAATAACCGGATTCGGCGTACTTCACCACTTTATATTACATTATGAGCAATGCCCTTACGTAAGAAGATCGCAACCCCACCTGCGCGATTCGAGTTGGGTCGGTCCCTCCTTATGATAATGTAATTGTAATTTGTGATGCTGATTTAGCCTAGTTTCGCTAACCGTACATACATCAGGACGTTGGTCTTTTAACAACTCAAGGAAGTTGGTTCGTCGTTCTATC
Organism: Melanostoma scalare; assembly: GCA_949752695.1. Lineage (NCBI taxonomy): Eukaryota > Metazoa > Arthropoda > Insecta > Diptera > Syrphidae > Melanostoma > Melanostoma scalare. The sequence continues at coordinate 77,276,064 of OX456986.1, read as the reverse complement.
CTAACTAGCGAACTCACATTCACGGCTAGGATATTAAAAGGCCTCTTCGGCAGTGCACCCGTTAACCTTAAAATTGCGCAAGCGACGGCACTGCACGGTAGATCAAATCCACCCTGCGCGCCTTCTCACTTATTTGCCGTGATAGTTCGCTCACTTGTGCCTGAATGACACGCAGATCGACCATCACTTCTGACTCCCCAGCAGCAGCCTTTGACACAGATGGCTGTGCGGCCGCCTTTTGGGGAGGTTGTACCGTGTTTCCAGCTCGGGTGGAGCTATCCATTTGGGCCTAGGAAACTTCGGGAACGACGGCCCTTGGAGTCGGTCTAGCTGCATGCCTTCCCTCATCTTAAGTTACTGATGGAGCAGCTTTTATTGATATTTTTATTATTTGGTATCGAGGACAATAGACCGATAGTTTGCAGGGTGTCCATCTCCACCACAGAGAACATATTTCAGTAGGGTCTTATCTTCGACCCTTGGTTCACCGAGCTTACTCTCTTTGTCGTTGTGGCTCTCTTCACACTTTACGCACCTCGACTGCATTGTAAAATGTCCCCGTGTCTGTTTATTTTCTCCCATTTTACCATCTGGTAGTCAAGGACGGAGATACTCCCGAGACTTTCCAGACGGCTACTGGGTGATAAGTTCACGAGGAACATCGGCTATAGCCACTTTACCCGTCTTACATTGGCCGTGGTGAACGACTTGACCCCGATGAACTCTAGATCGTCGACCGCCACCTTGCGAATTTCAGTTAAGAGCTCTTCTTGGGCAGAGGTAGGCTCTTCCCCTTTCAATAACATGGTTTTTGGTTTCCCCTCTTTAGGAGTATATGTAAAATGTTCGGTGGCTGTCTTTTGTAACAACTCCTTCTGATCTGGCTACAATTTATAAGGCCTTCATCCGTCCAAAACTGGAGTATAACTCCCATATCTGGTCAGGTGCTGCTCAAACATCTTTGCACCTGGTTGATTGGGTACAAAAATGAGCGTTAATATTTATAGGTTATAGTTCAATCGTAGAATCGATTGATTCTCTTGATCATCGTCGAAACTTCACCTCTCACTCTCTTTTATCGCTTTTTTCACAAACAGTGCTCTAGTGAAATAGCCAGCTGCATTCATCCCCTGAAACAATTTAGCCGCAACACCCGCTTCGCTAGGAATGCTCATCAGTTTAACCTTGAGCCCAACTTCGGTCGTACAGTCAAGTATAGAGATTCTTGTTTTAGTCGCACCACACGTATGTGGAATGCTTTACCTGGCTCTGTGTTTCCCCTGCATTACGATTCACAAAGATTCAAAAGCAACGTGCATCGGTGTATCCTATTAAACTCTCTCCTACTTTCCTAAATGCTCGCACTGTTTTCTATAACATTATAAGGGTAGTCATAACCCCTTGATGTGCGCGTTAATTATAAAAAAAAAAAAAAAACTAATTCGTCTTGCCCAGTCTGAAATGTTTCCAGGAGGTGTTGGGAAATCACGAGGAATGGTATCTTTAAATCCCTTCGTTGATACTAACAGTATCATTTGCGTTGGTGGATGTCTGAAAAATGCCAATCTGCAATATGATCAACTTCATCCAATCTTTTTGGAATCAAACCACCATCTGAGCAAACTGATCATTCGAGATGCACACGAAAGGACTTTGCATGGAGGCATTCAGCTGATGATGGGATTTCTCAGGAAACGGTACTGGATTTTTCAAGCCAAGCGATCGGTTAAGCACTGATCCATAAGTGCACTATTTGCTTTCCTTTTCGGACTAAACCAATGCATCAACTTATGGGCGAATAACCAGCGGATAGAGTCATGATGTCCAGACCGTTTACGCATACCGGAGTTGACTATGCTGGCCCAATAAGCATTCGAGCTTGGAAAAGGCGAGGTTTGAAGTCATATAAAGGCTACTTAGCTATTTTCATTTGCCTTGCGACAAAGGCAATCCACTTCAAAGAAATAAGCGATCTAACCACTCAAGCTTTTCTCGCAGTATTTCGCCGTTTTACATCACGTCGAGGAATTTGTAGTCAAATATACAGCGACTGTGGTACCAATTTCAAAGGTGCTGAAAAGGAACTGCACCGTCTGCTGAAAGCTGCCTGCCATGATTGGAAAGAAACCGCGGAGTTATTAGCATCCAATGGAACTAAGTGGAATTTCATTCCACCTGCTTCTCCCCACTTTGGAGGATTATGGGAAGCCGGAGTAAAGAGTGTTTAATACCACTTTAAAAGAATCGTCGGCAATGGGACACTCACCTTTGAGGAACGCTCCACACTTCTGACTCAAATCGAAGCGTGTTTAAATTCGAGGTGTCCGTGTCCTTTAACGGAAAACACCGATGATTTTCAAGCGCTGATTCCAGCTCATTTCTTGATTGGCGCCGAAATGCACACCGTTCCAGAACCGGATCTGATAATTGAGAAAATTAGTTACACAGATCGGTTTAAAAATCTCCAGTTGAATTTACAACCCTTTTGGTGACACTGGCAAAATTAATACTTTTCACGACTTCAACAGCGACCAAAATGGCTCAAGCCTCAACCGGAAGCCAAAATCGGAGATTTGGTGCTTATAAAAGATGAGCGTCTTTCTCCAGCACAATGGAACTTGGGTCGGATTCTGAAAACATATCCCGGTCAAGACAATCTGACACGAGTTGTTAAATTAAAGACACAACAAGGAGAATTCAAAAGGCCAATAACGAAACTTTGCCCCTTACCAATCAACAACAATCAACATACAAAAAATCCATCAGCATAACGCACATATCCACAAACACACATAATAATCACAAATAATTCAAACTGTCACTCGATCATCACCGATCATAGAACTTCGCTATCGAAAATGAATTTACATCACGACTTAAAAGAAAGTATTTTGCTCATTTTCTTCGAAAACACGCAATACTAAACTGAAGAAATTTCAATTAATGCACAATCGAATTAAATTTTAAAAAAATTTGCTCATTTCAATTGAAACACGCAATCAAACACAAGCAAAGAAATTAATTCGCCATTGTAATGAAAACATAAAATCATCTTAAATCTAAATCACTTAAAATTAAATCGCTTAGTATTTTTAAAAATCAAAAGAATATTTTCAATAAAAAAAATATATATTCTTAAAATTATAAAATATTTCCATACCAACTTATTTAATCAACCAAAATAAATTAATTACACATAATTTAAAATGAAATAATACATAAATCTGTATAACTTACCTGAATTTTCTGCATTCGCTGGGTATAGCTGTCGACATTTTCATCATTAAAACAATCTCGAATAAACAATTTTGTCTTCATGTATATTTTTGTAGTACGAATGAAATTGATATGATGAGATTTTAAATATTTTATTATATTTACAGATATTAATAATTTTGTATCGTTTCATGTTCTTCGATGAAAACAAACAACATCCCGTTTGTAAAGTGCGTCTATTGTCGCGTTTCTGTACATGTTCGAAGAGTCATGTTGCCTATATTTAGGAATTGTCCTGCCCATTGTATATATAGCATCTTCCATACGTTGCAGGTTCCCATCGATCTCAACGTTCGTCAGATTCCTGTTGCATGGCAGCGAAATACCGTTCAGACGAAGATCCCTTGAGACGGCACCGGAAAGCGCGGCCAACGTGTCTTACCGTAGTTGTAAGAGTGCGTCGGTACGTACTCCTCCAATTCCACAAGGTCGCTCGGATGCAGTATGACGGTGGCAAGTCCACAGTGGTCAAACAATTTTTCGTCCGTCGAAGAATGTCGTCGGTTAGTTTAAGTCTTGAGTCTAAAAGCAGTAGATCCAGATATGAGCCACTTCGATCTGCTGTCAGCAGCCAGCAAATCGAGTTTACACTCAATGCTGTGGAGCTTCAGCCAATTGAATAGCTGGGTCCCCCTTGGATTGGCTAATTGATATCCCCAATCTTGGTGTTTAGCATTGTAATCACCGGCCAAGAGAAAATAGTTTTCGTCCGTGTTCAGTTTCAGACTTCGAGCTCTGTTACAAAACATGAGGTTTGAGAAGCTTCCGGCGGTGCATAGATTGCGACCACATACAACCGCCTCCCCTGTTGGAGAGGGATGCCTATTGCATATGATACACGTTTCCAATAACCGGAATCGGCGTACTTCACCACTTTATATTACATTATGAGCAATGCCCTTACGTAAGAAGATCGCAACCCCACCTGCGCGATTCGAGTTGGGTCGGTCCCTCCTTATGATAATGTAATTGTTATACGTCAATTTGTGATGCTGATTTAGCCTAGTTTCGCTAACCGTACATACATCAGGACGTTGGTCTTTTAACAACTCAAGGAAGTTGGTTCGTCGTTCTATCCTAACTAGCAAACTCACATTCACGGCTAGGATATTAAAAGGCCTCTTCAGCAGTGCACCCGTTAACCTTAAAATTGCGCAAGCGACGGCACTGCACGGTTGATCAAAGCCACCCTGTGCGCCTGCTCACTTATTTGCCGTGATAGTTCGCTCACTTGTGCCTGAATGACTTGCAGATCGACCATCACTTCTGACTCCCCAGCAGCAGCCTTTGACACAGATGGCTGTGCGGCCGCCTTTTGGGGAGGTTGTACCGTGTTTCCAGCTCGGGTGGAGCTATCCATTTGGGCCTAGGAAACTATTATGTATTCCAAGAAATGTATTAACAAGTAACAAGATATTAGCTTACTTCAATTTGCTTTAATATAACTATTCTAATGGTTAATACATTTCTTAAATGAGAGATTGGTAAAATGACAAATGACTTGATTCGATTGAGGTTAAACGTAGAATGATCGAATCCACACCTCGTGGGTTATCCACAGACAGCTGTCATATCGACAGTCATCACGTTAAGTTGGTATCAATTGCTGGTATCATATTACACGGTGTGTCACGTTAAGCTGGTATCCATTTCTGGTATCATATTACACGGTGCATATGCAACACTCCTTCGCCCAAAGATGAAACTACTTCTGAGGCCTGAGTCTTTTTTCGAAGCCTATCGGATCGGCGAAGCTGCTGCGGTTGCACTGGTGGCTTGGTCGCTGGTGTAGGTAGCGGAAGTCTTTCTGTAGAACTGGCAGTGTCCTGGTCCATAGATCTACGGCGCACTTGATCTGCATGACGATGAATTTCTTCACCCGCTTCGGACTCGACGACAACAGAAACTGGACCCTTAACTTCGGTTATCAGACCTGGTACCCATTTTGCACCTGCTCCATACCTTCGATACCACACTGGTTCACCGCTTTTGTACTTGTTTTGATCAGAAGTATTTGCTGTTGCTTGCTGCTGGGATCCTTTCGATATCACAGGTATCGATTCGGGATGCAGTTTGTCAAAATATGTTCGAGGTCGGCGATTGAAAAGCAACTCCGTCGGGGAACGTCCGGTAGAAGAATGTGGTGTTACATGTTGATCCAGCAAGAATCGTGCTAGACGTAATCGTATATCACCGTTTGGAACCTTCTTCAGGTATTCTTTCGTAGTGCGTACCATTCACTCCACTTGGCCATTTGTTGATGGATGAAATGGAGCTGAAAAGATGTGTTTGATTAAATTATTTTCGCAAAATTTGGTAAATTCTAAAGAAGTAAAGGCTGAGCCATTGTCTGAAACAATGACATCAGGTAAACCATGCGTAGCGAACAGTTGCCTTAAAACTGTCATGGCAGAAATAGACGATGTTGAAGACACTGGATAAACCTCCAGCCATTTGGAGTGCGAGTCTACAACCAAGAAGAAAAGGTTTCCCTTAAAAGGGCCCGCAAAGTCTATGTGAATTCTGGTCCAGGGATTCTTCTCTTCTTCCCAACTATATCCTTTAACTGGAGATATATTAGGACGGGTTTCCTGACATATTTTACAGCGCCTCACTGTATGTTCAATATCGGCATCTATTAGCGGCCACCAGACATAACTCCTTGCCAAGGCCTTCATACGAACTATTCCAGGGTGATTTGCGTGAAGTGCGGTGAGAAGTTTTGCACGGTGAACATTCGGAATAATAACTCTCTGACCATATACTAGGCATCCTCTCATAGATGAAATCTCGTTCCTTCGATCGAAAAAGATTTTATAGTCTGGGTCAGCACTGGTGGGCCATCCCCTCAATGTCCAGTGTAAGACACGTGACAAAATCTTGTCTTTTTGTGTCTCTTTTGCTATATCCTTAGCCTGCAGCAGCGGCGAATCCAATAAATCTATCATCAAGACCACTTTTTCATCCTCCTCACCTGTAATATGAGAACTGTCAACTGGTAATCGACTCAACGCATCGGCATGAGAGATTTCCTTCCCTGGTTTGTGTTGAAGCTTGTAGTTATAAGCATTTAAGAAAATCATGTAGCGAATCATTTTATCAGAAATCGTATTTGGAGTAGGTTTGCACGGCGAAAACAGACCCAACAATGGCTTGTGATCTGTATATACCAAAAATGGTCTGCCGTACACATATTCGTGAAATTTTTTAACACTTGCAATTATTGCTAACGCTTCCTTGTCTATTTGCGCATAATTGCGTTCACTTTTTGTGAGAGTCTTTGAATAGTATGAAATCGGACGCTCAGATCCATCTGGCAATAAATGCGCCAAAACCGAACCAACTCCGTATGGTGAAGCGTCGCAAGTAAGTGTGACCGGTAGATTCTCATTGTAACGTAGCATATCCGGTGAGAAGCAAGAAACATTCAAGTTCCAAGACCAGCACACGAAAAAAACCAATCTCAGACTTCTCTATCCAGAAACCTTCCATCTTGTCACCACCTTTATGACCTCAGACCACAGGACTCCCAAGGCCAGTCCAGGCAGCTCGATGAAAGGGGGTTCTAGGCAAAGCAGGTAAGGCATGCTAGCTGCGTGCTCGTCCTAGCTCGTCGGATGGGGGAGTTCTTCCCTGCAATGCCTGAGAACAGGGTTACGAAAAACCATGCCAAGACTAAGTTGTTGTTCGTCTTATCAATATCATATCTCTATTAATGAGACCCAAATTATTACCTTTGCATAAATAAAATCCTTGGAAGTTCCAATGGGTGGAGGAATTTTGATGTGATTTATCCTCTCTTGCTTACCCACCCTCGCACTATGGTGCAACCTTGGCTACCACCCTGTTGCCTTCTTGGTGGCAGCCCTGAACTCGCATTGACTCCCTGAGCAATCATGCGATCCAGTTCCTCATATAGAAGTTTCTGCACCGCTGGAGAAACCGGATAATGCCGTTGCTTTATTGGCTCTGCATCCCCCGTGTCTATAATGTGTTCCTCTAGTGATGTTCTTCCTAGGCCAAGAGTGGCAGAGGACGGAAACATGCTGAGGGCTTTCTTCAACTCCCTATGCTCATCGGCTGTCAGTTCATGCGCGTTTGGATCAAGTTTCCTACTGTTCTCTTCCTGAGAAATTTCAGAGAGCAAAAAAGGTGCCAGATTAAATTCTCTCCAAAAATCTATTCCTAGATATAACTTCTGCTCTAAGGACGGTACAATGTAAAGACATATGACCTTCTTGCAACCCTTGTATTCAATTTCTGCATCAATCTTCCCTACAATTTCTTGTCCCTTCCCTTCTGCAGTTTTCACTTTTGATGCAAATTTACTAAACAAGATGTTTCCTCTCTTCAAAAAATCTAAGCCTCCAGTTCCCAAGCAACTTATATTGGCCCCACTGTCCAGAAGTCCTAACATCTGCGTCCCGCAGACCGTAACGGAAGCATAAGGACGAGGGTCATCAGACTTGCAAAGAGTTGTTGCTTCAATAGCTTTGTAAACGCTCCTTTTGTTTTTAAATTTTTCACGGACCTTCAATACTTTTTCAGAAACGCGACTATCCTGCCTGCCGAAAATTCTATCCCTAACTTCGTAATAGTTCTTTAGACGTTCATGTAGCGTTTTGAGCGGAGCTTTGGGTGGAATGTTCGCGTGAGGCATGACTGGTTGTGAAACATCATTTACACGCTTCAAAATTTGTATTGACGTTGTCAATGAAGGATTTTCAGCTGGAGGGGTTGAGGTGGAAGAACTGAGAGTAGGTAGTTCTTCATGTTGAGAGAGATTAGGAGAGCTTTCTATTGTAGTTGACCCTGATTTCTGTTCCAAGAGCAATTTTTCATGGCCGCAAAATTGCTCTTTACGAAGTTTCCCGAGCAATTGGGACAATTTGGAACCGTTGTGTTCTCTTTGCCGCACTTGAAGCAGAAGAGCGATCTTTGAGGCGCCGGACAATCAAAGTAGCTGTGGCCACTTTCCTTACAATTCCAGCAATTGCGAATAACTCCTCTCGATGCTTGAATGGCATCTACCTGTGCCGCAACTTCTTCTTCAGTACGGTTCCCGGATAACTCCGAAACTACATTCCTTCTCATCGGAGGAACAAAATTATTTTTGATTCTTTGGCTGTCACGATCGTTTAAATGCTTTTCCAAGTTGCGACACATGTATACCATTTCCGGCAAGCTCTCGGTCTGGAACGTCACAAGAAGCTCACCCATTCTTTTTCTCACATTGAGTTTCAACAACTCCATAATCTCCCTATCTGACTTTGGTACTCTGAGCCTACTGTTCATCTGCTGCACTGTCGCATAGAACTCATCAAAGGATTCTGTTGAGGCTTGCACCCTATCGAACATTTTCCTTGTTAGCTCTGAATCAGTCTCTAAGCTCTGGTCCAACAAAGCTAACCGAAACGTCATCCAGCTTGCCGTTGGGTTGGCTTTCAAGTAAACCCACAACCAACTCTCAACCTGTCCAGTGACAAAATGATGAAAATTCATCAGAACCTCATCCCATGATACGTCGTTAGAGATTTTCAACCGCTCAATCCTAAAGAGAAAATCATCTTTTTTTTTTTTTTTTTTTTTTTTTTTTTTTTTTTTTTTTTATAATTAACGCGCACATCAAGGGGTTATGACTACAGTGCGAGCATTTAGGAAAGTAGGAGAGGATTTGAAAGGAGACACCGATGCACGTTGCTTTTGAATTTTTGTAAATCGTAATGCAGGGGAAACACAGAGCCAGGTAAAGCATTCCACATTCGGGTGGTGCGACTAAAAACAGAATCTCTATACTTGACTGTACGCCCGAAGTTGGGCTCAAGGCAGAACTGATGAGCATTCCTAGCGAGGCGGGTGTTGCGGCTAAATTGTTTCAAGGGAGGAATGCAGCTGGCTATTTCACTAGAGCACTGTTTGTGGAAAAAGCGATAAAAGAGAGAGAGACAGGTGACGTTTCGACGATGTCCAAGAGAATCAATCGATTCTACGATTGAACTATCACCTATCAATCTTAACGCTCTATTTTGTACCCTATCAAGTAGGCGCAAAGATGTTTGAGAAGCACCTGACCAGATATGAGAATTATACTCCAGTTTTGGGCGGATGAAGGTCTTATAAATTGTAGCCAGATCAGAGGGGGTGAAGAACTTCCTGCATCGTCTCAAGAAACCTAAGCATTTAGCAGCGTTTTTGGCGACTTCAAATATGTGGTCGTTCCAACGAAGATCATCGTTTACACACATACCAAGTACTAACAGCTTTTCGGTTTCTTCGATGCAGGTACCATTCATGGATAATGGCAATGGGGGAATGTTAAGCTTCATCGACAAGAGGCAGCATTGAGTTTTCGAAGCATTGAATTCTACTCGGTTCATAATACCCCATGCAACAATGCTGTCAAGGTCAGAATTCAATGAGCTTATCATACGCAACCGTTCCAGTTCCACATCCGAAGAGCAGGGACGTGAATTTGGAAACGAATATGAAAAGCTGAGGGTCGAGTCGTCAGCAAAACAGTTAAGCGGATTAGAAGTTTCAGACAAGAGATCATTTATGAAAATGAGGAAGAGAGTCGGAGACAAAACGGAGCCCTGGGGCACACCAGCATTTATTAAGTGGGTATCAGACTTGAAGCCATCCAACACAACTTGTATTGAACGGTCGGAAAGGTAATTTCTAATCCAACGAAGAAGAGACTCATCGATACCAAAAGCACGCATTTTCGATAAAAGAGCCTGATGCCAAACTCTATCAAATGCTTTAGAAATATCAAGCGCAATAATCTTACTTTCTCCAAAACAATGTAAAGATTGGTTCCACTTTTCGGTGAGATAAGCCATCAAATCACCAGTGGACCGTTTGCTACGAAAGCCGTACTGACGGTCATTAAGAAGCTTTCGTTCTTCAAGATATTTCATAAGTTGACGGTTTATCAACGTTTCCATGACCTTGGAAAGAAGGGACGTTAGTGCAATTGGACGGTAATTGAAAGGGGAGGAAGATTCGCCTATTTTAGGGACGGGCTGGACAAATGCAGTTTTCCATCTGCTCGGAAAAATCCCAGCAGAATAGGAAAGATGGAAAAGTTTACGCAGTGGTTTTGCCAGCGTAGAAGAACACCTCTTCAGAATAACGGCGGGGATACCATCTGGACCAGCGGATTTATGTATGTTGAGATCTTTGAGGACTCTCGCAACCGAGCGAGTTCGAAAAAATATCTGCTGCATCAAAGAATTTGCAGACTCGAGCTCAGGTGGAGCCACTATGCTATAAGGAAGTGTCGAGTTGGCAGCAAATTGAGCTGCTAGCAAATTGGCTTTGTCGATGGAACTGACATACGGAGAGTCATTGAAGACGAGCGTTGGGACCGATGACGTGGTCGAGTTCTTAATGTTCTTGACAAAAGACCAAAAGTTTTTACTTCCTTTTGGACACAATAGTATTTTTTGCCTTACTTTTTGGTCATGTAAAAACTTAGCCCTTTGTATTTGAGCATTACAGAGATTTCTGGCCCGTTTGAACAAATTTCGGAAATTTTAAATTTTCGAAAACTACTTTCTCGATCCCTAATCGCCTCTTTACAGCTTAAATCGAACCACGAATTCTCTTTGGGGATGATACTTTTTGTTCTGTGAGGAACAAAATTTCTCATGCCGTTGAGAATTACGTTAGATATCATATCAGCTGATGCATCAACGTTACCGTCGAGAAAGCACAATGACCAATTGAAATTTCGGAAGAAATTATTCAGGCCGTCCCAATTGGCTTTCTCGTATTGCCACACAGTTCATTTGGGGACTTTATCTTTTTTTACCGTGACGGAATACGAAAAATCTACCGATATGACACAATGGTCCGATTTGCCTAAAGGAGATGATACTATAACCCTATATTTTTCGGGATGAGAAGTTAGAAATAGGTCAAGAGTGTTGGCCGCATGGCCTTCAATATCTGGAACCCGAGTGGGCTCATCAACAAGTTGAGTTAATTCGTTAAACTCGGCGAAGATCTCAACATATTTTCCTTCGGGTGTTGTCTGGCCAGAATGTCGAAGCCAACCTGAATTGTGTACATTGAAATCGCCCGCAATTGCGATTTCAGTGTGAGGATAAAGGGAAACAATTCTTACTATGGAGTCAGATAGCGCATCAAACTCGTTAGAGGTTGAATTACTATCCAAATTGGGGCTTCTGTACATAAAACAATAATGAATGATATGCTTACGGACGGTGAATTTTAACCACATGAAATTAAAGTTCGTATTAGAACAAAGGCCGTATTGTGGTAGAAGTTGGTAAGCAATATCATTTCGGACATATACGGCGAGGCCATGGTAGGAGAAGAATAATGGCACTAAGCTATATCCAGGCAGGTTAAACTCTGTGGGATCAGAATCAACACCTACCTGTGTTTCACTCAGTGCCAAAACAGCTGGCCTGCATTTTGCAGTGTGAGCGTACACAGCAAAGAAATTCGATCTTAGCCCCCTAATGTTGCTTAAGTCGACCCGAAATCTACCCGACATTACATTACAATCTACAGACATGTTGCGATTGTCGAACTTGATCCCCCACTTGTGAAAATTTTGATAGCGCGGACGAACACTAGATGCAGGACGTGGTGGCGTGAACATTAAAGTGGGATCACTGAAGTTCAAATTGTTCAATCGTCTCATAAAGTCGTCTGCATTCTGATTTGGATTAACTCTGTCAGGCCGAACATCCACTGGAGGCTGAGTAGATTGATGTGCTTGCTGATGGATTGCGGCGTCAGCCACTCTCCTTGAAGAATGGTGAATTCTTGAATTTTGATCAGGGGTATCTGCTGACAAAGCTTGTCTCACCAATGCTGGAATCTCCCTTTGAAGCATGATTCTACTTTTGTCCAACTCTTCTCTCATCAGTCGCATTTCCTCCGCATGCGACAAGCCCACTGCAGCCTGAACCATCTCTTTAACATAAGCAGACATCTTCTCTCGCTCCTCCATCAGAGTCCTTGTATTTGTACTTCCTTGCCCTGAGAAACATGGATTTTCACCCTCCATTGGTTGACTAAACCCTTCAGGCAACTCTTGATGCTGACCCTCCATTTCAACTTCGGCTACCTTTCTTGACACGCTCTTACGACCCAATCTCTTTCGCATGTTATAACGATTTCCGTTAGTTGGAAATCTGACTGACATATCCCACTCGGAACTTTCTTTTAGCTAAAATACCTCTTGTACCTACCCCACAACCAGAGAATTCAGGTTAAAACACAATAAAGTAGCCACTGATATTCTCAAAAATAAAAAAAAATCTGATTAGCTGCCCCAAAAGAATAAATGAAAAATGAAAAGGTTTCCCGAGGTGATAGTTCACACACCTAGATAAACCTATACTACTAAACTTATATTATATGATACTGCTGTATATTTAATAGTTCCTCTTTTTTGTAATTAATATCAAGCCTTGTATCTATCCTTCCTACAAAAATTTTTTTTTTTTTTTTTTTTTTTTTTTTTTTTTTTTTTTTTTTTTTTTTTTTTTTTTTTTTTTTTTTTTGACTTGCAAGGATGTGACTGAATCTTTCATGAACTTACCAATGCGGAGCTAAGTGAGGAGTCGTATATGTGAAAATACCCACTGTATAGAACTTCCAACTTTATTACCTTTGGTTTTTTTTTTTTTTTGCTTTTGACTTTATCATATCATTCAGGGTTTGTGAAAGTGCTACTGCAAATGATCTCGGTGTATATGCAACCTTCAACACAGGACAACCTTTCACCCTCCCTAACTCAAGTGATGAATCAACAACATGCTTTAGTGAATCAGCGACACGCCTTAGTACCTATGAATCTAACACAAGCGGGGATAACTCAGCCCACTCATAGGACAAAGAACTGTACTTTTGGCGATCATTCACCTCATAACCTCTTGAATCGGTTCGATATTCACTAGCTTGCAGATTCATTCGTGCTTCTAAAGTTAGTCCAGGCAGAACTACTACCTCTATAGCCCCAGACGCAAATCTGCAGGATAAATATCCTAACCACTCATTCATTGTACTTCAGACAAACATGATACTCAATGGCACTACAACATGAGCAGCAGTTTGCAGCGTGATGGATAGTCCAATAGCTACATGTTCACTGAAAATAACGATGTCGATCATCTTCTTTGACAGTAAAAATCTCTTACCAAAAAAAAATCTATTTTTTTTTTTTGCAAAATTTTGTAACAATTCGGGCCCCACGTTGGGCGCCACCTGTAACGTGGGGCCCGAATTGTTACAAGATTTTGCAAAATTTTTTTTTTTTGGGCGCCACCTGTAACGTAGCATATCCGGTGAGAAGCAAGAAACATTCAAGTTCCAAGACCAGCACACGAAAAAAACCAATCTCAGACTTCTCTATCCAGAAACCTTCCATCTTGTCACCACCTTTATGACCTCAGACCACAGGACTCCCAAGGCCAGTCCAGGCAGCTCGATGAAAGGGGGTTCTAGGCAAAGCAGGTAAGGCATGCTAGCTGCGTGCTCGTCCTAGCTCGTCGGATGGGGGAGTTCTTCCCTGCAATGCCTGAGAACAGGGTTACGAAAAACCATGCCAAGACTATGTTGTTGTTCGTCTTATCAATATCATATCTCTATTAATGAGACCCAAATTATTACCTTTGCATAAATAAAATCCTTGGAAGTTCCAATGGGTGGAGGAATTTTGATGTGATTTATCCTCTCTTGCTTACCCACCCTCGCACTATGGTGCAACCTTGGCTACCACCCTGTTGCCTTCTTGGTGGCAGCCCCGAACTCGCATTGACTCCCTACTCTACTCCAAGTTCAGCTCAAACAATCAAGATCCAGTCACATCACTTACCTTACGTCTACTCACTGTTATTCATCTTCATTGATATACTTATCTAAAAGAAAAAGACTACCTGAAATATCTTCCCTGTGCATCTCAGCAGCCAGTTCCCTATCACATCAAGAACCTTCACAGATCAGTAGAAGATCGAAAAAAAAGTCTCAGATTTTTCTCTTATTCTAAGTATAAAAACATTTATTTCAGTTCAGCTTCATATCATCTTTAGAAAACTATTTTCTCTTTCTTCTTCACATTGGCATCTCTCTTAAAACAATCAAAATTGGCATTATCTCCAAACCATTAAACTAATACATATATATTCTTTCATCATTTTAATCTTTCAAGGTCTTCTCTCTCATTATTTTTTTTTTTTTAATTCATTAATTTTCTGTCATACAGTATTACACTTTACTTTACATGAGAATTTAACTTATAACTTGCATGATATATCTTCTCTAGCATGATACTGCACTTACACTCACATAAGACATAATCCTTACTTGTCTCTTAAAATATAACATCAATTTCTATCTTCAACATAATCTTTCGCTAAGTCAAGAGAGCACTCTTTTCAAGCATTTGTTAAGCTCATGCTTCCTTTCTCTTAAACATCTTTCTTCTTATCTTTTTCTTTGAATTCATTCGCCTCTAAAACTTTCTATCTATGCATTTCATAACAATTTCAGAAAAATATGAATTGATATCCTATCAAACCCTCCACATCTTTATTTCGCCTTTACTTTTTGTTTTTGGTTTCTTTTTTTTTGTTTTATGCTTTGTTTCATTAAAAATATTTATTTCATTAATTCAAACAATAATTATTAAAAGATCACTTACCGATCTATGATGTGCGTTCCTGCGGTGATGGTGTGTTGAGCTCAGCACTCCAGGCCGTAGTCTTGTTGTTTTCACTTTTTCCTTTTTTTTTTTTTGCACTTTTTCGTTATTTCGATTTATGAAAGGGAATTAAGCTAATGCAGTGGGTTTCACAATAAAAAAAAACAATCTTCATCTTCTTTTCCAACTTCTTTTCTAAAATAGATAAATCTTCACTTCTCTTCTTTCTATCATTTCTCATTCTTTTCTTCTTTTTGAATTCTTTCTGTCACTTTTCTTTTATTTATAGTCTAGAGACCAAATAATAATAATTAGACCTTAATGAAATGCCTTTAATGAATTTTTTTTTTTCTACACACTCTTTTTTTTTTTCTTTTTCCTTTTTTTATTTCTCTTTGTGTTCTTTTTTCTTATTATTAGACTATTGTTGAAATGAGGATTCAGGGGATTGCAGGGAATTTAAAAAAAGGGGGGGGGGGTTTCAAAAGCAATGACCTGACTGATGGGGAGGAAATCAGCTGCTTGTGATGACGCTGCTACTGAGGTGTATGATGACGCTGGGAGGTGATGTGGATGGTGATCCGTTTCTGGTGGCAGGTTGATGTAGTCAAAGTTGCACCAGAATTCCTCTTACGGTGTTTGTGATACTAGGGCAATCCTCCTCATTGATCAAACATTTTTTGATTTGACTGGCGGGTGGAGACTGCACAGAAACACTGCACTGGCTTGTCCATATACACACATGCACTCCTGCTCACTTTTCTTTATTTTTCCAATATTATTTATACAAGCAGGTATAGATATATACGCCTTTTTTCATCTTTTTTTTTTCTTGCAACTCGCGATCTCGTTATCCGACGTCTGAAAATTTTTACAGACTCACAAGCACACCATTTTAAGAATTGCTATATAAGTTCTACTATTATTCAACTATATGCGGCTGGTTTAAGTGTTTAATTAACGAGTTTTGTGGTCAGTTGTGCTTTTTCCCGAGAAGTCTGTATTCAAACACAAGAAAAACGACGGCCATGCCCCGAAAATCTAGTGGTAAAGTATCACTTTTGCTTTTGCGATCACTTTTGCGTTTTTTGGCTTGTCAATTTAATCAAGCCTTTCTTTACTTCGCGTACCGAGGAAGCCCAAGGCCACTCATTTACCACCGTCTATGTGTGATGTTCTCCCGCAACTGACTAGCATGATCATCTTTCCCGTACATTCTAGAGGAGGTGTACTGTAATTCTTTATGTGCAACTTTCATCGCCTCATTGCACCGTTTTTACCAATTCTTTAACTACCAAAATGAGCTTTTGACATCAGGCCACACATCTTCTACCATCCCCCGCATCCACCTTATCTAGCCCTTTAACATCTTTCTCATACCAGTTTAAACCAGTTCAGATCACAAATTTCAGATTCCTTCATGCCCGTATTTCCATGGGTATGACACTTTGACGAATTCGCCTGGGTAAGGGTTGCCAAGTATCCCTTACTAATTCGGGCTGCATTTTTTTTTTCCCACAAAACTTCTTACTTTTTGAGAATCGTCGATAAAAGGAAGATGAAAAGGAATAATGATAGGAAGAGGGTATCTTACATCATCTTATAAAATTCGAGTCTCATGCACAGACTGTCTAGCCGGGTTATCTCACCTATCTCCTAATATCTTTGCAATGAAATATTCCTAGACTCTTTCCCTCAAAATTCTCCAACTCATAAAGATTATTTCCAACTGCCTTTCTTACTCGCATCTTGATAAACTTTGGACTTAGCTTAGAACTTATTCCCTTTGCTGCATCGCTCAAAACAAAATTTCTGCGGAAGACCACTTCACCTGCCACATATTTTACTACTTTGCTTCTGGTATTGTACACCTTTTCATAACCATCATGAGCTTTCTCAAGTGACTGTTTAATGAATGAGTGCAAAATATTCATCCGACTAGCTTTAGGTATTATGCCGAACTCAGAATTATTAACCGCGTCTAATCTCTTCAGAATCCTATAGCTTGATCCATGTTCTACCATTCGCTGCCCAAATAAAGCTTCGTATGGTGACATACCAATCGCTGAGTGAACTGAGGTGCGCAAAGCGCAAGCAATGGTAGGCAAATGTACATCCCAATTCCTCTGATCCACATCGATGTAGGACCTTATAGCTGCCAGAATTGACCGATTTACGCGTTCACTGGCGTTGGCCTGTGGTGAGTAGTTTGCCGTTCTAACATGGGTTATCCCATAGGCTTCCATGAGCTTCTTGAATTCTTGAGCGACGAACTGCTTTCCATTATCGGATAGCACAGACTCAGGGACACCAAATGTATTAAAAATTTTCTCCTGGAAAAAGACCATTATGTTTGAGGTAGTAGCGGAACGCATTGGTTCGATGAAGACAAACTTTGTCAATTGGTCAAGTACCACAAAAACACAAGTCTTGCCACTTCGCGAGCGGGGGTAGGGTCCCAGAAAGTCTATATATAGAAACTGAAATGGCCTTTCTACGACAAAGGCTTTACCCATTTCAGGTCTGAGAATTGCATTTGGAGCTTTCGTGGTCTTGCAAACTTCACATTTCGATATGAAGGCGTTAACTTGGTTTGCCATCTTTGGCCAGAAAAATTGGTCACGCAAACGGTGGAGAGTTTTCGCTATCCCCCCATGCGAGGCTCGTGGTGGTTGATGTGCCAAGGAGACTAAGCCCTCTGTCAGCTCTTCCGGAACCCATAGTTTCCAAACGCGGTCTTCCTCGATTGGATTACCTGTACAATGCCTGACCTTCTTGTAAACGAAACCGTCCGAAACTTGCAGGTCAGGCAGCGCTTCCTTTTGGTCTTCGATGGCGTTGATGATCTTGGAGTAGTTCTCAGATTTGAAACTGGGATCTTCAAGATCTATGTGCAACACATCGTGAGGTTTAAATCTTGCTTCCGAGACATCAGCAGCCCCCAAAGTGTCTATTTTATACACTCTTGAGAGAGCATCTGGAACCACGTTCTGAGAGCCTCTCCGATGCTCAATAGCAAAATCAAAACCCTGCAGTTTTAGGCTCCATCGAGCTAGACGGCCGTTGAGATCTTTTTGGCTCATCAACCACTTTAAGCTTGCATGGTCTGTTACGATCCTGAAGGGTTGACATTCAACATATGCCCTAAACTTTTTCACTCCCATTACTGCTGCCAGACATTCTCTCTCAGTCACACTGTAATTTCGTTGTGCAGCGTTTAACTTATGAGAGTAGTAACATATGGGTAGTTCCACTCCATGCTCATCCTTTTGCGCCAGGACACAGCCAACTCCAGTAGCAGACGCATCGCACAATATAACAAATTCTTTGTTGAAATCAGGGTTAATCAGAACTGGGGCAGAAGTCAACACGGACTTTATCTTACTGAATGATTCTAGTGCTTTTTCATCAAAGATGAACTTTTTCCCTTTCTTCTGAGTATCTGTGAGCGGTGCCGAAAGATCAGAGAAGTCTTTCACGAATCTTCTATACCACCCAGCTACTCCTAAGAAGCGTCTTACTTGGCGTGCTGTTGTAGGAACTGGAAATTCCGCTATGCCTGCTATTTTCTCTGGATCGGTTTTGAGAATACCCTGGCCTACTACATAACCCAAGTACCTAAGCTCCTTAAAACAAAACTTTGACTTTCCTGTGTTTATCGTAAGCCCTGCCTCTCTCAATCTTGTGGCTAGGATCTTCAATAGTCTGATGACCCTCGTCCTTATGCTTCCGTTACGGTCTGCGGGACGCAGATGTTAGGACTTCTGGACAGTGGGGCCAGTATAAGTTGCTTGGGAACTGGAGGCTTAGATTTTTTGAAGAGAGGAAACATCTTGTTTAGTAAATTTGCATCAAAAGTGAAAACTGCAGACGGGAAGGGACAAGAAATTGTAGGGAAGATTGATGCAGAAATTGAATACAAGGGTTGCAAGAAGGTCATATGTCTTTACATTGTACCGTCCTTAGAGCAGAAGTTATATCTAGGAATAGATTTTTGGAGAGAATTTGAACGGCATTAAAACGCTGTCTGACGATAGAAGATTTTTCAGCTTTCCAAAAGAAGTTTGATGAACCTTGGTCCACTTCCATGGTGAATCATTATCTAAAAGCCTGTGAAGAGGTTCTGCCAAAGTAGCTTTTGAACGAAGAAAGGAATGGTAAAAATTTAAGAGCCCTAAGAATGCTTGTAGCTCACTCTTATTTTTTGGTGGTGGTGCATTCTGTATTGCAAGAATTTTTTCTTGAAGAGGGTGTATTCCATCTGCATCTATGCGAAAACCTAAGAATTAAATGGAGGAGACGTCGAACATACACTTGTCTTTTTTTAATTTCAAGCCCGCTGTTTGAATTCGCTCTAAAACTAATCGAAGTTTTTTAGCTAAACCTTCCGAGTTTTCACCCACAGCAACAATATCATCTAAATAGCACACAACACCATCTATGCCACGCAATATTCCAGACATGCATTTTTGAAATTCGCCTGGTGCACAAGAAATTCCGAATTGTAGTCTTTTGACTTTGAATGCTCCCTTATGTGTAATTATCGTTTGAGCTTCAGCCGTTTCGTCTTCGACGGTAAGCTGTTGATATGCCTGGGCCAAATCCAATTTGGCAAACACTGCGCCTCTTGGCAGATTAGCAATCAGTTCATGCATTGAAGGAATCGGAAAGCAGTGTGGCTGTAAGGCCTTGTTCAAGGTTGCCTTATAGTCACCACAAATGCGAATGGAACCATTTGGTTTTGAAACGGGTACAATCGGTGTTGCCCATTTTGAGTAACTCACAGGTTCGAGAATGCCCTGTTACACCATACGGTCTAATTCAGCTTCTACTTTCTTCTAGCTGGTAAATGAATTGGTGCAACTTCTGGGTTCACCGAAAGAGATATAGCTGGTCCTGTATAAACTCCCAATTTACCGGAGAATAAATCACGAAAGTCATTAACCACTTCGCTTACGTTTGAATTCGACTGAACTGAGTGAACACCTTGAATGGAGATTCCTAACGGCGCAAACCAATTGCAACCTAAAATGTTGGTACGTGTACCAGCGGCAATGAGAAGTGATAAATTTCTAATTTCTCTTCCTTTATACCAAATGTTCACTTGACATTCTCCTTTGAAAATATTCGCATTTCCTTGAAAGTCCATTATTTTTGTAGTTACGTTTGATAGCTTTGGTTTGAAATGCGGCCATACCCTATCAAAACTAGAATCTGAAATGATTGTGAAGTTCGAGCCTGAATCGACTTCGAACTCGCATTTACGCCCGTTAAGAATTATGTTTGTTTGTTGCTTCAAATTAGGAAAACATGAAATCTGATGTACTATGGAGTTTGCCGCTCTCTTAAAACCTGTTTGACTCTGATTCTCTCTTTTCCCACCTTTACATACCTTCTTTATGTGACCGGTTTTGCCACAGTTGTTGCAAATAGCTGTGCGAAACCTACAGGATGAACGTTGGTGTGAACCTCCACAACTATAACAGGCACCGGACTGAAAATTGTTTTTTTCTGCAGAATTGTTGTTTTCTGTTTTTACGTGTTTAGATTTCTCCTTAGCAAACTTTTTTCTAACCGCGTTGATTTGCTCATCGCTTATGCCTGATGAAGTTGTATTTGCTTTGAGCGTTTGTAGGCTGCGGATTGCTGCTTCAGCCGCTGCTGCCTTAACCTGAGCAGCTTGAAATGTAAGTTCTGATGAGGATGATGCTATCAGTTCCTGTTGTAACCGGCTGTCCCGGAGACCACACACAAAACGATCTCGGAGCATGCGGTCTAATGAAGAGCCGAAATTACACTGGCTTGCAATTTTTCTTAGTTCTGCAACGTAGCCTGTCGTTTTTTCATCGGGAAGTTGGTCGCGCTTGAAAAAATTGTAGAATGATGCAATCTCGGAAGGTGGTGGAGAGAAATGATCTGTCAGAGTCTTGCAAATTAAATCGTAATCGATTTCGTTTACCTTTTTTGGAGAAATAAGAGATTCCAATAGATCGAACAGTGGTGCTCCGCAAACAGTTAGGAAAGTTGCTCGCTTTAGACTAGCAGATGTGATTCCATTTGCTTCAAGGAAATTATCGAACCGTCGTTTGTATGAACCCCAAGTAGACTGCTTTGCTATATCGAACGTTTCCATATGTCCGATGGAAATTGAGGTTTTTTCATTCGCCATTGTATTTGTAGAATTTTCGTTTTTTAATGTAAAAACTTTTCCCTTGAGATCGCTGGTCTGATCTTCTTCGGATGAATCGGCCATTTGCGATTGCTACTAGATTTCCAGCGATCCCATCCTCGTCGCCACTATTATGTATTCCAAGAAATGTATTAACAAGTAACAAGATATTAGCTTACTTCAATTTGCTTTAATATAACTATTCTAATGGTTAATACATTTCTTAAATGAGAGATTGGTAAAATGACAAATGACTTGATTCGATTGAGGTTAAACGTAGAATGATCGAATCCACACCTCGTGGGTTATCCACAGACAGCTGTCATATCGACAGTCATCACGTTAAGTTGGTATCAATTGCTGGTATCATATTACACGGTGTGTCACGTTAAACTGGTATCCATTTCTGGTATCATATTACACGGTGCATATGCAACAAAACTACGGGAACGACGGCCCTTGGAGTCGGTCTAGCTGCATGCCTTCCCTCATCTTTAGTTACTGATGGAGCAGCTTTTATTGATATTTTTATTATTTGGTATCGAGGACAATAGACCGATAGTTTGCAGGGTGTCCATCTCCACCACAGAGAACACATTTCAGTAGGGTCTTATCTTCGACCCTTGGTTCACCGAGCTTACTCTCTTTGTCGTTGTGGCTCTCTTCACACTTTACACACCTCGACTGCATTTGGAAGTTGAATGCGGCGTGACCGAACCGTTGGCAACGAAGACATTGTAAAATGTCCCCGTGTCTGTTTATTTTCTCCCATTTTACCATCTGGTAGTCCAGGAGGGAGATACTCCCGAGACTTTCCAGACGGCTACTGGGTGATAAGTTCACGAGGAACATCGGCTATAGCCACTTTACCCGTCTTACATTGGCCGTGGTGAACGACTTGACCCCGATGAACTCGAGATCGTCGCCCGCCACCTTGCGGAGTTCAGTTAAGAGCTCTTCTTGGGCAGAGGTAGGCTCTTCCCCTTTCAATAACATGGTTTTTGGTTTCTCCTCTTTAGGAGTATATGTAAAATGTTCGGTGGCTGTCTTTTGTAACAACTCCTTCTGATCTGGCTACAATTTATAAGGCCTTCATCCGCCCAAAACTGGAGTATAACTCCCATATCTGGTCAGGTGCTGCTCAAACATCTTTGCACCTGCTTGGTTGGGTACAAAAATGAGCGTTAATATTTATAGGTTATAGTTCAATCGTAGAATCGATTGATTCTCTTGAACATCGTCGAAACTTCACCTCTCACTCTATTTTATCGCTTTTTTCACAAACAGTGCTCTAGTGAAATAGCCAGCTGCATTCCTCCCCTGAAACAATTTAGCCGCAACACCCGCTTCGCTAGGAATGCTCATCAGTTTTACCTTGAGTCCAACTTCGGTCGTACAGTCAAGTATAGAGATTCTTATTTTAGTCGCACCACCCGTATGTGGAATGCTTTACCTGGCTCTGTGTTTCCCCTGCATTACGATTCACAAAGATTCAAAAGCAACGTGCATCGGTGTATCCTATTAAACTCTCTCCTACTTTCCTAAATGCTCGCACTGTTTTCTATAACATTATAAGGGTAGTCATAACCCCTTGATGTGCGCGTTAATTATAAAAAAAAAAAAAAAAACTAATTCGTCTTGCCCAGTCTGAAATGTTTCCAGGAGGTGCTGGGAAATCTCGAAGAATGGTATCTTTAAATCCCTTCGTTGATACTAACAGTATCATTCGCGTTGGTGGATGTCTGAAAAATGCCAATCTGCAATATGATCAACTTCATCCAATCTTTTTGGAATCAAACCACCATCTGAGCAAACTGATCATTCGAGATGCACACGAAAGGACTTTGCATGGAGGCATTCAGCTGATGATGGGATTTCTCAGGAAACGGTACTGGATTTTTCAAGCCAAGCGATCGGTTAAGCACTGTATCCATAAGTGCACTATTTGCTTTCAGTTTCGGACTAAACCAATGCATCAACTTATGGGCGAATAACCAGCGGCTAGAGTCATGATGTCCAGACCGTTTACGCATACCGGAGTTGACTATGCTGGCCCAATAAGCATTCGAGCTTGGAAAAGGCGAGGTTTGAAGTCATATAAAGGCTACTTAGCTATTTTCATTTGCCTTGCGACAAAGGCAATCCACTTCAAAGAAATAAGCGATCTAACCACTCAAGCTTTTCTCGCAGTATTTCGCCGTTTTGCATCACGTCGAGGAATTTGTAGTCAAATATACAGCGACTGTGGTACCAATTTCAAAGGTGCTGAAAAGGAACTGCACCGTCTGCTGAAAGCTGCCTGCCATGATTGGAAAGAAACCGCGGAGTTATTAGCATCCAATGGAACTAAGTGGAATTTCATTCCACCTGCTTCTCCCCACTTCGGAGGATTATGGGAAGCCGGAGTAAAGAGTGTTTAATACCACTTTAAAAGAATCGTTGGCAATGGGACACTCACCTTTGAGGAACTCTCCACACTTCTGACTCAAATCGAAGCGTGTTTAAATTCGAGGTGTCCGTGTCCTTTAACGGAAAAACACCGATGATTTTCAAGCGCTGATTCCAGCTCATTTCTTGATTGGCGCCGAAATGCACACCGTTCCAGAACCGGATCTGATAATTGAGAAAATTAGTTACACAGATCGGTGGAAAAATCTCCAGTTGAATTTACAAACCTTTTGGTGACACTGGCAAAATTAATACTTTTCACGACTTCAACAGCGACCAAAATGGCTCAAGCCTCAACCGGAAGCCAAAATCGGAGATTTGGTGCTTATAAAAGATGAGCGTCTTTCTCCAGCACAATGGAACTTGGGTCGGATTCTGAAAACATATCCCGGTCAAGACAATCTGACACGAGTTGTTAAATTAAAGACACAACAAGGAGAATTCAAAAGGCCAATAACGAAACTTTGCCCCTTACCAATCAACATACAAAAAATCCATCAGCATAACGCACATATCCACAAGCACACATAATAATCACAAATAATTCAAACTGTCACTCGATCATCACCGATCATAGAACTTCGCTATCGAAAATGAATTTACATCACGACTTAAAAGAAAGTATTTTGCTAATTTTCTTCGAAAACACGCAATACTAAACTGAAGAAATTTCAATTAATGCACAATCGAATTAAATTTTAAAAAAATTTGCTCATTTCAATTGAAACACGCAATCAAACACAAGCAAAGAAATTAATTCGCCATTGTAATGAAAACATAAAATCATCTTAAATCTAAATCACTTAAAATTAAATCGCTTAGTATTTTTAAAAATCAAAAGAATATTTTCAATAAAAAAAATATATATTCTTAAAATTATAAAATATTTCCATACCAACTTATTTAATCAACCAAAATAAATTAATTACACATAATTTAAAATGAAATAATACATAAGTCTGTATAACTTACCTGAATTTTCTGCATTCGCTGGGTATAGCTGTCGACATTTTCATCATTAAAACAATCTCGAATAAACAATTTTGTCTTCATGTATATTTTTGTAGTACGAATGAAATTGATATGATGAGATTTTAAATATTTTATTATATTTACAGATATTAATAATTTTGTATCGTTTCATGTTCTTCGATGAAAACAAACAACATCCCGTTTGTAAAGTGCGTCTATTGTCGCGTTTCTGTACATGTTCGAAGAGTCATGTTGCCTATATTTAGGAATTGTCCTGCCCATTGTATATATAGCATCTTCCATACGTTGCAGGTTCCCATCGATCTCAACGTTCGGCAGATTCCTGTTGCATGGCAGCGAAATACCGTTCAGACGAAGATCCCTTGAGACGGCACCGGAAAGCGCGGCCAACGTGTCTTACCGTAGTTGTAAGAGTGCGTCGGTACGTACTCCTCCAATTCCACAAGGTCGCTCGGATGCAGTATGACGGCGGCAAGTCCACAGTGGTCAAACAATTTTTCGTCCGTCGAAGAATGTCGTCGGTTAGTTTAAGTCTTGAGTCTAAAAGCAGTAGATCCAGATATGAGCCACTTCGATCTGCTGTCAGCAGCCAGCAAATCGAGTTTACACTCAATGCTGTGGAGCTTCAGCCAATTGAATAGCTGGGTCCCCCTTGGATTGGCTAATTGATATCCCCAATCTTGGTGTTTAGCATTGTAATCACCGGCCAAGAGAAAATAGTTTTCGTCCGTGTTCAGTTTCAGACATCGAAAAAGTGTTTCGAGCTCTGTTACAAAACATGAGGTTTGAGAAGCTTCCGGCGGTGCATAGATTGCGACCACATACAACCGCCTCCCCTGTTGGAGAGGGATGCCTATTGCATATGATACACGTTTCCAATAACCGGAATCGGCGTACTTCACCACTTTATATTACATTATGAGCAATGCCCTTACGTAAGAAGATCGCAACCCCACCTGCGCGATTCGAGTTGGGTCGGTCCCTCCTTATGATAATGTAATTGTTATATGTCAATTTGTGATGCTGATTTAGCCTAGTTTCGCTAACCATACATACATCAGGACGTTGGTCTTTTAACAACTCAAGGAAGTTGGTTCGTCGTTCTATCCTTACTAGCAAACTCACATTCACGGCTAGGATATTAAAAGGCCTCTTCGGCAGTGCACCCGTTAACCTTAAAATTGCGCAAGCGACGGCACTGCACGGTAGATCAAAGCCACCCTGCGCGCCTGCTCACTTATTTGCCGTGATAGTTCGCTCACTTGTGCCTGAATGACTTGCAGATCGACCATCACTTCTGACTCCCCAGCAGCAGCCTTTGACACAGATGGCTGTGCGGCCGCCTTTTGGGGAGGTTGTACCGTGTTTCCAGCTCGGGTGGAGCTATCCATTTGGGCCTAGGAAACTATTATGTATTCCAAGAAATGTATTAACAAGTAACAAGATATTAGCTTACTTCAATTTGCTTTAATATAACTATTCTAATGGTTAATACATTTCTTAAATGAGAGATTGGTAAAATGACAAATGACTTGATTCGATTGAGGTTAAACGTAGAATGATCGAATCCACACCTCGTGGGTTATCCACAGACAGCTGTCATATCGACAGTCATCACGTTAAGTTGGTATCAATTGCTGGTATCATATTACACGGTGTGTCACGTTAAGCTGGTATCCATTTCTGGTATCATATTACACGGTGCATATGCAACACTCCTTCGCCCAAAGATGAAACTACTTCTGAGGCCTGAGTCTTTTTTCGGATCGGCGAAGCTGCTGCGGTTGCACTGGTGGCTTGGTCGCTGGTGTAGGTAGCGGAAGTCTTTCTGTAGAACTGGCAGTGTCCTGGTCCATAGATCTACGGCGCACTTGATCTGCATGACGATGAATTTCTTCACCCGCTTCGGACTCGACGACAACAGAAACTGGACCCTTAACTTCGGTTATCAGACCTGGTACCCATTTTGCGCCTGCTCCGTACCTTCGATACCACACTGGTTCACCGCTTTTGTACTTGTTTTGATCAGAAGTATTTGCTGTTGCTTGCTGCTGGGATCCTTTCGATATCACAGGTATCGATTCGGGATGCAGTTTGTCAAAATATGTTCGAGGTCGGCGATTGAAAAGCAACTCCGTCGGGGAACGTCCGGTAGAAGAATGTGGTGTTACATGTTG
Source organism: Melanostoma scalare (assembly GCA_949752695.1). NCBI lineage: Eukaryota > Metazoa > Arthropoda > Insecta > Diptera > Syrphidae > Melanostoma > Melanostoma scalare. The sequence goes on along the minus strand of OX456986.1, from coordinate 77,249,318 downwards.
ATCCAGCAAGAATCGTGTTAGACGTAATCGTATATCGCCGTTTGGAACCTTCTTCAGGTATTCTTTCGTAGTGCGTACCATTCGCTCCACTTGGCCATTTGTTGATGGATGAAATGGAGCTGAAAAGATGTGTTTGATTAAATTATTTTCGCAAAATTTGGTAAATTCTAAAGAAGTAAAGGCTGAGCCATTGTCTGAAACAATGACATCAGGTAAACCATGCGTAGCGAACAGTTGCCTTAAAACTGTCATGGCAGAAATAGACGATGTTGAAGACACTGGATGAACCTCCAGCCATTTGGAGTGCGAGTCTACAACCAAGAAGAAAAGGTTTCCCTTAAAAGGGCCCGCAAAGTCTATGTGAATTCTGGTCCAGGGATTCTTCTCTTCTTCCCAACTATATCCTTTAACTGGAGATATACAGGGTGTCCCGTAATTCGTTTTACATACTTTGGGATATGATTCTTGGTCATATTCTAAGATAAAAATTGTTACACAGTAAAGTCCGTTTCTCAAGTTTGACATCACTTTTTGACAATTTAAAAAAAGGCTAACTTTGGTATACCCTGACCTGTGTTAAATTCGATATCTCTGTCAATACTGATGATAGAGACCTAATCTTAGACTCAATTTTTTGTAGAAATAACAACCTTTAAGACTGTATTTAAATTAGGCTTCCATAGGTTTAGGGTTGCCAGATTTTCAATTTTAAGTGGTGTTCAAATTTTCTTCCCAAAACAAAGTTTTGACTTTGAGGTCATTTTTTTGGAGAAAAGGCCTGTTAAACATAGAGTTTCTTTATTTCTTACAGATGAAAAAAACAATAGTAAAGAAAAAACTCAGCATTAATTTAGCTCAAAAACCCATACATTTTATGATACTTGGAAAAATACAAAATGGGAAAAACTTAAAAAAAAATAAAAAAAAGTTTTTGCTTTGAGGTTTGTTTGAATAAAACAATAATATGATCACTTTTAGTAGTTTTTTTATGTATTTAATACAAATACAATTATAACAAGTGCTCAAAGCGCCCTCCTTCGTTTTGAATCCATGCCAGAGCCCGTTTTTGGATTTCATTGTGGGTGTTTGCTGTCGATAACTCTTGTCTTACTTGTAGTCTTGTAATCTTTGAAACTGTTTTTAAATTTGACTCCTATAGGCTAAGGGTTGCCAGATTTTCAGTTAGTATAAAGTTCCTGGTATCCTTTGTTGTGCTTTTCTTCAATTTCCATTTAAAAACTCATATAAGAAAAAAAATGTCTGCGTATTCTTCTCTCGTAAATGAAAGCATTTCAAAAAACTCTCTGATCAAACTGCAATCGTGACTTAATTTGACAAACTAATGAACAAATTTGTTTTCTTATTCTTTTATACGACTTATTTACCTATTGTACATTCATACCCCAAATTTAAAGCAAACATCCACAATGAAATCCAAAAACGGGCTCTGGCATGGATTCAAAACGAAGGAGGGCGCTTTGAGCACTTGTTATAATTGTATTTGTATTAAATACATAAAGAAACTACTAAAAGTGATCATATTATTGTTTTATTCAAACAAACCTCAAAGCAAGAACTTTTTTTTATTTTTTTTTTAATTTTTCCCATTTCGTATTTTTCTTAGTATCATAAAATGTATGGGTTTTTGAGCTAACTTAATGCTGAGTTTTTTCTTTATTATTGTTTTGTTCATCTGTAAAAAATAAAGAAACTCTATGTTTATCAGGCCTTTTCTCCAAAAAAAATGACCTCAAAGTCAAAACTTTGTTTTGGGAAGAAAATTTGAACACCACTTAAAATTGAAAATCTGGCAACCCTAAACCTATGGAAGTCTAATTTAAATACAGCCTTAAAGGTTGTTATTTCTACAAAAAATTGAGTCTAAGATTAGGTTCCTATCATCAGTTTCGACAGAGATATCGAATTTAACAAAGGTCAGGGTACACCAAAGTTAGCCTTTTTTTAAATTGTCAAAAAGTGATGTCAAACTTGAGAAACGGACTTTACTGTATAACAATTTTTTTGTTAGAATATGACCAAGAATCATATCCCAAAGTATGTAAAACGAATTACGGGACACCCTGTATTAGGACGGGTTTCCTGACATATTTTACAGCGCCTCACTGTATGTTCAATATCGGCATCTATTAGCGGCCACCAGACATAACTCCTTGCCAAGGCCTTCATACGAACTATTCCAGGGTGATTTGCGTGAAGTGCGGTGAGAAGTTTTGCACGGTGAACATTCGGAATAATAACTCTCTGACCATATACTAGGCATCCTCTCATAGATGAAATCTCGTTCCTTCGATCGAAGAAGATTTTATAGTCTGGGTCAGCACTGGTGGGCCATCCCCTCAATGTCCAGTGTAAGACACGTGACAAAATCTTGTCTTTTTGTGTCTCTTTTGCTATATCCTTAGCCTGCAGCAGCGGCGAATCCAATAAATCTATCATCAAGACCACTTTTTCATCCTCCTCACCTGTAATATGAGAACTGTCAACTGGTAATCGACTCAACGCATCGGCATGAGAGATTTCCTTCCCTGGTTTGTGTTGAAGCTTGTAGTTATAAGCATTTAAGAAAATCATGTAGCGAATCATTTTATCAGAAATCGTATTTGGAGTAGGTTTGCACGGCGAAAACAGACCCAACAATGGCTTGTGATCTGTATATACCAAAAATGGTCTGCCGTACAAATATTCGTGAAATTTTTTAACACTTGCAATTATTGCTAACGCTTCCTTGTCTATTTGCGCATAATTGCGTTCACTTTTTGTGAGAGTCTTTGAATAGTATGAAATCGGACGCTCAGATCCATCTGGCAATAAATGCGCCAAAACCGAACCAACTCCGTATGGTGAAGCGTCGCAAGTAAGTGTGACCGGTAGATTCTTATTAAACGGCATTAAAACGCTGTCTGACGATAGAAGATTTTTCAGCTTTCCAAAAGAAGTTTGATGAACCTTGGTCCACTTCCATGGTGAATCATTATCTAAAAGCCTGTGAAGAGGTTCTGCCAAAGTAGCTTCTGAACGAAGAAAGGAATGGTAAAAATTTAAGAGCCCTAAGAATGCTTGTAGCTCACTCTTATTTTTTGGTGGTGGTGCATTCTGTATTGCAAGAATTTTTTCTTGAAGAGGGTGTATTCCATCTGCATCTATGCGAAAACCTAAGAATTAAATGTAGGAGACGCCAAACATACACTTGTCTTTTTTAATTTCAAGCCCGCTGTTTGAATTCGCTCTAAAACTAATCGAAGTTTTTTAACTAAACCTTCCGAGTTTTCACCCACAACAACAATATCATCTAAATAGCACACAACACCATCTATGCCACGCAATATTCCAGACATGCATTTTTGAAATTCGCCTGGTGCACAAGAAATTCCGAATTGTAGTCTTTTGACTTTGAATGCTCCCTTATGTGTAATTATCGTTTGAGCTTCAGCCGTTTCGTCTTCGACGGTAAGCTGTTGATATGCCTGGGCCAAATCCAATTTGGCAAACACTGCGCCTCTTGGCAGATTAGCAATCTGTAAGGCCTTGTTCAAGGTTGCCTTATAGTCACCACAAATGCGAATGGAACCATTTGGTTTTGAAACGGGTACAATCGGTGTTGCCCATTTTGAGTAACTCACAGGTTCGAGAATGCCCTGTGACACCATACGGTCTAATTCAGCTTCTACTTTTGATCGTATCGCAAAAGGAATTCTTCTAGCTGGTAAATGAATTGGTGCAACTTCTGGGTTCACCAAAAGAGATATAGCTGGTCCTGTATAAACTCCCAATTTACCGGAGAATAAATCACGAAAGTCATTAACCACTTCGCTTACGTTTGAATTCGACTGAACTGAGTGAACACCTTGAATGGAGATTCCTAACGGCGCAAACCAATTGCAACCTAAAATGTTGGTACGTGTACCAGCGGCAATGAGAAGTGATAAATTTCTAATTTCTCTTCCTTTATACCAAATGTTCACTTGACATTCTCCTTTGAAAATATTCGCATTTCCTTGAAAGTCCTTTATTTTTGTAGTTACGTTTGATAGCTTTGGTTTGAAATGCGGCCATACCCTATCAAAACTAGAATCTGAAATGATTGTGAAGTTCGAGCCTGAATCGACTTCGAACTCGCATTTACGCCCGTTAAGAATTATGTTTGTTTGTTGCTTCAAATTAGGAAAACATGAAATCTGATGTACTATGGAGTTTGCCGCTCTCTTAAAACCTGTTTGACTCTGATTCTCTCTTTTCCCACCTTTACATACCTTCTTTATGTGACCGGTTTTGCCACAGTTGTTGCAAATAGCTGTGCGAAACCTACAGGATGAACGTTGGTGTGAACCTCCACAACTATAACAGGCACCGGACTGAAAATTGTTTTTTTCTGCAGAATTGTTGTTTTCTGTTTTTACGTGTTTAGATTTCTCCTTAGCAAACTTTTTTCTAACCGCGTTGATTTGCTCATCGCTTATGCCTGATGAAGTTGTTGCTTTGAGCGTTTGTAGGCTGCGGATTGCTGCTTCAGCCGCTGCTGCCTTAACCTGAGCAGCTTGAAATGTAAGTTCTGATGAGGATGATGCTATCAGTTCCTGTTGTAACCGGCTGTCCCGGAGACCACACACAAAACGATCTCGGAGCATGCGGTCTAATGAAGAGCCGAAATTACACTGGCTTGCAATTTTTCTTAGTTCTGCAACGTAGCCTGTCGTTTTTTCATCGGGAAGTTGGTCGCGCTTGAAAAAATTGTAGAATGATGCAATCTCGGAAGGTGGTGGAGAGAAATGATCTGTCAGAGTCTTGCAAATTAAATCGTAATCGATTTCGTTTACCTTTTTTGGAGAAATAAGAGATTCCAATAGATCGAACAGTGGTGCTCCGCAAACAGTTAGGAAAGTTGCTCGCTTTAGACTAGCAGATGTGATTCCATTTGCTTCAAGGAAATTATCGAACCGTCGTTTGTATGAACCCCAAGTAGACTGCTTTGCTATATCGAACGTTTCCATATGTCCGATGGAAATTGAGGTTTTTTCATTCGCCATTGTATTTGTAGAATTTTCGTTTTTTAATGTAAAAACTTTTCCCTTGAGATCGCTGGTCTGATCTTCTTCGGATGAATCGGCCATTTGCGATTGCTACTAGATTTCCAGCGATCCCATCCTCGTCGCCACTATTATGTATTCCAAGAAATGTATTAACAAGTAACAATATATTAGCTTACTTCAATTTGCTTTAATATAACTATTCTAATGGTTAATATATTTCTTAAATGAGAGATTGGTAAAATGACAAATGACTTGATTCGATTGAGGTTAAACGTAGAATGATCGAATCCACACCTCGTGGGTTATCCACAGACAGCTGTCATATCGACAGTCATCACGTTAAGTTGGTATCAATTGCTGGTATCATATTACACGGTGTGTCACGTTAAACTGGTATCCATTTCTGGTATCATATTACACGGTGCATATGCAACAAAACTACGGGAACGACGGCCCTTGGAGTCGGTCTAGCTGCATGCCTTCCCTCATCTTTAGTTACTGATGGAGCAGCTTTTATTGATATTTTTATTATTTGGTATCGAGGACAATAGACCGATAGTTTGCAGGGTGTCCATCTCCACCACAGAGAACACATTTCAGTAGGGTCTTATCTTCGACCCTTGGTTCACCGAGCTTACTTTCTTTGTCGTTGTGGCTCTCTTCACACTTTACACACCTCGACAGCATTTGGAAGTTGAATGCGGCGTGACCGAACCGTTGGCAACGAAGACATTGTAAAATGTCCCCGTGTCTGTTTATTTTCTCCCATTTTACCATCTGGTAGTCCAGGAGGGAGATACTCCCGAGACTTTCCAGACGGCTACTGGGTGATAAGTTCACGAGGAACATCGGCTATAGCCACTTTACCCGTCTTACATTGGCCGTGGTGAACGACTTGACCCCGATGAACTCGAGATCGTCGCCCGCCACCTTGCGGAGTTCAGTTAAGAGCTCTTCTTGGGCAGAGGTAGGCTCTTCCCCTTTCAATAACATGGTTTTTGGTTTCTCCTCTTTAGGAGTATATGTAAAATGTTCGGTGGCTGTCTTTTGTAACAACTCCTTCTGATCTGGCTACAATTTATAAGGCCTTCATCCGCCCAAAACTGGAGTATAACTCCCATATCTGGTCAGGTGCTGCTCAAACATCTTTGCACCTGCTTGATTGGGTACAAAAATGAGCGTTAATATTTATAGGTTATAGTTCAATCGTAGAATCGATTGATTCTCTTGAACATCGTCGAAACTTCACCTCTCACTCTATTTTATCGCTTTTTTCACAAACAGTGCTCTAGTGAAATAGCCAGCTGCATTCCTCCCCTGAAACAATTTAGCCGCAACACCCGCTTCGCTAGGAATGCTCATCAGTTTTACCTTGAGTCCAACTTCGGTCGTACAGTCAAGTATAGAGATTCTTATTTTTGTCGCACCACCCGTATGTGGAATGCTTTACCTGGCTCTGTGTTTCCCCTGCATTACGATTCACAAAGATTCAAAAGCAACGTGCATCGGTGTATCCTATTAAACTCTCTCCTACTTTCCTAAATGCTCGCACTGTTTTCTATAACATTATAAGGGTAGTCATAACCCCTTGATGTGCGCGTTAATTATAAAAAAAAAAAAAACTAATTCGTCTTGCCCAGTCTGAAATGTTTCCAGGAGGTGCTGGGAAATCTCGAAGAATGGTATCTTTAAATCCCTTCGTTGATACTAACAGTATCATTCGCGTTGGTGGATGTCTGAAAAATGCCAATCTGCAATATGATCAACTTCATCCAATCTTTTTGGAATCAAACCACCATCTGAGCAAACTGATCATTCGAGATGCACACGAAAGGACTTTGCATGGAGGCATTCAGCTGATGATGGGATTTCTCAGGAAACGGTACTGGATTTTTCAAGCCAAGCGATCGGTTAAGCACTGTATCCATAAGTGCACTATTTGCTTTCAGTTTCGGACTAAACCAATGCATCAACTTATGGGCGAATAACCAGCGGCTAGAGTCATGATGTCCAGACCGTTTACGCATACCGGAGTTGACTATGCTGGCCCAATAAGCATTCGAGCTTGGAAAAGGCGAGGTTTGAAGTCATATAAAGGCTACTTAGCTATTTTCATTTGCCTTGCGACAAAGGCAATCCACTTCAAAGAAATAAGCGATCTAACCACTCAAGCTTTTCTCGCAGTATTTCGCCGTTTTGCATCACGTCGAGGAATTTGTAGTCAAATATACAGCGACTGTGGTACCAATTTCAAAGGTGCTGAAAAGGAACTGCACCGTCTGCTGAAAGCTGCCTGCCATGATTGGAAAGAAACCGCGGAGTTATTAGCATCCAATGGAACTAAGTGGAATTTCATTCCACCTGTTTCTCCCCACTTCGGAGGATTATGGGAAGCCGGAGTAAAGAGTGTTTAATACCACTTTAAAAGAATCGTCGGCAATGGGACACTCACCTTTGAGGAACTCTCCACACTTCTGACTCAAATCGAAGCGTGTTTAAATTCGAGGTGTCCGTGTCCTTTAACGGAAAAACACCGATGATTTTCAAGCGCTGATTCCAGCTCATTTCTTGATTGGCGCCGAAATGCACACCGTTCCAGAACCGGATCTGATAATTGAGAAAATTAGTTACACAGATCGGTGGAAAAATCTCCAGTTGAATTTACAAACCTTTTGGTGACACTGGCAAAATTAATACTTTTCACGACTTCAACAGCGACCAAAATGGCTCAAGCCTCAACCGGAAGCCAAAATCGGAGATTTGGTGCTTATAAAAGATGAGCGTCTTTCTCCAGCACAATGGAACTTGGGTCGGATTCTGAAAACATATCCCGGTCAAGACAATCTGACACGAGTTGTTAAATTAAAGACACAACAAGTAGAATTCAAAAGGCCAATAACGAAACTTTGCCCCTTACCAATCAACATACAAAAAATCCATCAGCATAACGCACATATCCACAAACACACATAATAATCACAAATAATTCAAACTGTCACTCGATCATCACCGATCATAGAACTTCGCTATCGAAAATGAATTTACATCACGACTTAAAAGAAAGTATTTTGCTCATTTTCTTCGAAAACACGCAATACTAAACTGAAGAAATTTCAATTAATGCACAATCGAATTAAATTTTAAAAAAATTTGCTCATTTCAATTGAAACACGCAATCAAACACAAGCAAAGAAATTAATTCGCCATTGTAATGAAAACATAAAATCATCTTAAATCTAAATCACTTAAAATTAAATCGCTCAGTATTTTTAAAAATCAAAAGAATATTTTCAATAAAAAAAATATATATTCTTAAAATTATAAAATATTTCCATACCAACTTATTTAGTCAACCAAAATAAATTAATTACACATTATTTTAAATGAAATAATACATAATTCTGTATAACTTACCTGAATTTTCTGCATTCGCTGGGTATAGCTGTCGACATTTTCATCATTAAAAAAATCTCGAATAAACAATTTTGTCTTCATGTATATTTTTGTAGTACGAATGAAATTGATATGATGAGATTTTAAATATTTTATTATATTTACAGATATTAATAATTTTGTATCGTTTCATGTTCTTCGATGAAAACAAACAACATCCCGTTTGTAAAGTGCGTCTATTTTCGCGTTTCTGTACATGTTCGAAGAGTCATGTTGCCTATATTTAGGAATTGTCCTGCCCATTGTATATATAGCATCTTCCATACGTTGCAGGTTCCCATCGATCTCAACGTTCGGCAGATTCCTGTTGCATGGCAGCGAAATACCGTTCAGACGAAGATCCCTTGAGACGGCACCGGAAAGCGCGGCCAACGTGTCTTACCGTAGTTGTAAGAGTGCGTCGGTACGTACTCCTCCAATTCCACAAGGTCGCTCGGATGCAGTATGACGGCGGCAAGTCCACAGTGGTCAAACAATTTTTCGTCCGTCGAAGAATGTCGTCGGTTAGTTTAAGTCTTGAGTCTAAAAGCAGTAGATCCAGATATGAGCCACTTCGATCTGCTTTCAGCAGCCAGCAAATCGAGTTTACACTCAATGCTGTGGAGCTTCAGCCAATTGAATAGCTGGGTCCCCCTTGGATTGGCTAATTGATATCCCCAATCTTGGTGTTTAGCATTGTAATCACCAGCCAAGAGAAAATAGTTTTCGTCCGTGTTCAGTTTCAGACGTCGAAAAAGTGTTTCGAGCTCTGTTACAAAACATGAGGTTTGAGAAGCTTCCGGCGGTGCATAGATCGCGACCACATACAACCGCCTCCCCTGTTGGAGAGGGATGCCTATTGCATATGATACACGTTTCCAATAACCGGAATCGGCGTACTTCACCACTTTATATTACATTATGAGCAATGCCCTTACGTAAGAAGATCGCAACCCCACCTGCGCGATTCGAGTTGGGTCGGTCCCTCCTTATGATAATGTAACTGTTATACGTCAATTTGTGATGCTGATTTAGCCTAGTTTAGCTAACCGTACAAACATCAGGACGTTGGTCTTTTAACAACTCAAGGAAGTTGGTTCGTCGTTCTATCCTAACTAGCAAACTCACATTCACGGCTAGGATATTAAAAGGCCTCTTCGGCAGTGCACCCGTTAACCTTAAAATTGCGCAAGCGACGGCACTGCACGGTAGATCAAATCCACCCTGCGCGCCTTCTCACTTATTTGCCGTGATAGTTCGCTCACTTGTGCCTGAATGACTTGCTGATCGACCATCACTTCTGACTCCCCAGCAGCAGCCTTTGACACAGATGGCTGTGCGGCCGCCTTTTGGGGAGGTTGTACCGTGTTTCCAGCTCGGGTGGAGCTATCCATTTGGGCCTAGGAAACTTCGGGAACGACGGCCCTTGGAGTCGGTCTAGCTGCATGCCTTCCCTCATCTTTAGTTACTGATGGAGCAGCTTTTATTGATATTTTTATTATTTGGTATCGAGGACAATAGACCGATAGTTTGCAGGGTGTCCATCTCCACCACAGAGAACACATTTCAGTAGGGTCTTATCTTCGACCCTTGGTTCACCGAGCTTACTCTCTTTGTCGTTGTGGCTCTCTTCACACTTTACGCACCTCGACTGCATTTATAAGTTGAATGCGGCGTGACCGAACCGTTGGCAACGAAGACATTGTAAAATGTCCCCGTGTCTGTTTATTTTCTCCCATTTTACCATCTGGTAGTCCAGGAGGGAGATACTCCCGAGACTTTCCAGACGGCTACTGGGTGATAAGTTCACGGGGAACATCGGCTATAGCCACTTTACCCGTCTTACATTGGCCGTGGTGAACGACTTGACCCCGATGAACTCGAGATCGTCGCCCGCCACCTTGCGGAGTTCAGTTAAGAGCTCTTCTTGGGCAGAGGTAGGCTCTTCCCCTTTCAATAACATGGTTTTTGGTTTCTCCTCTTTAGGAGTATATGTAAAATGTTCGGTGGCTGTCTTTTGTAACAACTCCTTCTGATCTGGCTACAATTTATAAGGCCTTCATCCGCCCAAAACTGGAGTATAACTCCCATATCTGGTCAGGTGCTGCTCAAACATCTTTGCACCTGCTTGATTGGGTACAAAAATGAGCGTTAATATTTATAGGTTATAGTTCAATCGTAGAATCGATTGATTCTCTTGAACATCGTCGAAACTTCACCTGTCTCACTCTCTTTTATCGCTTTTTTCACAAACAGTGCTCTAGTGAAATAGCCAGCTGCATTCCTCCCCTGAAACAATTTAGCCGCAACACCCGCTTCGCTAGGAATGCTCATCAGTTTTACCTTGAGTCCAACTTCGGTCGTACAGTCAAGTATAGAGATTCTTATTTTTGTCGCACCACCCGTATGTGGAATGCTTTACCTGGCTCTGTGTTTCCCCTGCATTACGATTCACAAAGATTCAAAAGCAACGTGCATCGGTGTATCCTATTAAACTCTCTCCTACTTTCCTAAATGCTCGCACTGTTTTCTATAACATTATAAGGGTAGTCATAACCCCTTGATGTGCGCGTTAATTATAAAAAAAAAAAAAAAACTAATTCGTCTTGCCCAGTCTGAAATGTTTCCAGGAGGTGTTGGGAAATCTCGAAGAATGGTATCTTTAAATCCCTTCGTTGATACTAACAGTATCATTCGCGTTGGTGGATGTCTGAAAAATGCCAATCTGCAATATGATCAACTTCATCCAATCTTTTTGGAATCAAACCACCATCTGAGCAAACTGATCATTCGAGATGCACACGAAAGGACTTTGCATGGAGGCATTCAGCTGATGATGGGATTTCTCAGGAAACGGTACTGGATTTTTCAAGCCAAGCGATCGGTTAAGCACTGTATCCATAAGTGCACTATTTGCTTTCAGTTTCGGACTAAACCAATGCATCAACTTATGGGCGAATAACCAGCGGCTAGAGTCATGATGTCCAGACCGTTTACGCATACCGGAGTTGACTATGCTGGCCCAATAAGCATTCGAGCTTGGAAAAGGCGAGGTTTGAAGTCATATAAAGGCTACTTAGCTATTTTCATTTGCCTTGCGACAAAGGCAATCCACTTCAAAGAAATAAGCGATCTAACCACTGAAGCTTTTCTCGCAGTATTTCGCCGTTTTACATCACGTCGAGGAATTTGTAGTCAAATATACAGCGACTGTGGTACCAATTTCAAAGGTGCTGAAAAGGAACTGCACCGTCTGCTGAAAGCTGCCTGCCATGATTGGAAAGAAACCGCGGAGTTATTAGCATCCAATGGAACTAAGTGGAATTTCATTCCACCTGCTTCTCCCCACTTCGGAGGATTATGGGAAGCCGGAGTAAAGAGTGTTTAATACCACTTTAAAAGAATCGTCGGCAATGGGACACTCACCTTTGAGGAACTCTCCACACTTCTGACTCAAATCGAAGCGTGTTTAAATTCGAGGTGTCCGTGTCCTTTAACGGAAAAACACCGATGATTTTCAAGCGCTGATTCCAGCTCATTTCTTGATTGGCGCCAAAATGCACACCGTTCCACAACCGGATCTGATAATTGAGAAAATTAGGTACACAGATCGGTGGAAAAATCTCCAGTTGAATTTACAAACCTTTTGGAGACACTGGCAAAATTAATACTCTTCACAACTTCAACAGCGACCAAAATGGCTCAAGCCTCATCCGGAAGCCAAAATCGGAGATTTGGTGCTTATAAAAGATGAGCGTCTTTCTCCAGCACAATGGAACTTGGGTCGGATTCTGAAAACATATCCCGGTCAAGAAAATCTGACACGAGGTGTTAAATTAAAGACACAACAAGGAGAATTCAAAAGGCCAATAACGAAACTTTGCCCCTTACCAATCAACAACAATCAACATACAAAAAATTAAACAGCATAACGCACATATCCACAAACACACATAATAATCACAAATAATTCAAACTGTCACTCGATCATCGCCGATCATAGAACTTCGCTATCGAAAATGAATTTACATCACGACTTAAAAGAAAGTATTTTGCTCATTTTCTTCGAAAACACGCAATACTAAACTGAAGAAATTTCAATTAATGCACAATCGAATTAAATTTTCAACAATCAAACACAAGCAAAGAAATTAATTCGCCAATGTAATGAAAACATAAAATCATCTTAAATCTAAATCACTTAAAATTAAATCGCTTAGTATTTTTAAAAATCAAAAGAATATTTTCAATAAAAAAAATATATATTCTTAAAATTATAAAATATTTCCATACCAACTTATTTAATCAACCAAAATAAATTAATTACACATAATTTTAAATGAAATAATACATAAATCTGTATAACTTACCTGAATTTTCTGCATTCGCTGGGTATAGCTGTCGACATTTTCATCATTAAAACAATCTCGAATAAACAATTTTGTCTTCATGTATATTTTTGTAGTACGAATGAAATTGATATAATGAGATTTTAAATATTTTATTATATTTACAGATATAAATAATTTTGTATCGTTTCATGTTCTTCAATGAAAACAAACAACAATACGATCTTCAATTTTCTTCAACTACGTCATCAATAACCTGGTTTTCGCCCGGGGAGAATTTTGGTTCCAACCTAAATAGTCAACGCCAACACTTGGCACAACTAAAAATCTCATCGATCAAAATGAAAATTGAGAAATGTCAAAACAAAACTAAAATAATAATAAATTTTCACTTGTGTAAATAAAAGGTCAAGATTTGTCGTGTTTCATTTTTGCTCCTTGATTTTATTCAATTAAATTTACAATTTTCCATTTTATCGTACAACATAATAATAAAAGCATATTGCCCAAACAAGGCGCGTAGGTTGGATTTGATCTACCGTGCAGTGCCGTAGCTTGCTCAATTTTTGGGTTAACGGGAGCGCTGCCGGAGAGGCCTTTTAAGATCCTAGCCGTAAATGTGAATTCGCTAGTTAGGATAGAACGACGAACCAACTTCTTTGAGTTGTTAAAAGACCAACGTCCTGATGTATGTATGGTTAGCAAAACTAGGCTAAATCAACATCACAAACTGATCGATAATAATTACATTATCATAAGGAGGGACCGACCCAACTCGACTCTCGCAGGTGGGGTTGCGATCTTCTAACGTAAGGGCATTGCTCATAAGGTAATATAAAGTGATGAAGTACGCCGATTCCGGTTGCTGAAAACGTGTATCGTATGCATCCCTCTCCAACAGGGGAGGCGGTTGTATGTGGTCGCGGTCTATGCTCCGCCGGAAGCTTCTCAAACCTCATATTTTGTAACAGAGCTCGAAAAACTTTTCGATGTCTGAAACTGAACACGGACGAAAACTATTTCCTATTGGCCGGTGATTACAATGCTAAACACCAAGATTGGGGAAATCAATTAACAAATCCAAGGGGAACCCAGGTATTCAATTGGCTGGGGCTCCTCAACATTGAGTGTCAAGTCGATCTGCTGGCTACTGACAGGCCTTAATATCCTCGAATTGGCTCTTATTTGTATCTATTGCTTTTAGACTCAAGACTTGAACTGACCGACGACATTCTTCGACGGACGAAAAATTGTTTGACGACGGTTGAGTACGACAGTGATCACTGTGGACTTGCCGCCGTCATACTGCTTCCGAACAACCTTGTGGAACTGGAGGAGTATGTGCCGACGCACTCTTTCAACTACGGTAAGACACGTTGGCCGCACTTTTCCGTTGCCGTTTCAAGGGAACTTCGTTTGAACGGTATTTCGCTGCCATGCAACAGGAACCTGTCGAACATTGAGATCGATGGGAACCTGCAACTTATGGAAGATGCTATATATACAATGGGCAGGACAATTCCTAAATATAGGCAACATGACTCTTCGAACATGTACAGAAACGCGACAATAGACGCACTTTACAAACAAAAAAGTCAAGACTCAAACTCTTGCACAGGAGGTTTACTGACCGACACGATTTGGAGATTAGAACTCTGAAGTCACAGAACAAAAATCCCCAACAGTTAATAAAAGAAAATTACAGGATATCTATATCTCTTTTCTGGAACAACGAAATTCGGGCTGTACGTGTACAGTCCAACAACCCGAGTATGTTTCCGGAATTAAATAAAATTTTTAGGAGAATATATCAAAATGACCTTCAGGGTATGAAACTCCAAAGGACGACAGATAACAAAAACTTACTTTTGACAATTGGGATAGATCCGTATGAGGCCATCTTGGATGATGACCACTTTATAGTGGAAGATGCTCAAGAGAAGGTAGAGACGGTAGGTGCTGTTTTCGAGCGAGTATATAAGGTGAATGAGTGCATTCGCCCGAATTACGACCTTAAGAACTGAGCCTTCGTTGGACACTTCTATCTTAGAGACAAGATCTCGCATTGGCAGTCCGAGAATCCTGGTTTCACTAGGTTCAATGACGACCGACTTGTAAATGCAGTCATCGCCCAGGAAAACGGGGATAACACTCTGCTCGTTTCTATGATGAACCTCTTGGACATCTTTCACAAAATAAAGAAAAATAAGTCAGCAGGAGTCGACGGCATACCCAATGTTGTGCTGCGAAACCTCCCTTCGGGAGCGGTGGACATATACACCACGCTGCTCAACAATGCGCTGAATAATGCTTATTATCCAGTGCTTTGGAAGACGGCAGTGGTCCATTCTCTCCTTAAAAAAGGGAAGGATGGTTTCAATCCAGCAAATCTCCGGTCAATTAGTCTTCTTCCGAGTATCAGCAAGTTATTCGAGAAAGTTCTCAATAGAGTTCTGTCCACATGGTGTGAGGATGCTTTTTATCAAAGGCTGAGGTATGCTCAGCGGATCCAGAGTCTTCTAAAGAAGCAGCAAAACTTTAGATTCACAGGGCAACATTTGATATAAGAAAAAAACACGAAAAACATTATGGTGGTCTGGGGATT
Organism: Melanostoma scalare; assembly: GCA_949752695.1. Classification (NCBI taxonomy): domain Eukaryota; kingdom Metazoa; phylum Arthropoda; class Insecta; order Diptera; family Syrphidae; genus Melanostoma; species Melanostoma scalare. The sequence continues at coordinate 77,233,884 of OX456986.1, read as the reverse complement.
TTTCAGGGTGCTGATTACGGTGAGGGGGTTATTTAACCTTCATCACATCACGTTAAAGGTCATTTGAAGGTCAAAGTGACTTATTGCGACCGAACAAATCTGGAAAATAATCATGCGTATGTTTTTGAGGTCCCTGAATACGATTCCGTAGTTTGTTTAGCCTTTCGCTTTTGTTTAAGGTCTTTTTAAGGTCATTTTAAGGTCAAATCAACATATTTTCACCAAAAATCTGCAAAAATTTTTTCCGCATGTTCTTAAGGGCTCTGAATTCTATTTTGTTGTTTGTCTGGTCAAAAGGTCTTTTTAAGGTTATTTGAAGGTCAAAGTGAGTTGATGCGACCGAAAAAATCTGAAAAAAATCATGCGTATGTTTTTGAAGTCCCCGAATACGATTCCGTAGTTTTTTTTTTTAGTCGTAGACTTATTGCGACCGAAAAAATCTGGAAAATAAACATGCGTATGTTTTTGAGGTCCCTGAATACGATTCCGTAGTTTGTTTAGCCTTTCGCCTTTGTTTAAGGTAATTTTAAGGTCATTTTAAGGTCAAATCAACATATTTCCATGAAAAATCTGCGAAATATTTTTCCGCATGTTCTTGAGGCTTCTACGTAGGATTCTGTTGTTTGAACTTTGTCTCTTACCAAATAGCTCTTATGCGGTGGTCGCTCAAGACATTATCATATGGTAAATCGCTTATAAAGAATCCTTAGAATCATACTGGGTATAATTTGTAAGTTTTTGAAACCTCTAAGGTTGACACCGATTGTAACAATGAATTGTAGCAATGATTTTCATGCACGCAATGCTTGTGTCTAGATAAAACTAATTGACATTTTATATTAAGCTCTGTTCTTGCTCTTAGCGTTACCCAAAATCGACGACGTGGACTAGGCAAATTTCCAATCCTGTCTCGTAAGTTTTTTATGAGTAGTTGCCATGACGGCATGTAAGCCGTAACCCAGGGACTTTGCCGGATAGTGAGACAACTCCGTTGCCCACCGTCACCACATGGAGGTGCCCAGGGGGCAGCTACATCTTTATATTAGATTTTAAACTTACAAAATACACACAGAATGATTCTAGGGATTTGTTATAAGCAGGTTACCATATGATAATGTCTTGGGCGACCACTGCATAAGAGCTATTTGGTTAGAGACAAAGTCTTATGGTCAGACTAACAACAGAATCCTACGTAGAAGCCTTAAGAACATGCGCAAACATTTTTCGCAGATTTTTCGTGGGAATATGTTGATTTGACCTTAAAATGACCTTAAACAAAGGTGAAAGGCTAACCAAACTACGGAATCGTATTCGGGGACTTCAAAAACATACGCATGATTTTTTCAGATTTTTTTTTTATAAATAGTTTTGGTTTATACATTTCATACAATGTTTTATAATTCTAATTCAAGTTTCTATTTTAAAGTCTCTATTGAGATTACAAGTACGCCTCTTCGGGTGAGTGAGGTTTCCCTGGGACTCGGCTGGGATGTGGTCTAGTCCGGAATTCACGACCAGATTCTTGAATGGGTCTTCAGATAAATCAGATGAAGATTTATTGTCCTGGATTGTGTGGGCTTGCATTAAGTTTTCTTGTCCTGGGTTAAGGGCTTCGAATTCTGGGGCTCAGATTTGGAGTAACGCAGGGTTCGTGGTATCTCTGTCTTGTTAAGATAAGTTCTGCAATGACACTAGGAAGAGGGAGTTAATGGTCGCTCTGAGGTAGCAGGAGCCACTTAATTCACCACGAGGTAGCGTTGGACACTATCAATTCACAACGAGGTAGCGTTGGATACTATCAATTCACAACGATTTAGCGTTGGACACTATCAATTCACAACGAGGTAGCGTTGGACACTATCAATTCACAACGAGGTAGCGTTTGACACTATCAATTCTCAACGGGGTAGCGTTGGACACTTTCAATTCACAACGAGGTAGCGTTGGACTCTATCAATTCACAACGAGTTAGCGTTGGACACTATCAATTCACATCGAGGTAGCTTTGGACACTATTCACTTACCTAGTCTTGGTTCGTGGAGACTCCTTATACTCTGCTTCTGCGCTGCCGGTACCGGAATTATACTCTTGCTCGAGTACTAGGATAATGAGTTCCTAATTTGTCCACTTGCCGGGACTAGAACTAATTTTTGTGTATTTCACTGGTAACCTTATACACCATTTGGTGTAAAGTGGATGTGAGATGTGCCTGTCAACGAAATGCTACTCCACGTGGAGTCAATGCTAAGCTGCTGGTGGTATTGTTGCTATATGTTATTGGCACCATTATCACTGCCCTATTTGGTACTTGCAATATTCTACTGGCATCGGTGTTGTTGGTGGCGAATATTGCTGTTGAATTTGGTTTGTAGGGGTGAAAATGTAATGATTAGATTAGATTAGATTAGATTAGATTAGATTAGATTTTATTTGTAATCATAAACAGTATTTGCATTATTTAAAATAGAAACAATAATCAGAAAAGCTTGGCATTTTTGCCGTCTGCCTGGTTGACAAAACATATTTTTTTTAACGTTTATAATGATTTGAAAATTTAATTCTCTTAAAATAATTGCAATAATTAGTTTATAAAAAAAGGAAATACATAACTTAAAAAAGACTATTGTAATTTTAAAAACTTTCATTAATTATACGATCCCTATAGCAAAGAGCCGAATTACAGTATTGGTAAAGTTTTTTTACTTCGATTTTGTTTAGCAAGGGTTATATCCTATTCGATCTCAGTCAAAAAATTTGATCCCAACACGTTCCTTCTCACTTCGCTTAAAATAGGACATTTTCACATAAAATGTATAATATCCTCTCTTTCACGCAGGTTGCACATAGTGCATAAAATTAGTAAATCCTCTCTGTGTGGAATAAAGTTCAAGCGTATCAGCTCTCCCCGTATCCTGACCATCATAGATGTCTCCTCTACGCTGTTTTCATCTCGGAAATAATTCCTCTCTTTCAAATGGTAGACTACCATTGGTTGTGAGTATATTGCTCTATGTAGCGATTCATGAGCGTTATTCTCAAATCGTTCTGCACTTCAGGTCTACTAGTCAAATAAGATCATATAATAAAGTCTTCCAGCGAACATAGTCAAAACTGTTTAGACCTAGGTCCATACCGCAGTCCGCCGCCATATCTTTCCACTCAGAATAGCAACTTGATTCCTCACGTATGACTTGAAGAGCCGCCGCCTCTGGTAGCCGATGATTTTCCAGCTTCATGATCTTTAGTACGTAGTCGATTTGAATTTTCAGCGTACGTATAAAGAGCGGTGATAATCCTGTTTCAAGCATAATCATGTAGTTTGGCATATTTGGTGGTAGTCGAAAAATTCGCTTTATGTAGTATCGGAGTAGCTTCTCTACATTCTCATACTGTTTAACTCCCCATACTTGTGCTGCGTAGAGCAAAATTGATTCTGACACTGCCTCAAATACTCGGAATTCACTGATGTGTGCTATATTTTTATTGTGAAAGCATCTGCTCCATGACGCACTAATTGCGCTTTTGGCCTTTGTCAACTTCTCCTTCAAATGTTTTTCCATATTTAAACTTTGCGTGAAACAGACTCCGAGATATTTAAATTCCTTGACAATTTCTATTGTCTGACCATTGAAGAACCATTTTTCATTTCGAGAGCTTCTGCCTCCGCCGTTCTTAAAAATTATAATTTTTGATTTGTCTCGATTCACCACTAGATTCCAGAGCTTACAATATTGGTAAAGTTTGTTGATCATTAGCTGCAATGATTCTGGAGAGGATGCCAAGAGTACGACGTCATCTGCGAATAGCAGTGCCTTGATTGTTTGTCTCGCGAATTCTATTTCACACGGTAAAAAGCTTACTAGATCATCAATGAACAAAGCAAACAAGCTTGGGCTCAGAGTACAACCTTGTCTGACCCCCGATTCGATTTTGAACCACTCTGACCTCTCTTCCCCGTTCCAAACTGCTGCTACCGTGTCAATATACAGATTTTGCATGACTCTACCAAACTTTAGGGACATACCAATGTTATAAAACTTGTAAAATAGAGACTGTTTATCTACAGTATCAAATGCTGACTTAAAATCAACAAAATACGCATATAGTTTCTTCTTTTTGCTGAGAAATGAATCCCCAATACTCTTCAGAACAAAGATATGGTCGATCGTTGAGTAGCCTGCCCTAAAACCGGCCTGGTACTCTGTCAATAACTTATTATTGCCGATCCATGTATTGAGGCGTGTCTACAGTATAAGAGTGAAGATTTTATAGTAAGCATTTATGAAGGATATACCTCTATAGTTAGATAGTTCCAATAAACTTCCTTTTTTATGTATTGGAAAAATTATGGATTCTTTGAATTCATGTGGTATTGTTCCTGTTTCCAACACATTATTGAATAAAAGCGTAAGCCTATCTATCATTTCCATAGTGCTATACTTATAGGATTCGGCTGGTATTCCATCCGAGCCAGCTGCTTTTTCATCCTTTAGTTAATGCTTGTGTGATCTCTCGACGTGTTATAATCGCATCCAACACTTCATTATCAACACCAGGAGGTGCGTAATGAAAGTTGAGTCTTTCTTGACACGGATTCAGAAGGTTCCTGAAATGCGTGGCTAGAAGATTAATTAGGGCTAAGGTTGTGATGAATTTTGAAGTTTTTGCCATTTAACTTCTTAACCAGGTTCCAAAATTCTTTCGCACTCCGGCAGTGGGCTAATCGTTTTGATTCACCTTCAAAATATACTACTTTTTTTCGTGTACACAGAGCTTTGTATTCTCTGTTGGCTTGCAAATAAAGGTTTCTGAAAAAACCATCGTTTGAACTACGATATGCTTTGAGCCAACCAAATGATAAGTGCCTAGCTTTTTTACATTCAATATCAAACCATGGAGTGTTGTTATCTTTCTTATTCGGTTGGCCAGTAGAGATCGGGTAAGATGTTTTAATAATTTCTCCTAGCTGAGTTAAGTTGCTTATCTGTTGTTCACGAAGTGATATGTCCAGCTTCTCCTGATACTGAGCCGTCTTAATCGGATTCCACTTTAGTTTGGGCAGTAGCATCATAGTACTGCTTTCATCTTGTTCCACCGCTGTCAACCCAAAAGTAACTATTATAGGCATATGGTCTGAATACGGTACATTTTCCACTTGAAAATCAACTATATAGTTATTCCATTTACCACCAACGAGACAATAATCAATCAACGAACTTCCTGGCTTCCTAATAAAAGTAAATTCACCTGCCGAAGTAGTTCCGTTTAAAGTTCTCAACCCATAAGAATTAATACAGTCTATTTACTTTACTCCTTTTGTATTAATAACATTATCTTTTGGCTTTCTTTGAATTCCAGCTTCTAAATTTTCGTTTCCAGGCTCATTTCCAATTCTCGCGTTCAAGTCGCTTATTACCATTAAATTACTGTTCTTCTCTTGTGCCATATATTCTTCCAATATTTCAAAATCTGTGTCCCAATTATTACAATTAATGTAGGCTGGGAGTAGCCGAAAAGTCTCATTATTAAATTTGAGATTTAGAAATGTTACTCGCTCCACTACACGAAATTCAATACTGATATCTTTTAAACTCTTTTTATATCCAAAAAAGCATCCTCCACTGGCTCTTCCCCTTGACTGTGTTCTAATAGCTGGAATCCATTTGAATACAAAACTTGAAAATTTATTTTCAAAATTGGCTAGGCTGTTTTCTTTGCAAGAAAGTTTCATATAGAAATACAAATTCAAATTGGTTTATAAATTTGTAAAATTCTGCAAAAACACTTTTATTATTTAATCCTGCTATATTATACGAAAGGATTTTATACTTTAAAAATTTAAGACTATTTATATTAAAAACATAATTACTTAAAGAGATCGTATTATGGCAGACGGCATTACAGTTAAAAACTACTCGTGTGAACATTTTCGAAAGCTGGAGAGCTACTGCTGCTTCCCGCTGCTGTGATACCACCTTTAGTACTTCTTGCATTCAGCACTGACAGATCTTTTATGTCATCCCCCAATGCTTGCTGAATCAATAACAAACCATCCTCATGATCAGACGTCAGCTTTCCAGATCTGTCAAAATTAATTTTTTTGCCATTAAATTGAAGTGTTTCACCTCGTAATTGCAATTTTATGTTCTTGTCTCTGGCAATTAGATCGTTTTTCAGCTTATTTATTTCCTTTCTGCGTTCTCTCGATGCTGTTGGGAAATCCTTATGGATAGAATTACCAGTGTTACGCAATTTGGATTTAGCTCGAAGCACCCTCACTACATCATCATGGACAGCCATTTCTACAATTACATTCGCAGTTTTATTCCCAGAGCTTATTTGACGTGCTGCAGCTATTTTTGAGCTGTCATTTGTTTGTAGGAGCTTTAAACAAATTGCTTTAGCTTTAGCTTTCGCTATCGTGTATTCAGGATTATTTGCCGGTTGCAAATGAACAATCAGATTTTTTTCATTCGCTTTTTTTTTCAAGAAACTCAACTTGTTTTTCAAGCAAGACACATCGCGTCCCCATCTGATTAAGCTGAGTTTTTAATTGTTCATTGCATTGCTTCAAAGTTTATATTTCGGCACTTACTCTTTCCATATCGGATTTAGTCGCCATGTCCTTCAGTCTTTCATCCAATAAATCACCCATAGCATGTTGGAATATTTTCTTTAATTCCGCCACCGTCAAGCTGCCAACAGGTGTATTGTTTTCATGCTCAGCTGATGGGGATTTTGGTGACATTGGGCTGAGGACAAACATATTATTCCAGAAAATCAGTTCGGTTTTAAATCGGGCCATGATACAACATATGCCGCGTCTAAACTAGTATCAGATATTCAATGGAAAAAAGCTAAAAATCAGTGTACAGGTGCATGTCTGTTTGACTTGCAGAAGGCTTTCGATACCGTTTGGTTAGACGGTCTTTTCTATAAGTTGATCAGATATGGCATGAGTAAACCACTACTGAATATTCTGAATGACGTGCTTCAAGGTGGAGCGTTCGTTGTGAAAAGTTGCAATAAAACTTCTACCAGAACTTTTAAAATACAGAACGGTCTGCAACAAGGAGCGGTGAATCTGCCTATTTTGTTTAGCTTAGTAGTGTATTGACCAATTAGATTTATAATTGTTGGTGGAAAATTTATTTTCCTTCGGCTTTTTTTGGTCACTTTAAGTTTAGTAAAGAAACAAGATGGATCTTTTACTTTTTCCCGACGTTTCGGCAAGGGTTGTTGCCTTCCTCAGGGGAAATTATAAACGAGATTTTTTAAAGCATGTTAAATAAACAAAGTTTGACAAAAATATTTCCGAAGCTGGAATTGCACTTCTCTTTATGAAAAACCTAGACTAATCTTCATAAAGAGAAGTGCAATTCCAGCTTCGGAAATATTTTTGTCAAACTTTGTTTATTTAACATGCTTTAAAAAATCTCGTTTATAATTTCCCCTGAGGAAGGCAACAACCCTTGCCGAAACGTCGGGAAAAAGTAAAAGATCCATCTTGTTTCTTTACTAAACTTAAAGTGACCAAAAAAAGCCGAAGGAAAATAAATTTTCCACCAACAATTATTTTGTTTAGCATTTTCAGCGGCGATCTAATTGGTTCCCTTCCCCATGCTATAGGGTACGCCGACGACCTAATTGCGTACAGAACAGGTCCAAAGATCGAGGTCATCAGAAAACTTTTGCAGCGTGCCTTCGATAAGATTCAGCAATATTGCGATGACTGGAAGCTGAAAATTAACGTCCGAAATCGGAAACAATTGTGTTTAGAACCTCGTTAGCTCGCGCCTAAAGGGATACTACGTATCTGTCTTGGATTGCACAGAACACCAAAGTCGGAGTACAGAAAATGTTATCCTAATGGGGTTCCTTACAACGGGGCTCAAATAAACAGAATCGACAACTTTATGATAAAACTGGCTCGGGGTTACACTGCAAGGGCAATGTTTTCGAACAAAAGGCCTGATATTTTGGGCTTACTACCCAAACACAGAATATATGGAGAGAACACGTTTCAGTGGATTTGTCCCACCGGAGGCTTTCCTCTATTTTGACATGGTAGGTTCTATACAGGACATACAAAAAAAAAAAAATTATAATACAAAAAAAAAAAAACAAAAAACAAAAAAAGCTACTGTGGCTGCTCTAGTTTTAAGTAGTTCTTAAATAGTTTTAATTAGTCTTAAGTAGTTTAATTAGTTTAAGTAGTTTTAAGAAAAACCATAAAAAAAATGAACAAGAAAACTAAGTTTCCTGCAATTTTCTTAGTTTTAATAGAAGTTATGGTTAGAAATAGATATTAGATCATTAGGCCGAAAGGCATTTGAAATAAGTTATTGTGTAATTTAGAGTAAGTCAGTAAGTTAATTAAGTTATTATGTAAGCTAGTTTAAACATTTTTCTAGCCAGTAAGTAGATATAAGTGATAAATAAAAAAAATTAACTTAAAAACTTAAACTCAAGCAGCGGGTACCAGGTGCTGACGGACGCGGGTTCAACCCCCACGGTGAACCAAAAGGTTGATATTTTTTCTTAAGAAAAATTGCCGAAGTCTCGTATAGAGGAGTTTGTGATAGTGCTGTGATGGACCTCTCCGGTCCATCAAAATCAAATTAAGCATTGGCAACAACTCCAAAAACAACAACAACAAGTACAGCAGCTGCAACAACTGCAAATCAAGTAGCGGCAACAACCACAACAACAGCAGCGACAAAAACAACTGCAGCTAAAAGAAGGCGGTGCAAAGCGAAGCCGAATTCCACGATGCCCCGTAGCAAAAGGTGGTGGGCGATAAGGAGGAGGTCGACGACGAGGGTATGTCGACCAGCAGTGAAAGCATCGTAAGTCTCAATTCGACTTACGACTACGAGTCGAACGGTGGTGATTACAGTTACATCGGCAGCAGCAACTCGTTCACTGCACTAGCAGATGGTGGCGGTGACGATGATAATGAAAATAACGAGGAAGGCAAGCGATTCCACGAACTGACAATAACAGTGAATAAACTGTCTGCGGAAATAGCCCTGATAAAAGCAAAGCAAGTGGCCCGCAGGCAAGCGGAACGCGAGGCCAAACAAAAACGATTACCAGCGGCAGAAAAAACTGCCAATGAACAGCAGCAGCCTATAACAACAAAGGCTGCAAATATTAAAACTGCGCCCGTGCAGCAATCGGGACCATAGCTAGTTAAATAGCTGTTGAAAACAAAGTAAAGAAAACTGCTACAAAAGAGCAGCAACGTGGGACCGCGGCTAAAAAGCCGCGCCATCGATCCCCAGCCAGCAGCATCCAGCCGAGAAGAAGCAAAACCAACATCAGCCAGCACAACAACAGCAGCAGCCAAAGAAGACACAGAAGAGCAGGGTGCCCCCAATTAATACCTAAAAAATGGAATTACAAGCCACAAAAAGCCTATGTAAGTCCGCCATTGGCGATAAATTTGTTATAAAACGTTAAGGTCATGATCGACATGCGATCCAATGTCAAAAAATTATTGACCATAAAATTGTTCGGGCGTTGTTGCAAACAACAACCACCGAACATTTTTCTTTTACTCCCAAAGGGGAGAAACCCAAAAGCATGTTACTTGAAATGTTAGTTGAACTCCGCATGTTGGCGGGCGACGATCTCGACTTCATCGAGGTCAAGTCGTTCACCACCATGTTTCTCGTCACCTTATCACCCAATAGCCGTCTAAGGAAAATCTCCGTACTGAACTACCAGATGGTAAGATGGGAAAAATTTAACAGGCACGGGGACATTTTACAATGCCTTCGTTGCCAACGGTTTGGTCACGCCGCATTCAACTGCCAAATGCAGTCGAGGTGCGTCAAGTGTGGAGAGAACCACAACGACAAAGAGTGTAATTTCGGTGAGACAAGGGTCGAAGACAAGACCCTACTGAAGTGCGTTCTCTGTGGTTGAGATGGGCACCCTGCTAATTATCGGGGTTGTCCTTGATACCAAGCACTTAAAAAATAGAAAAAAAAACTGCTCGAACAGCAACTTAGGATGAGGAAGGGCAACAGGCCAGACAATTCCCAAGGGCCGTCGTTCTCGAACCATTTGGGCTGGGAAAACGGTACAGCAAACCCAGAAAGTGGCCGCACAGCCATCTGTGCCAAAGGCTGCCACTGGTGAGTCAGAGGTGATGGTCGCTCTGCGTGTCATTCAGGCACAAATGAGAGAACAATCACGGCAAATTAGTGAGTAGGTGCGTAGGGTGGATGTAATCTACCGTGCAGTGCCTTTGCTTTGCGCAATTTTCGGTTTAACGGGCGCGCTGCCGGAGAGGCCTTTTAAGATCCTAGCCGTAAATGTGAATTTGCTAGTTAGGGTAGAACGACGACCCTTCGAGCTGTTTAAAGACTAACGTCCCGATGTATGTATGGTTAGCGAAACTAGGCTAAACCAGCATCACAATCTGATGAATAATAATTACATTATCGTAAGGAGGGACCGACCCAACTCGACTTTCGCGAATGGCGTTGCGATCTGCATACGTAAGGGCATTGCTCATAAAGTAATATATAGTGGTGAAGTACGCCGATTCCAGTTGCTTGATGCGTGTATCGTATGCATACCTCTTCAACAGGAGAGGCGGTTGTATGTGGTGGCGATCTATGCGCCGGAAGCTTCTCAAAACTCATGTTTTATAACAGAGCTCGAAACACTTTTTCGATGTCTGAAACTGAACTCGGATGAAAACTATTTCCTTTTAGCTGGTGATTACAATGCTAAACACCAATATTGTGGAAATCAATTAGCCAATCTAACAGGAGTCTGTCGAACGTTGAGATCGAAGGATACCTGCAAACTATGGAGGATGTAATCCGTAGAACCATGGATGCAACAATTCCTAAGTATAGGCAAAACGATCCAACGAACATGTAGAGAAACGCGACAATAGACGCACTCTACAAACAAAAAAGTAGACTCCTGTCAAGACTCAAACTCTTGCACAGGATGTTTACTGACCGACACGATTTGGAGATTAGAACTCTGAGGTCACAGATAAAAAGTCTCCAACAACTTATTAAAGAAAACTATAAAATTTCCATTTCGTGTTTCTGGAGCAATAAAATTCGGGCTGTGCAGTCCAACAACCCGAGTATGATTCCGGAAAGAAACAAAATCTTTAGGAGAAAAGATCAAAATGACCTTCAGAGTATTAAACTACAAAGGTCGATAGAGAACAAGAACTTACTTTTGACAATAGGAATAGATTCAGATGACGCCATCTTGAATGATGACCACTTTATAGTTTAAAATGCTCAAGAGAAAGTAGAGACGGTGGGTGCTGTTTTCGAGCGAGTATATAAGGTGAATGAGTGCATTCGCCCGAATTCCGACCTTGAGAACAGAGCCTTCGTTGGACACTTCTATCTTAGAGACGAGATCTCGCATTGGCGATCTGAGAATCCTGGTTTCACTTGGTTCAACGACCGACTTGCAATTGCTTGGATAACACCCTGTTCGTTTCTAAGATGGACATCTTTCACAAAATAAAGAAAAAGAAGTCAGTGTTAAGTATTCTCTTTTCATCTTGTAATTGACACCTGAGACGAAGAGGAGAAGTTAGCGGCAATGGCCAGATTAAAAATAAAATACTTTACCTTCTTCGTTGTGGTCAATCATCACTGCAAATGTTCGATCCAAGTCGATCCTCCGTTTTTGTAGGCAATCTCGGCACCAAACTGAGTACTTTGCAGGCTTTTGCTGTTCGCTATTAACGATAAATGTGATTTTGATGTCTCAGGTACAATAACTGATGGGTATCAGCGAATATGTATCTTTGGGTTGGAGAAGATTTTTTCCGCAAATTGATGATTTGTATTGATCGTGACCAATGCTGCCTAGATAATATTTGAAGAATTCATATGTCGACCAACAGATGGCTGTGGCAGGCATTGAATATAGCACACGCGCTGACATGCCCCTAAAAAAAAGTCTCCTGCACCAGCTATTGAGTAAATCTGTTTAACAGCTTCAGGCATACCACGCGTAAGACCCGTCTCTGGAGTATTCAGCAAAGTCTTCACAACATCTAATGGGGTTGTAATTGCGGCAGCACTAGCACCTGCTGCGCACCCAGCCACAACATGTTGGTTGAAACACTTGTAGTTGGAAGCGTTTCGTAGTCGTCGATATTCAATTTTTTTTTCTTTTCTCCAAACTGTTGGGGTACTTTCTAGATGATTATTTGCAAATTCAGTTCAATACGGCTGATCCCAATGAATTTCTTATCAGACAGTCGTGTGAACGAGTTCGGAGGTAGTCTTGTAGGTTCTTACATTCGAGGTTTGCTGGCTTTGGAATCAAGGAACCCGTTTTGGCTGACCTTGATTCAGATATTTCTTAAAGATTTTTAGTTATAGATTTTTAATACATTTGTTTATAGGATTGTTTTCATTAAAATACAAATCTGTTGAAGATGACTCTCGTCGGGGGTCGTAGTGGTCGCCAGAGAGAAGCCGAGGTTGAGTGAGTGCATCCAATAATAGAAAAGGATGCAAAATTGGGTGCATATTATTTGACGTGGACACTTCTGATTTGTTTTAGCGCGGTCGAATGATGCGAGTTGCTATAGCGTTAACGGAGAACAAGGAACTGAACATTTGACGGTGATAGGTACGTAGGAACAGACACTTGGCATCAACACAGTCGTAATACGAACGCCATCGGGAGAACATCTAAAACCTTGCTAATCGAAACAATTCAATAAAATATAGACAGAAAGCAACAATAAATGAAAAGATTAGCTAAGTTTTTAACAGTTAAAACACTTTTTATATTTCCTCAGATGTACATTTCAGAAGCAATGCTTCCATCGTCAGTGAGAATATCTCAACTAAAAAACTCATCAAGAAAGCAACAACTAAAATCTCGTATTTGCATAAACAGCTCCATCAATCTTAAACTCTAAAAATTAATCAAATCAACATCTGAAGCATTCAAAAAAACTCAAATTCATCTTTCGGACCTAAAAAAACAAGTGTCTAAACGAGTTATTTTTGCAAAATTGAAAAAAAGTAATCGTAGCCATATTGGAAATAACCTCGTCTAATTCATACGATACGAATATAGATTCACAATTCCGGTAAACCTAAATTGTGCGAGTGTTCCACGTAACAAACAAAAAAAAAATCATCAACACAAGAAGTGGTCTCCCAAAGCCCAAAGGGAGGAAAAGCACCCAAAAAGTGCAGTTCAAATAGGCGTTCTTTTAAGTAAGGGTGATAAATCAAATTGGTGAGTGGATTCTTGATCTATATGTGTAGATTTTGTACATTCTCCGGGTATGGTTAAGTTCTTCACGATTCCCTTTTTTTATTTTATATCATAGGGAGCTCGACCTCAGCGATCACTGACAGTCCTCCTGAAGTCGTGATCGCCTCCCCCTATTTAATTGAGTCCCAACTCCAAGATCTTCAATCAAGAAGTTTATTACAAGATATTAGCAAATAGTAGCAAATGCTACCAGAAAAAAAAAAATTTTTAAGTGAGAACCCAACTCCAAGAACTTCAATCAAGAAATTTATTACTAGATATTAGTAAATCGTAGTATATGCTACAAGAAAAAAAGAGACCATTGTAAATGTCATAAAGCATGTTACTTGTTTAAAAAAAAAAAAAAAAACTTTGTTAAAAGTTAACTATGAAGTTTGAATAGAGTAAAGTAATTCAGTCCTGTGTCTTGGTATCATCTTTTTGTCTATATTGATTTGTAAAATTTATAGTAATTGGGTGGAAAACAAAGTAGAGATTGTGGCATATACATACCTAGGTATCTGGTTTCTCCCTTATCGATTAAAAGCAAAATAAAAGGAGCGTTCTTGCGCTGTGAAAGTAGCCTCCCCTCATTGAGCTCAATTGAGGTAGAGTACCAACAAAAAAGGAAGAGTAAATTGTACAAATATCTGAGACACTGAAAGTGTATAGAAGAAGGGCAGAAGCTATATAAAGCCCAAACATTAAATCCTTGTCCCGATTACTTAAATTTATTCATAGCCAAAAGCCTGTAAAATTATTCAGTTCTCCATTTTTTTCTTGTTGTGTTTGTGATTATCATTTCCATACAGAAACTCAAGCCTTGCCAGACTCATAGCATAAGTGACAATACTAAAGTATGTTACTTGTTTTAAACGAAATCTAAATACATTTAATAAAGTATGTTACTTGTTTCAAACTAAATCAAAATACATTTAATAAAGTATGTTACTTGTTTTAAACTAAATCAACAATATCCACAATAAAGTATAATATGTTTATATGCCATCATGGTTGAACTTCTGATTTTTTTTTCAAGCACATAGCTTGACAATGTTCTAAAGTATCTTTTCAGGGGCTGTGAAGGGCAACGATTTCGGTGATCGAAGGATGAACTGAGCAACAACAAAAGGTAAACGTAAGTAAAGGGAGAGGCGAGAATCCGCCATCAACGTCTCTCATGGTAGGGTGGGATAGGCATCGTCGAACAAGACCTCGACGCCCTCTAGTGGTAATATCCGTCCGTCTTCGACAATTTTTTTTTCCGAATGTTCGAGTTCATTTGTTTGGATCAGTTAATTAAAGGCATTCTTTTTTTGGTAGAAGGTTGAATCCTTTTGTGGTTGCGGACAAGATCCCAAACCATCCGGCGAGCTCAAGCCGAGCCTCAACAAGCATGCCAGTTCGTAACTGCAGAAAACAAAATTTTTTTTTTCTTGTTCAACACAATTCCCAGCCTATTACAATTTACTTTCTTTATTCTTCGTCTGGTCTTATCTGTTCAGCGGTTAACAATCGATTGACTCCCGGTCATACTGAACTTAATATCTAATCTATCTATACAAACAGTATATGTTAATAACATGTAATTTATCTTGTTCTTCTATGTGTGAGTACCTTAAGGGTACTTTATTTGAATATACAACAATCTTCCCCACTTTAATTACTTTGTCATTAAATTCTATAAATTACCTTTTCCCGATTCTTTAATCGTTCTGATCTACGAATTTTGTCACCATATAACCTTTTGTTGACATTATTCTTAGCATATTTCTTTTTAATCGGTTCTGCTTTGTTAACTTCATCTCTTTTGGTTAGCGAAGAAGACGAGTTATTTAAGTGTGGAGAAGATTGTGCATTTCGACTTAAATTAGGTATAATAGTATCCTTTTCCCAATATGGATTAAAAATAGCTACATATATAATTTTTTCGTTCTGAAAATTTTTAATTGATTAAAATGAATAGAGCGAACATTATTTTGTATTTTTACCAAGCATGTTAATGCACTTAATTCTTTTAAAAATACTCCTGGAGTCCAATTCACATAATCATTTTTAAAGTCAGTTCTAAATAATATCTTTTCTCCCTCTCGGAACTTAAAATTTTTAAATGAATGAATTGCATTAGTATCATTGTTTGCTTTCATAAGTTGAATATTTTCCTTTGTTCGTGAGGTTTTTGTAACATTTTTTGTGTTCAATGCTCTACTATTAACGTTATCTAATAAAATTTTTGATTTAAAAGAGAAAATCAGTTGCGACGGAGCGTGCAGACTTTTATCTTTTGGTGTATTACGTTGGTTGAAAAGAAATTTGGAAACTACATTATGTACATCCATGCTATTATTTTGCAAATATTTTTAATATTTTTTTAAAACGTTCTTAACCGTTTGTACACTACGTTCTGCCAACCCATTACTTTGGGGATGATACGGTTGCTATTTCGTCACCTTAATGCCATTTTTCTTACAAAAAGTTATAAATTTAAATGACCCAAATGGTGGTCCATTGTCTGTGACAATTTCTCCTGGAAGCCCAAAAGTCGCAATAATATGTTAATAATGTGTTTCTGCGAATAGGCACTATATCTGGGTATTTACTAAATGCATCCACTAGTATTAAAAATTGAAATTTTGAAAAATAGAAAAAGTCCAAATGAATGCGTTGAAATGGGTACTCACATGAATACCACGTTGAATTCACCTTCTCTTTTGGAATGTTCGTTGTGGACAGACAACTATGACACTGGTTTACCATTCGTTCGATATCGTTTTCAATACCAGGCCACCAGACCTACGATCTAGCTTAACATTTCATTTTTACGATTCCTACATGGTTCATATTATGAAAAATGTTTAGGGCATTCTCCCTCAACTTCGTAGAAATGACTAATCTGTCTCCGTAAAACAACTTGTTTTCTTCTGCTGCGAGACTATTTTTTACTCTAAAAATTTTTTTTTTTTGAGTTGCCATTTTAATCGGCCATTTGTTCTCCTTTACATAATCGTAAATTAACGACAAAACTTCATCTGCATGAATGCATGTGCATGACTGATTCACTAGACGAATCGAAGTTTACTGAATTAATCAAACCTTTGTACTCAACATTCGTTGAATCGGTAAGGGGGAAACGAGAAAGAACATCAGCATGTTGCATTTGTGTGCTTCTACGATATTCAATACTGTAGTCATACATCGACAAAATTACAGCCCATCTTTGCAACCGTGCAGCTGCTACCCCAGTAGTCCGTTCTTTTTTACCTTCGATGTTACGCGATGCTGTAGTGTCAAAATCATCGTTGTTGTTGTGTATGTTTGACTTTGTTACAAAATCATGATTCATTTAGGAACGACTCGATGTTACACTTTGCTGGTCTGTCAAAAATAAGAATAAAGTATTTCTTAAAATATAAACCCAGTCAAAGGAAACTCATTTTTGATGAAGAAAAAAGAATTCTGAAATGAACAAGATTAAAAATCAATAACTGCTCACAGAATTTTGAAAGATTAATGAAAAAAAAACCAAAACAAATCTGAGCAACAACAATTTTAGAGGGGTTTGACAGATCAACATCGAAACTCAAGTCCCAGAAATGAGTTGGAAAAAGTTACGAAACGTAACATTCTGACACTTCAACATTGCATTTAGGAACGACATCGATGTTACATTTCGCAACTTTTTTCCATTGAGGAACGACATAATGTTACCCGATGTTACATCGCGTAACATCCAAGAATAAAAGAACGCAGTACAGCTGTTCCTTTACGCGGGTTAAAATTTTTTTTTAGTGCTTGATGGTCTGTATATATTTTAAAAGGCTTACCAAAAATGTACTTGTGAAACTTTCGGACTGCAAACATAGTTGCCAGAGCTTCACGATGAAGCTGTGAGCTATTTTTCCGCAAGGGAGAGCGAGCTTGAAGCAAACAAAACTGGTCTCTCCACACCATCTATCATGTGTGAATGTACCGCACCCACACCATACGGGCTAGCATCTGTCACGACTGTAACTGGTATACATGGGTCAAATAATTCTAGAACATTGTGCTTTGTTATGAGAGCTTTACTGTTTTCAAATGCCACTTGACAATTTTTTGTCCACACAAGTTCTGTGTTTTTCTTTAAAAGAGAAAACTATTTATTTTAAACACAATGAAAGATCTGGTAGAAACCTACCATAATAGTTTAATAGTCCTAAATAGGATTGTAGTTGCGGCAGACTAGTTGTCAAACGCTTTTCCGTTTGACAATATGTGTCCTAAGTAGAGTACGCTTTTCTCAAGAAGTCGACATTTAATTATATTAATTTTTACATTAAATTCACTTAGCCTCGAAGGGTTGGAGACAGTTTTGCTTACATTCTTCTTCGTCCCTACCGCCAATTACAATATCATCTAAAAAGCATCGAGTGCTCTTAAAATTTTTTGAAATCTCATCCTGGTACTTTGAAATGCGGATGATGCCATAGATACCCCAAACGGCAACACTGTGTATTTTAGGAGACCTATATTCGTATTGATTGTTAACAATTCCCGACGTGGCTGAGCAACCCGCAACTGGTTATAAGCTCCTGACATATCAATCACGCAAAAAAAATTTCAATTAGGAAAACTTACAAATATTTCTTCTGTTAGAGGTAACGGATGATGATAAGACTCAATAAATTTGTTTAAAGTCATTCGACAATCCATACAAATTCGTTATCTCCGTTTGACTTCGGGACGCAAACTATGGGACTTGCACACGCACTTGATTTTACGGGAATCAACGTACTATTCTTTACTAACCGATTTAATTCTTCTTCTACTTTCTCTTGAATTCTTTGTGGAACTGAATATGCTTTATGGAAAATTGGTGAAGAATTTTCTTTAAGAACTATACTAAACTCAAAATCTTTAATGGTTTCATTTGGCTTTGACGTAAGTTCATTCGGAAACTAACTTTTTATAAGGTCAACAAAATTTACCTCAATTTTATTTATCAAACCTGAGCAATTTCCAAATAACCTTTCTTTCCAATGGGGTGTCAAAATCTCCAACCAAGTTCTACCTAATAGCGGCATGAAGTAATATGGCTTGCGAAAACTACTAGGTTCAATTTATGTGCTTGTCCTTGAAACTCCACGCTGACACTGATTTGACATCTAGTTTTTGACCGGTAAAGGTGATTAAAGTATTAATTTCAGTTTGCAATTCAAGATAAGAGAATTTTGACTTATATTCACTTAAACTAATAAGACTATAACAAGCTCCCGTATCTAGTTCCATTGGCAACGGCTGTCCCTCGATGACGAAGTTTGGTATTACACATGCGGACTCGACTTTTGCTATCGACTTGATGACATTGACTGATGGGTATGATTTTGATTTAGAAAAGACAACAGATGTACGAGTACGTCCGATTCGATAGCAACTGTAGCACTTCCAATTTTTTGCCGGACATGTCTTGGCATCGTGTTGACGACAGCATCTTTGCTCCATTTACCACTGAAAGGCTTTGACTTTGACTGATGTTTACTCTGCAGACTTAATGATGACATTTTGACAGCAAACTGTGTTGAGGCGCTTGGATGTCTGGCTTTCGATTCCTTTGTCGACTTCTCCATGATAAAATCGACATTACAGCATTTCTCGAAATTTAATAAAGAGCCTTTTTCGAATCTTCTAAGCCATTATTTTGGAGATAAATCTCAAGGCGTTCTTTATAGGATTCAAAATCTTCTCCGGGCTCGAACTCTTCCAATCTTCCCACAATGCGATTATTCGACATAATGTGACTGCCACAATTCTATGCATACTTCTTTTTATTTTTTTATATTTATTTTCCTCGTCGCCACTGTTAAGTATTCTCTTTTTATTTACTTTCTTTATTCTTCGTCTGGTCTTATCTGTTCAGCGGTAAACAATCGAATGACTCCCGGTAATACTGTACTTAATCTCTAATCTATCTATATTAATAGTATATGTATTGTAACGCGAACCCAACATTTAATACCAATTTCCTAATCGAAAACGTTCAACCGAAAACACAAGCAGCAACACTAGTGTAAGTGTAGAAATATGCCATGAGGGAAAAATGTTTGACAGGAGTGGAGAGTGGAGACCATGTGGAAAATACTGGAGAGTTCTGGATATAATGTCATTCGATATAAGGCGTGTTTTATCGAAAATTTTCTATGTGCACTTATGTTCACTAAGAATAAAACGATTTTTGGTTTATATTCATTTAGCACGTCACTTTCAATTTTCACTTTCAAAGTTGGTACCCTTTGCACTTGTTCTAAGGATAAGAAACATTAAAAATTTGCATTCAGAAGGATATAAATGCATACCTTTTATTTTCCATTTCTATTTTTCTCTATTTAATTCTCGATTCTCTATTTGTTTGCCGCATTTCAACTTTTTACTTTCGATGTAAACAAAACAAATGTCACTTTAATCTTTTTTCGCAATAGCTGTGTTTGATAAGATTTATTTTTATTTTTAGGATCGGATAATCGAATCGAATTAGGATTCAGATTTCGATGCAGGTATTTATTTCAGCTGCTAGTTTGTGAATTAAAAACTCATTAAGTCATTAGTTAGTAAGTGACTTATGAATTAAATAAGTCAAAAGCTTAGAAGAATAAAGAACAAGAGGGAAAACCATTGCTTCTCCTGCCACCACCAACTTAACACCACTTTATTTTCGGAATTCAAACTGGTTTTGAAAGCTGAAAATAAAGTGGTGTTTGTGAAGTCAGTTTGAGGACAGATGCCGTGGTGTGTGTGTGGTTTTGCCTCTTCTTGTATCACCTCTGTGGTCAGAAGTCATAAGGTGTGTTTCTTTACTGAAAATTTGCACGAAATGCACCGAAATTCGGCGAAAGTCAGTCTAATCCCGTTCCGATTTTTCGTAGCAGTGCACAAAAAAGAGAGTGCTCTCGAGAGAATAAAAAAATTTCCCCGTCCTGCGAATTTCCGCCACCAATATTTATGTGGACAGAAATCGTGCACAGCCAAAACAAATACCACAACTGTCAAACAGACGTTTTTCCAAGCGTTGCGTTGCTGCGAATGTTTTGTTCAAGGCGTTTCCTTACTTTTAAGACCATTACGCTCTTTCAGAGAGTTTCTGAAAGAATTTTACAACCACTCCTTAAAATATGACAGATTGTGAATTTCTGTGCACAAAAAGTAAAGAAACAGACTTATTCAATCTGTTGTCGAAAATCAGAAATATGAACGAACACAACCTAAAGACTGCCAACCTCTGGGTTCCAAAAAAGAAATTTAACCAACCATCCCTGTTGTGCAGTTAGCTAACTGCGATATTTATGTTCATTTAGGCTATTGACATAAGGAGTTGTTGTTTTCCCATGAGCGATGTTTTACTGAAATGAACATAACTGCACATAGAATTTCGATAAAACACGCCTATAAATAAGCCGCCGAGGCAACCAGATGTCAGTTTTGATTATAGAGTGATAAAGTTAAGAAGAGTGAATTGTTATTTACAAGTGATAGTCCAAAAGTCGAGTTGAGATCGAATAAAGTATAGATACTGAATAAAAGTGGTAGAATTAAATTGAAAGGTAGAGTTTTATTTTTGCGAACTAAGCGCACGTTACAGTATATAACAAGTAAATTGTCCTGTTCTTCTATGTGTGAGTACCTTAAGGCTACTTTATTTGAATAAACAACAGTCAGCAGGAGTCGATGGCATACCCAATGTTGTGCTGCGAAACCCAACTTCAGAAACGGTGGACATATGTATTCATCACGTTGTTCAACAATGCGCTGAATAATGCATATTATCCAGTGCGTTGGAAGACGGCAGTCGTCCATCCTCTCCTTAAAAAGGGGAGGATGGTTCCAATCCAGCAAATCTCCGGTCAATTAGTCTTCTTCCGAGTATCAGCAAGGTATTCTAGAAGGTTCTCAATAGAGCTCTGTCCACATGGGCTGAGGACAAACATATTATTCCAGAAAATCAGTTCGGTTTCAAGGCGGGCCATGATACCACACATGCCGCGTTTAAACTAGGATCAGATATTCAATGGAACAAAGCTAAAAATCAGTGTACGGGTGCATGTCTGGTTGACTTGGAGAAGGCTTTCGATACCGTTTGGTTAAACGGTCTTTTCTTTAAGTTGATCAGATATGGCATGAGTAAACCACTGCTTTATATTCTGAATGACATGCTTCATGTAGAACGTTTGTTGTGAAAAGTTGCAATTTAACTTCTACTAGAACTTTTAAAATACAGAACGGTCTACAACAGGGGGCGGTGAATTTTCCTTTTTTGTTTAACATTTTCACAGGCGATCTAATTGTTTCCCTTCATCATGCCATACTGTACGCCGATGACCTAATTGCGTACAGAACAGGTCCAAAGATCGAATTCATCAGAATACTTTTGCAGCGTGACTTCGATAATATCCAGCAATATTGCATTGAAAATCTACGTCCAGAAAACAATTGTGTTTTGAACCTCGTTGGCTCGGGCCTCATGGGATACGAGAAAGAACTGGCGAAAGCTAGTGATCGTTGATCTACATGGCCAACCACTGCCAAACAAAGTAGTATTCAAGTATCTTGGCATCTGGCTAGGTCAGTATCTATATCTTAACAAACATTCGGATGCGGCTCTTGCCAGGGCTTGAGGAGCTTTTGCTCTGACAAGGCGACTGTTTCACAGCAGTCAACTTGATAGCAGAATGAAGGTTTTGATTTGCTACATAGCCCAAATAATACCAATGATTGTCTATGGGTGCCCCGTGTTGTTCAATGTTACAGCGTCTGAAATGGAAAAGATTCGGGTGTTTGAGAGACAGTGTCTGCGTACCTGTCTTGTATTGCAGAGAACACCAGAGTCGGAGTACAGAAAATATTGTCCTAATGAGGTCCTTTACAACGGGGCTCAAATAAACAGGATCGACAACTTCATTATAAAACTGACTCGTGGTCACACTGCTAGAGCGATGACCTCAATCAATTTGGGGCTTTTTGGGGTTTATTACCCCAACACTGAATATATGGAGAAAACGCGCTTCAGTGAATTTGTCCCACCGGAGGCTTTCCTCTATTTCGATATGGAAGAGCTGATTCAGGATAGATTGGCGGTTCCGCTAATCTACCACGTGTGCCGTAAGTCCGTGGAACGACGGAGAAGCTGAAGAGCTCCTTCGGTTCAGTAGGGCGGTCTCAGATCGCGATCGTCGTGACGTTATTAAAACGTCGAAAATGTTCTGGTGGTTGTCGGAGCAACAACATGAATTTGATATTGATAGCGAGTCGCCAATAGCTGGCTTACACAGGTTTAGCGTGTAAGTCCTAGGGTACAGAGGGTGGGCACAGTGGCAAACAAAAAAATCACAAAAATAAAAAAAAAAACAAAAAAAAAGCATAAAATCCAAAAAAAAATTTATAAAATGCAAAAAACCCCAAAAAAAAATACTTAATACAGAAAAAAAAAAAAAAAACATTACAAAATACAAAAGACAAAAAAAAAACCGAAAGCTACTGTGGCTGCTCTATTTTAAAGTAGTTTTGATTAGTTTTAATTAGTTTTAAGAAATTACAAAAAAATGATCTTCAAACTAAGTTTTTTTAAGATTTTCTTAGTTTTACCTAGTTCTAGTTTTTAATTTATAAGGTATCTTAAGGACTGAAGGCATTAGTAGTAAGATATTGAATTATTAAGAGTACCAGCCTAGGGTCAGTAAGTTACTTAAGTTATTATGTAAGCTATTTTTACACATTTTTGTTAGCATGTAAGTAGATATAGGAAAGAGTTAATGAAAACGAATTTAAAATGAAAATGACCGGACGCGGATTCAACCCCACGGTGAACCGAGAGGTTTTTTTTTTTTTCGAGAAAAATTGCCGAAATCTCGTATAGAGTTTGTGATAGTGCTGTGATGAACTTCTCCGGTCCATCAACTTTAACTAAAGCGTTGGCAACAACTGCAAAGATAAAACAACAAGTACAGTAGCGGCAACAACCGCAAATCAAGTAGCGGCAAAAACCGCAACAGCGGCAGCGACAAAAACAACTGCAGTTAAAAGAAGGCGGTGCAAAGCGAGCCAAATACCACGATGCCCGCAAGCAAAACGTGGTTGGCGATAAGGAGGGGGTTATGTCGATGACGAGGGTATGTCGACCAGCAGTGAAAGCATCGTAAGTCTCAATTCGACTTACGATTACGAGTCGAACGGTGGTGATTGCAGTTACATCGGCAGCAGCAACTCGTTCACTGCACTAGCAGATGGTGGCGGTGACGGTGATAATGAAAATAACGAGGAAGGCAAGCGATTCCACGAACTGACAATAACAGTGAATAAACTGTCTGCGGAAATAGCCCTGATAAAAGCAAAGCAAGTGGCCCGCAGGCAAGCGGAACGCGAGGCCAAACAAAAACGATTACCAGCGGCAGAAAGAACTGCCAATGAACAGCAGCAGCCTATAACAACAAAGGCTGCAACGCAGGACCATAGCTAGTTAAATAGCTGTTGAAAATAAAGAAAAGAAACTGCTACAAAAGAGCAGCAACGTGGGACCGCGGCTAAAAAAGCCGCGCCATCGATCCCCAGCCAGCAGCACCCAGCCGAGAAGAAGCAAAACCGACAACAGCCAGCACAACAGCAGCAGCAGCCAAAGAAGATACAGAATAGCAGGGTGCCCCCAATTAATACCTAAAATATGGAATTACAAGCCACGAAAGCCTATGTAAGTCCGCCATTGGCGATAAATTTGTTATAAAACGTTTAGGTCATGATCGACATGCGATCCAATGTCAAATCATTGGTGGCCATAAGATCGTTCGGAAGTGGTTAGCAAAGACAACCGCCTATTATTATAGTTATACTCCCAAAGAGGAGAAGCCCAAGTGTATGTTATTAAAAGTTGTAGAGCCTACCTCTGACACAGAGGAGCTCTTAGCTGAACTCCGCAGGTTGGCGAGCGACGATCTCGAGTTTATCGGGGTAAAGTCGTTCACCACGGCCAAAGCAAGACAGGAGAGGCGGCTATTGCCGATGTTCCTCGTCACCTTGTCACCCAGTAGCCGTCTGGAAAGTCTAAGGAGTATCTCCGTCCTGGACTACCAGATGGTAAGATGGAAAAAATGAAACAGGCACGGGGACTTCTTACAATGTCTTCATTGCCAACGGTTTGGTCACGCCGCATTCAACTGCCAAATACAATCGAGGTCTGTAAAGTGTGGAGAGAACCACAACGACAAAGAGTGTAAGCTGATCGAGACAAGGGTCGAAGACAATATTCACTGAAGTGCGTTCTCTGCGGTGGAGATGGGCACCCTGCCAATTATCGGGGCTGTCCTCGATACCAAGCAATTAAAAAATCAAAAAAAAGCTGCTCCAACAGCAACTTAGGATGAGGAAGGGCAACAGGCCAGACCAATCCCAAGGGCCGTCGTTAAAACGGTACAGCCTTCCTAGAAGGCGGCCGCACAGCCATCTGTGTCAAAGGCTGCTACTGGGGAGTCAGATGTGATGATCGATCTGCGTGTCATTCAGGCACAAATGAGTGAACTATCACGGCAATAAGTGAGCAGGTGCGTAGGGTGGATGTAATCTACCGCGCAGTGCCTTTGCTTGCGCAATTTTTGGGTTAACGGGCGCGCTACCGGAGAGGGCTTTCAAGATGCTAGCCGTGAATGTGAATTCGCTAGTTAGGGTAGAACGACGAGCCAACTTCTTTGAGTTGTTAAAAGACCAACGTCCCGGTGTATGTATGGTTATCGAAACTAGTCTAAACCAGCATCACAATCTGAGGAATAGTAATTACATTATCGTAAGGAGGGACCGACTCAACTCGAATTTCGCAGGTGGGGTTGCGATATTCATACGTAAGGGCATTGCTCATAAAGTAATATATAGTGGTGAAGTACGCATACGAATATGCATCCCTCTTCAACGGGAGAGGCGGTTGTATGTGGTCGCGATCTATGCGCCGGAAGCTTCTCTAAATTCAATGTCTTATAACAGAGCTCGAAACACTTTTTCGGTGTCTGAAACTGAACTCGGATGCAAACTATTTCCTTTTGGCCGGTGATTACAATGCTAAACACCAAGATTGGGGAAATCAATTGGCCAATCCAAGGGGGACCCAGCTATTCAATTGGCTGGGGCTCCACAACATTGAGTGTAAAGTCGATCTGCTGGCTACTGACAGGCCTTCATATCCTCGAAGTGGCTCATATCTGGACCTATTGCTATTAGACTCAAGACTTAAACGAACTGACGACATTCTTCGATGGACGAAAAATTGTTTGACGACGGTTGAGTACGACTGTGAACACTGTGGACTTGCCGCCGTCATACTGCTTCCGAGCGATCTTGTGGCACTGGAGAAGTACGTACGGACGCACTCTATTAACTACGGTAAGGCACGTTGGCCGCGCTTTTCCGGTGCCGTCTCAAGGGAACGTAATTTGAACGGTATTGCGCCGCCATGCAACAGGAATCTGTCGAACGTTGAGATCGATGGATACCTGCAAAGTATGGAGGATGCAATCCGTAGTACAATGGATGCAACAGTTCCTAAGTATAGGCAAAACGATCGAACGAACATGTACAGAAACGCGACAATAGACGCGCTCTTCAGAGTATTAAACTCCAAAGGACGACAGAGAACATAAACTTACTTTTGACAATAGGAAAAGATCCAGATGACACCATCTTGAGTGATGACCACTTTATAGTGGAAGATGCTCAAGAGAAGGTAGAGACGGTGGGTGCTGTTTTCGAGCGAGTATATAAGGTGAATGAGTGCATTCGCCCGAATTACGACCTTGAGAACAGAGCCTTCGTTGGACACTTCTATCTTAGAGACGAGATCTCGCATTGGCGATCCGAGAATCCTGGTTTCGGGGTCAAAACGATTGACGACATTTCAGATTAATGCAAACCCCATAATGAGATCCTTATTTATGGTGATTGCAACCTGCCGCCTATCGTCGTTCATTGCACCTTGCAGTTTCTTGGGTCTGCCAAGTATGTGGAATTTCAAACTACATGGGTAGGCAACTTGACCTTGTATTTACAACAGATCCCATTAATTCTTCAATCTCACTTTCACCCCTGCTTCAAAGCAAACTTCCGAAAAATAAATGATTATCTCAATAGAACTCACTTTAATTTTGATAATCTAACTGTATAAGATGCCACATCCGCGTTTTACAGAGAAATGCATAAACCTATATCCCTCTTCGCTCCCCTTTCTAGACTTAATACTTCTTTTACTTCCCCATCTTGGTATAACCATAGGCTCCGTACTCTGAGAAATAAAAGGAACAAATTGTGTACAATCTTCCCTCGTTTTCGATCTCCTACTGACTATTCAGCTTACCTTGGTTCTTTTCTAAACTTCTGTGAGCTTTTCAACACCCTTTACTAACGCTATTTAAATGAAATGAAATCTAACAGTATTAATGACCCTAAGTCTTTTTTATAAATTTGTCAACCACAAAAGAAAATCGGACGGGTACCCTTCCTCCCTTTCCTTCAATAACAAAACCTCATCTGATGTACTCGCCGTAGCAAACTATTTCGAAAATTACTTCAAACAGTCTTTCACGGATGATTCTTTTGTTCCTGATTCAGATTATTTCTCGTTTTTTTCGAATTTTTCTGTTAATTCATTCCTTCCACGTTTCTTTGACTCCTATCTACTCGAAGAAAAGTTAAATCATCTAAATGATGAGTAGTATATTCCTGGCCCCGATGGTATACCTGCCATATTTCTTAAGAAATGTCTGCCACTCTTTCCCTCTCCCTCTCAAAAGTCTTTGACTTGTCCATATTCCTAGGAGTTTTAACCCAAGCTTGGAAAACGGCGTTTATAACTCTTTTACACAAAAAAGGTCGTAAAAGCGACGTGAAAAATTATCGTCTCATCGCTAAACTATCGCATATACCGAAAATTTTCGAAAGCATATTGAATGAAAACTTAAGGTTTCGTTGCAAATCTTTCATCTTCACTAGACAACACAGGTTCCTCAAAGGCAGGTCAACAACAACAAACCTCGTTGACTTTGTCTCATTTTCCCTCTCAGCCTTGGGGAATGGAAAGGAGGTCGATGTAATATCAACTGACTTTAGTAGAGCTTTCGATAAAATATCCCACAAACTTATTCTTTTTAAACTTTCCGCCCTTGGCTTTGAATCCATTCTGTTGAAATGGATTTCTTCTTATTTAAAAAGCCGTTTCTACAGCGTTCGGTTCAGATCCGCCTTGGTGTTCTCCAAGGCAGCCATTTAGGCCCTCTGCTCTTCATTCTAAGTACTAACGACATTGAAATGGTCATCAAACACTCCTCTATCTCTCTCTATGCGGAGGATACTAAGTCTTACCGAGTCATTTCTTCTTCTGAAGACTCTTCCAACCTCCAACAGGATCTCGACAATTTTTCAATATAGTGCTCCAAAAATTGCCTGAAGCTAAATGTTTCCAAGTGCCAATCAATAACCTTCTGACGTAAACACATCAAATCTCCTCCCCGTCTGTATCTTCTAAACTGTCAAATCATTTCCCCCGTTCAGGTGATCCGTGACTTTCTAACTATTTGCGACCTTGAGCTGAATTTCTTGAAGCATATCGACAATATAATCCTTAAGGCAAATTCAGCATTTGGCTTTGTGAAACGTTGCTTTGGTCCAAAGAATTTGCAGACCCCTACGTAACCCGATTCCTTTACATTTCATTTGTTCATCCGCTTCTTGAATACGCTTGTCAAGTCAGGTTGCATTTCCAACATGTGCACATTGCCAGAATTGAGAGCATACAGCGCCGTTTAAGTAATTTTTTATTTTTTTTTATTTTAAATAATTAGAGTAATCCTTTGATATTACTTCCTTATCAAGATCGAATCAAACTCCTCTACCTCAACACGCTGAAAGATCGAAGAGAAATGTTTGACATTCACTTCATTCACCGAATCTTTACAGGTACCATTGACTGTCCTGTCCTTAACGAATCCATTTTTCTAAATACTAACCCTCGTAGCACCCGTAATCCCCGTCTCTTCTATCTTCCCACCCATCGAACCTCTTACGGCTCCAATGAACCCATCTCCCGAATGCTGAGGAATGTCAATTCTAACTCTTCTTGGTCTGACTTCAATATGAGTACTCTCTGCCTAAAACTTCGTCTCCTAAGCCCTCCAACTAGTTGGTTTGAGTCTTAGCTATTAAGTTACTTAGTTTGAAAATTAATAGCTTGTATTAAGCCTAATAAATGGGGGTTTTGACCCCACCAAAACTAAAATTAAATTAAATTACGAGCGGATCGCTACAACACAAAAAAAATTACAAAATACAAGAAAAAAACAAACAAAAAACCTTAAAGCAACTGTGGCGGCTCTGCCTCTAACACAAATGGTAATGGTAATGGTAATGGTAAAGGTTATGGTAATGGTAATGGTAATGGTAATGATAATGGTAATGGTAATGGTAATTTTAATGGTAATGGAAATGGTAATTGTAGTGGTAATGGTAATGGTAATGGGAATGGTAATGGGAATGGTAATGGTAATGGTAATGGTAATGGTAAATGTAATAGTAATGGTAATGGTAATGGTAATGGCAATGGTAATGGTGATGGTGAAATGTAGAATATCATCTGAAATATAATGTTTTTTCTTAAGAGATGTTCATATTGATTCTCAATCCCGGTTAGACAAAATGAGACCAAAAAAAAAAGTTTGGTAAATTCAAAATATTCTGTTTTATATTCTATCGATTTTGTTTTTGTTCCAATAAGGTTTCTAACATACTAATCTTCTACCGGACAAGGTCGAAATTCTTTTCATATTGAAACATTTAAACGGAAAATAGTTGGTATAAACCATTTTGAAACCAAAATGCCTCATTGTGTATGAACTATGACAAAATTAAAAGTTGAGTTATTTTGCTTCCAAAACGAAGTAACTACTAAGCTTTGTTCATCATGAGTCATTTGCCGTATTTTATGTCCAGCTTTCTTATATTACACATTTTGATGCTCCGGTTCAGCATCAATTTGCAACAAATTCTATTTTTTAAAAATCTGCTTTCGTTTTTTTCGACTAATCTTCCTTAAGCATTGAGAGCTAATATATATATATATATATTTTTTTTAAAGGAAAATGGGTGCCAAAAAACGAAACATTGCAGTTGATCGGCATTCACGTCCTGGTAATGTGAGAACCCGTTTCGCTGTAAATAAAGCTGCAAATATTAGTACGGAAGCTGGGAAGCCAGAAAGAGGAAGTACTTCATTTCCCTCTAAAAAATTTCTTTCTATTAAAAATCAATTAAAAAAAAAAAATTGTTCTATCGATGATGCAATAGATAAACCGGTAAATAAGCCTGACGAAAGTAAGCCTCCTTTTTCACCAAAAAATGCGAGCGATAAGAGACTGGCGGAATTGACTGGTTGTACTAAAAATTTAGCTGCAAAAGACGGAAAATCAAAAGCAATCAACAAAATGTTAAAGAGTCTCGATATTCAAATTACTGGGTTTACGAATATCCTTTCACCAGAGGAAAAGGTCATTGAAGTTCTAAAGTCCTCGATATCAGAAAATGTTAAAACCAAATCACGAACGTCGGCCGCTAAAGGGAGCTCTACCAGCGTTACTGATAGGTTTTTCGGGAAAAATGAAAAATCAGAGAAAAAAGCTACTGGCTCTACGCGGTCGTCTGTTGCTGACTCTCGAAGTGATATTAAAAAACTTGACTCCAAAGTGACTAAGCACAAGTTGATAAATATTGCGCCAAAAAATGAATCTACTCACTTTTCTACTCTCAAACCATCTCTTTACAGAGGCGAATATAGGCTTGACTATCCAATAATAGACAAAGAGAGAAAAACTGCCGCAGAAAAAACAGAACCAATAGCAAAGCGAAGTCGGAAAAAACTGGAAGTTTTTAAAAATGATTCGAAACAAGAAATAAAATTGAAACGGAGATCCTATTCAGAGCCCAAAAAGGATGAATCAGAGAATGATAACAAAAGATACACCAGGCCCAAAAATTATCTGCAGAAAGTTGGAATTTGTGAGAGTTTGGAACGACAAAATGATGGCAAAGAACTTGACATAATTAAATCTTTGAAAGGATGTGCAGCAAAATACTCTGAAAGAGAAAGTGAAAATGAAAAGAATCCGACACCACTAGAGACACATTTCATGAAGCAAGTGCGTATGGAGCGTTATATTGATCCACAACTCGAAGAAAATAAGCCGTGCAAAATGATTGCAGAAACTCAGCTAGGGGTCGATTTAGAAAATAGCAGACAAAAAGGTTATAACCTTATCGGCGGAAAAAAGAAGCAAGCAAAAGTAATAGAATCGTCTAAATCTGAAGGCCACTGCGTAGAACATAAAGAGGATGTATCCATTGAACAAAGAAAACCCACAAGGCTTTTCGAAAACATCCACCGAAGTTCTGAGGAAGACAATAATAGGCAAGCAGTAGAAGTTGAGGTAAACAAAAGAAAACTAATCCCATCTGTTAAAACCGCACAACATTTTATTTCAGAGGATAATAATTGTATTGATTCAGAAAAGGTTTCTTCTTCTTCTCAAATAAAGGCTGTCCAAAATTCAAATCTGTCAAGGGGGATACGTAGTGCCGATCAATTTAAGACGCTGTTGCCATCTTTTTTATCTAATTCAAGAAAAGAAATTATTTATAGTTTGAGCGCCGATAAATTTCTCGCAGACAATTGTCCCCGAATAATTGAAGATCCTTTCAAAAAAGTTAGCGCTCTCACAGTGCGTCTACAAAACAAATTCAAAATATCCCCAGTAGAGAGTAAATCATTAGGAAAAGCAGTATCCAATAAGGCGGAATTTAAGGTACTGTCTAAAAAGCCAACTAACAAACACTCTGACGACAAAAAAAAAAAGGATGTTTATGATTTTAAATCGGGCTCTGAGAGTGAAGAGAACATCAAAATGGAACTGCCAACGTTAAAGCAGCTGCTTGATTTTTCTGATGAAGATGATAAACCTTTACAAGTGGGGAAAAAGAAACTGAAAGACGTTGAGATCAGGCTTGAAGTGATTTCTGCAAAAAAAGAGCCCAATGCTGATACGGTTATAGAAAAATTCAATGGTAAGAATGAAACAATCAAAAAATCCGTTATGGTGCCTGAAAACAGTTTAACAACAGTAAAGGGCCTTCTTTCTGAGTCAGGTGGTGACATTAAGTCAAGTAACCCAACTGATTCCGAAGACGAACAGAAACTAAGTACATTAGGCCAAAAGCGATATCGCATGGCTTCTTTAAATGCCGCTGCAAAAGTCCAGTGCCTATATGAAAATGAATCTCGCACTGCTTATGAACTAGGATTATCGAAAACGTTTCAAATTATTCCGAAAATACGAACACTTAACTCGGGCAGTAGCTCTGAAGGGGAAAATGAAGGGATAACAGTTGAGCAGCTTAAAGGTGACTCAGTCGAAGAATTTGCAGGAACTGAAAAGAGAAGAAAAGCTG
This sequence comes from Melanostoma scalare, assembly GCA_949752695.1. Classification (NCBI taxonomy): domain Eukaryota; kingdom Metazoa; phylum Arthropoda; class Insecta; order Diptera; family Syrphidae; genus Melanostoma; species Melanostoma scalare. Next base: position 77,202,116 of record OX456986.1, on the reverse strand, counting down.
CTGTTGAGACAAAATGGGAGCTTCGCAATGTCCCTGGTAGAGGAATGGGCAAACACTGGGAGTTTGAAAGCGACACTGACAATGAAGCCATATTTATTGAAAGATTGAGAAGGAAAAAAAAAAGTCTGCAGAGACAGAAGACCAAGAAAGAAAGGGAAAAGCCCGGATGTATTTTACTTAAAACGAAAAAGAAAACTAAAACTTTGAAAAAATCGATTCTAATGGAAACTGTTTCGAACGATTATAGAAGTTCCGAGGGCAGTGCGTATGAGAGCAAGAAAAAACCTACAAAAGCTTCTCTCGGAAAACCAGCCAACCAGCCAAAAAAGAAACGCAAACGAGAGCTGAAAGAAGAAACAATTGCAGATTATAGGGGAATATTAGCGTGTAAGCGCATGGCTAGTTTAAACGCAAGTGCAATAGTAGCTGCCACCTATGAAGTGGAGCGACATCTCGATCGAAATTTTGAATCTGATTGTAGTAGTTTTGAATGCTTCACTGAAGAAGAAAAACATGTTAGCAAGAAATCAAAAAAGCGGACTTCACAAATGTCGTTTTCAGTGCTCACAATGGATACTATGGAATCAAGTGAAGTTAAAGTCCTTAAAGAGCATTCTTCAAAACGCACAGATGCTGGAAGTTCATTCAAGAACTTTACATTAGAAAACTCAAATGAACCCGCAGAATCGCCGTCGTTTAGTTTAGCTGACTTGCAGGATAAAGACGAAACAATTAATGGGGCTTATAAAAGCTTACCAAATTTATCTAACCCGAAAGATCACTGTAAAATGAAATATCAAGTGCAATTAAGCGTTACGGAGAAAAATGTTCCCAAGTCAGTATTGGTTGAGCCGCTAACGTCATACACTCCACTTGATGCATTGTTGAGTATGCGACCGCCGAATACTGCTACGGCAACCAACGGTAAGTTTTTTGTCAAATTTTTTGCTAATTAATGTTCTAAATGAAATTTTTGTGAGATTTTTATTATTTTAAGATTTCATTGAAGTGGGCTTAAGAGCAAAGGTGTGCAATTGAACAATCTTAGAGGCTTTTCATACAATCGCATTGATTTCATTGGTCTTGAAAGCGTTTTTACCAATTTATCCAACTTTCAAATTGTTCCACGCCAACAGTATCAGCTTATTCAGCACCACTCATTGAGAAAGCAATAATTGATCCACAAAAATTTTCTCAGTCCAATGACTTGAACAACCGTGACGTACCAGAGTTCACATTTTATTCATTTTTAGACACTAAACCGATTCAAGGACTAAGAGCAAATTGCCCTAATGCTGCACAACAGATTTTTTCACCAACGTCTATATCACATGGACTTTGTGAACCACCAGAGCGCGGATATCAGCAACATCGCACTCTGTCCATGACAGCTTTAGAAGAATTGAATGCATTCCTTGCACCACCCAGTACTAAACATCAGCATCAGCGAAATCATCAACAACAAGGCCAGCTTCAAAAACTTCAAGATCAGCAACTACTTAAACAACAACAACAACTACAACAACTACAACAACAACAACAACATGAACAACAACAACAACAACAACAACAACAACAACAACAACAACAACAACAACAACAACAACAACAACAACAACAACAACAACAACAACAACAACAACAACAACAACAACAACAACAACAACAACAACAACAACAACAACAACAACAACAACAACAACAACAACAACAACAACAACGAC
>OX456986.1:77184257-77200192 GCA_949752695.1 Melanostoma scalare | reverse complement strand
AACAATATGGCTGTAAGTTTACTTTACTTTAAGTTAAGTTTACTTTACTTACAGCCATATTATTGACTCACTTCAAAACTAGTTTTTACATAGAACTAGTTCTCAAAAGTTTCCTAGTTTCAAGTTTTGAACAAATCGGTATTATTAAAAAAAAAAAAAAAAAAAAAAATGAAGTATAAAACCCGAAATCGTAAAACTAGTTTTTGATAAAACTAGAAATTCATGAAACTGGAAATATCTAGTTTTAAGGATTTCAAAACTTGTTTTGAAGGCTTTTTGTATTCGTCATCGTCATCAACGTCATCAAATAATTCGAGTAAGTAAATAATTTTAGAGATGGCGCGTAGAATGATATTCCACGAATTGGGGTGTATCCATACGAAATAGAAAATTAAAAAAGATTACGTAACTTATTTAATTTTTATATACAAATGTTTGTATTTCTCGTTCAAGATGCTAATAATACTCGTGCATACAATCAAACGTTTGAAAATTACAGATTTTTTTTGAATTTTCTATTTCGTTTTCAAAATCACAGTAGCTCCTTTGATAGAACTAGTTTTGTTGCTCAAAACGAGAAAAGATTTTCAAAACTCGAACGAGTTTTTCTTCAGAAATGAATAATGCCGATTTTATTGTAGAACTAGTTTTGATTATTTTTTGCAAAACTTGAAACGAAACTAGTTTTACCTGAAACTAGTTTCATTTCTAGTCTTACGAATTCTCAATAATATGACTGTTAAGGTTTTAAGTTTACTTTACTTTACTTTCAGTTTACTTTACTTTAAGTTTAAGTTTACCTTACTTTAAGTTTACTTTATTTTAACTTTAAGTTTACTTTAAAGTAAAGTAAACTTCAAGTAAAGTAAACTTTTGTAAAGTAAACTAACTAAACTTTTTAAAAGTAATCTTCCCTATCTTCAATGGAACACTTCAGAAGATCAAATTGCTTTCACTCCCTCACCCGTTTCCCTCAAAGAATGTGTCTTCGTGGACGGTCTTACTGATTCAAGCCTTTCCCAAATGAGTGGTATCAAAAACTATATGGGCCGGCAGCTTGATCTTATTTTCACTTCCGACCCCATTAACTCATCTGTCTCAGAAACCACATCCCCATTATCTACTATTGACAACTTTCACCCGCCTCTCACTCTCTCTTTTTTTATAACCTTACCTTTTCATCTACCTAGCCCAAATAAGTATTCGTTCAACTTTCGTAAAGCTAATTTCAAGAAAATCAATGAAATCCTCTCTAATACCTCATTCGACTTTAATAATCTCTCAATGAATGACGCAACTAGTCAGTTTTACGAGAAATTGTTGCACTGCATAAATCTCTATGTTCCCCTTTCGCGTGATAAGTCCTACTCAACATCCCCTCCCTGGTACAATCATAGACTACGTGAGCTACGAAACAAGAGAAATAAGCTCTGGAATAAATTTCTACGCTCCCGTTCAGTTTTTGATTACTCTGATTACATTGGAGTGTTTTATAAATTTTCCAACCTCAATGAAGCTCTTTACAATGACTTTACATCCACCACCCAAGCTAATCTAATCTCGGAGCCAAAATCGTTTTATAAGTTTATCAATTATAAAAAGAAAAATGATGGTTTCCCTCCTTCTCTGCACTACGAAAGCCAATCTTCCAACGAACCAACAACAATCGCAAATTTTTTTGCAAGTTACTTTAAACTGTCTTTTGCCCAAAAAACCCCAGATCTAGACCAGACTTACTTTTCCTATCTTCGCCATTTCTCTACAGGGCCTTCTAATCTAAGCTTTAATCAGTCAACTGTTCTTAATGGTCTCCTCAAACTCAAAGACGAGTATAATCCAGGTCCAGATGGCATTCCTGCTATTTTGCTTAAAAAATGTTGTTCGAGTTTAGCCCTTCCTATCACTAACCTATTCAAACTTTCCCTTTCAAGTGGTGTTTTTCCGGACTTATGGAAAATATCTGTTATTTCACCTATCCATAAAAAAGGCCCCAAAAACCTAATTTCTAACTATAGACCCATAGCCAAACTCTCTCATATCCCTAAGCTTTTCGAAAGCATTCTGTATGAAATACTTTCTTTCCAGTGCAAATCAATGATATCCTCCAAGCAGCATGGTTTCTGTAAGGGAAGGTCTACAACTACTAATCTAGTTGAGTTTGTTTCCTTCTCTCGTTCTGCGATGGAAAAAGGAAACGAAGTAGACGTCATTACCACAGATTTCAGCAAAGCTTTCGACAAAATCTCTCACACTTTAATCCTCTTTAAACTTTCCTTCCTCGGATTCAGCCCTATCCTACTCAAATGGATATCTTCATATTTGGATAACCGCCAATATAGAGTTCGTTTCCGTTCTACTCTTTCAGTTCCTTTCGTGGCAACCTCCGGTGTGCCCCAAGGCAGCCATCTCGGACCCCTTTTTTTCATTCTTGCCATTAATGATGTCGAACAGATCATCCAATATTCTTCTATCTCACTTTACGCGGATGACGCTAAAATTTTCAAAGTCATCACCTCCGATCGAGACTCTCTCCAGCTTCAAAATGACCTCGATTCATTCGTCTTTTGGTGTTCTAAAAACTTTCTTGAGTTAAACATTGCCAAATGCGAAGCAATAACTTTTTCTCGTAAAAGTAATAAACCTCCCCCCAGACCCTATTATCTTCAGAACATTTCCATAAACCGTGTGCAGCGTATCCGAGATTTAGGAGTTCTCTGCGACAGCGAATTAAATTTTCGTTCTCATATTGACGAGGTAATATCAAGAGCTAATTCCGCCCTTGGTTTTATCAAGAGATGGTCCAAAGAGTTCCATAACCCCCTTGTTACAAAATCCCTCTATATTGCCTATGTTCGCCCTCTCCTAGAGTATGCATCGCAAGTGTGGGCTCCATATCAAGCGGTTCATATCTCTAGGATCGAAAGTGTTCAACGTCGTTTTCTGCTGTTTGCCCTTCGGGATCTCTACGATGTTAGAAACTTTCTCACCCTGCCTCCTTACCGCGAACGTCTCGCAATCCTTAATCTCCACTCCCTAGAAAACAGAAGGAATGTCTTTGACATCATATTCATTCACCGACTTCTTACTGGTAACACTGACTGCTCCCCCCTTTTAGATCTTATCTCCTTCAACACTAATCCCCGAAACGTAAGATCTTCCCGATTTTTTTTCCTTCCTGCTCATCGTACATCCTATGGTCTCAACGAACCCCTAACCCGCATGATGAGTAAGATTAACTCTGTTCCTTTTCTTTTCGACCTTAATCTTTCAAGTTCTTGTCTGAAAGTCCTCCTTTTAAACCATTTCTCATCCCTGTAGTTTAATTTAGCTTTAATTAGTTTTAATTAGTTTAAGTTTAGTATGTTTTAGTTATTTTAAGCTTGTATTAAGCTAATAAATGGGGCGGTAGCCCCACCAAAATTAAAAATTAAAAATTAAACTTAAAGTAAAGTAAACATAAATTTAAAGAAAAGTAAACTTAAAGTAAAGTCAACTTAAAGTTAAAGTTAAGTAAACTTAAAGTAAAGTAACCTTAACTAATTTGAAGCTAACTTTACTTTAACTAGAATTTTAAAATAACCGTGAATGTAAATTTTTCAAATGTTGATATGCAACCTTTCGTAAGCAATCTAGAACATTTAAAAAATAAAATTTTGTCGAAATCGTGTAAGCCGTTAGAAAGAAAGTCGGTTTGAAAAAACGGTACTATGGAGGCTAAAGTTTTTAGACGTTATTAAATTTTTTTTACATCATTAGAAAGTCAACCTAGATAATTTATTATAATCCCTCATATGAAACTTTATCGAAATCGTTAGAGCCGTTTTCGAGAAAATGAATTATTAACAAATAGGTCTTGTGTCAGATACCGATATGTATTTCAAGACCTAGAGACGCAATTCTTAAAAGCCCTCTATAGACTGCCACCTAGACACTAACTGCAAATTCTGAAGAAAATCGGTCAAGCGATTTAGGCTGTAGATCCATATACGGACAGACAGACAGAATTACAGAACCCACTTTTTTCGTATTCTCTATCATCGTAATGTCATGTTTAATTGTTATCTCAAATTTTTTTTTCTGCACAATTGCAAAACTTGCTTTATAGTGTTATAGAACCTATAATTGCAAGTAAAATTACTATTAAAAACAGGTGAGAGAATACTTGGACTCTTGAGTAGATCTTCTCACTCTTTGCTTTTAACTTTACTTTTACCCTCACAATTACAGACATTTCCAGATATTTCCAGATTTTCATACTAGGATTTCCAGATTTCAGATTTTTTTTTATTCCAACACTGAGACCAGGAGAAAGTAGCTGAGAGCAAAACAAGCATTAAAATAGTAGATTTTGTTATTATGTGCGCATAAGAGAGTGGATTGAGTTTCCATCATCCTATGTCACGAAGTGAGAGACAACGTGAGCTATGAATTCATGTCCATGGAAAGCTGAAATAAGTGTCCTAGTCTTGGAGCTCTGTTTTTCGGTACCTCAAAACGTTTTTCTTCTAGCAAAAAGAAACTAGAATATATACATTTAGCGCATCCACTATATATATTCTTAATCCTTTCTAAGAAGGCAAACTTATTTTAAGATCCAATGTGCATCAGACTCATAAAAATGCTGCTTCAAAATAGCAACAAAAGACATGGGTCTTAATTCTTTTCTTTGGTGGGCCTTATTGCCTCTTCAAAGTGAAAATAATGTCCGTGGGTGTTATTTCCATTTTTTTGGGCAATAAGGCCCACGTGTCTTATTGCCGCGGGGTTAATTACACTGCACCATAGATGATATGTATGAAACATGAAGGGATGTATAAAATCATCCCAGCGATACTACTTTTTCAAATCAAAGAAAACAGAAGAAAAGAGAAAAAGGTGCTAAACTTGGTGGCGGATTTTTTTCGAGGTGACGTGTGTATGTATATGTTTTTAAGGTTTTCTAGTAAAATACGCAAAGCAGAAAGTTTTTCTAGAATCAATTTTTCAAATTCTGTGACCGCAATGGTATATATTTTTATTGAAACTAGTTTAGATTATGTCAAAGAAAAATCCAAACAAAAAAATTTAGGCTCTTTGGGCTTCTAGTTCCTCAGAAATCGTGTGCATATGACTTTATTGAAATTAGATTTTAGCGCAGTAATGAAAAAAATATTGATTTTGGGCTCGGAGGTTATGTCAGGAGCTTTATTACCTATTTCTTCTTTATTTCCTTTTTATTTCATGAAAAAATATTAGTAAACGGCAAAGTTATTACCATAATAGTGTCCGGAAACCGAAAAATTTCAACAAATTGACAAAAATTTTTTTCATATAAGGAGACAAAATTTGAAGAAAAAAAAACGCTCGGAGGTTAGTTGTATATATGTTTTGTAGTTATAAAAGGAAAAAGAAAAAAATAAGAAGTTCATAAATACGGCTGCCCCGACCAAAATAGTGAACAAATCGAAATTTTCAATAAAATAACAGCTTCCGGTCCCTATAAAAACCGTTACGGAATAACTTTCTGCTTTTTAATGATACACAAGTGTTAGTGTGTTTATCATCTTTTCAAAACATTTTGTTTCATCAAATTATCAAGAAAATTGCAAAAGTTATGAAGCAATAAGTCAACGAACCTTTCGATTATTATCGAAAAATGCAAGGGACACCTAACCTTAATGTTTTTTGAATTTACTTTTTTATTTCTCGTTCACAAATACAATATACTCTTATTAGGTCACTAATAGTAAATTTTTTTTTTCTGCTTTAACAGGCTACTTTCAACCGGCTGGTCCATTGATTTCACCTTTCGTGCTACCGCCAGTAGCTACAAATTTGCAAAGCAATATTAAAAAGCAACAGGAAACTAGAACGCCGCTTGAGTCTGATTCCGATAGAGGTGACTTACTTTCTTCCTCCACATCGGGAGTAGAGAGTTCTGGAAGTGATATTCTCATAAGTGGAAGAAATTTGGCCACATTCTGCTATTCAATTCAACAGCAAGGTGGTACAAATCATCATCAGCAACAGCAATTACATCAACAAGCAGCTGCTGCTGCATCACCATATCCACAATCAATGCATCAAGTGCACTACACCTCGGCATACCTTCCCAATTATTACTCCCCTTATCAGGGTGATGCATTGTGTTATTCCCCTCCCTATCAACCGTATTTTCCAGCAAAAGTATATCAAAGTGCTCCTCCTCCGTCATCATACAGAGGATATCCGACGTACTACCAACAAGGACCACATTCAGGTCCGCCGCCAGCCTCGGATATTTACGATCAGTCACCCCATTCTGGCGGTCAGCTCATACCATCTAGACTCCCATCAGGCTCACAACTTGTACCTCCTGCACCATCATCAGCGCGCGTGCAACATTTTGAACATTATCCAAGTCCGCCTGGTTATTATTCGAGCTACAGTCCGGGCGGCGGGGGTCAATGCTACACCCGCAGCCCCTATATGGGTAAGTTAAGGTGTGATTGTCCGCGTAAGGTACGAAATTAATATTAATCGCCAATTCATTAGCTTTGCCGGAGGTTAAACTTGTAAGAGTTGATAAACTTTTCTATGTATGTGTTTGGGGCATATTGAAACGATTTAACTTGGGATTGTAGTAGAAGGCAAAATGTTGTCAACGATTGCGAAGCTAAAAAATGTTTTGCTTAAACTCCTTTCAAAATTTTGAGTACGTTTAGTGAAGAAATTTATATAAAACTAGCGACCCGCCCCGGCTTCGTATCAATGCTGATACTAAATACACTTTTCGACACTCCGTACTTATAGTTTAACCACGCAATCTGGGCCACACATACTGCAACCACCATATGCAAACCATATGTGCGTGCTATTTCTCACAATTGCTTGGTCTGCAATGTGACACTACACAGTATGTTCCTCGTCGCTTTCTTTGTTAACGTATTTCGGTTCGCTTGACATGCATTGTTATTGTTGTGACATAACCAATGCATGACACACTTATCGAAATCGAAACTATGTCGTACGTTAAAGAAGCGACGGGGCAATTCCTAAGAATTGGGTTTTTGGTTTACAGTTCATTAATTGGGTGTGGGGCACAACAATCCTCCCCCCTTAAATTACGAAAGGCGTACGAGGCAAAGTGAAGTACGGGTGTGCAAAGTGAATGCAGACAATCTAAAAGTTTATTTGGTCAAAAGTAATGAATTTTTTTCTCGTTTTATATGCTTATGGGTAAATTTTTTTTTTTTTACATTTTCATTTTTTTTTTTCTTCGTTTATTGGCAATGAAAAAAATATTGCTTGTGTTTACATTTAAAAAATTTTTTTTTTTCTAAACACGGGTTGTTTCATCAACGCCAGGTGTTACATTTTCTTCAAGATCGTTCACATTTTCTGTTGGCTTATTATTTATTGTATATTTTATTTTAATAAATTTTTTAAATATTACATATAAAGCTTGAGCAACACAAAGAAAAAAAAAATAGAAACAGAAATGTGAGCATGTTCATGTGTGACATGGAATAACGAATTGTTTTTCTTTAACAAATATTTAATATTTAAACTATAATTATCTAAGTCCAGCTTTTCAATATGGGTTGTATGAGGTGAAATTTGGGATAAGTTTGTGGGAATTATTATGTTTTCAGGTATGGTTTGTTCTTCTACAAAGTATGAAATAGGAGTTTTATTTTGTATGGTATTTGATGCCTGGAGGTAAACTTCTTTTGTTATTGCTTTACAGAATGTGTCTACACTTAGAATTCCACTGTCGGATATTGTCATTGTTTTTGGTACGTCTCCGCACAAAATCCTATCGTTCGCTGGCATGACATACAGCCATGAATTCTTGCTCATTAGATTGAACCAAACTTCATGCTCAAGCGCAAATATTTTTGTTTCACAAGTTGCGTGATTCCGGATTCCTGAAACTAACTGTATTATGCAGTTGTCGGTGTTATAATTATGAACTATAAAGTTTTTCTCGCATATAGAATGGTTGGAGCTTGCTTTTGTACATTTACCTAAGTCTTCAGCGTTGAAAAATATATATCGCCTATAATTTTCATTTATTTAACGGTTGTACTATTACCTCTGTCATGATTGTGTTTAAGGAGATGGCGAATATGATGATAATGACTTTACTGGAAGTGGAAAAAAACATCAACAATGTTTTTCTTTTAGTTACTTTAGATTGCCTGTATTTGTGTAATGAGTGTTTAGGTTGATGTGTGTGTGTATAGATGATGGTGTGTATTTTAATTTCTTTGGTTGAAGTGTTTTATTAGATTATTGTGGACGACCTTCTCTTTTCTGCCTATTTTTATTTCGGAGTTTTTTTTAGATAAAATCTCAGTTATTTCGTATGGTCCTTCAAAAATGGGGGATAGTTTTTTGTTTGATCGATTCTTGATTTCTAACAATACCTTATCGCCGACGTTATAACTTATTTGTTTGGAATTTTGATCGTAGTAGGTTTTAGATTTTTCCTTTGCTTTTATTTGGTTGGTACGAATTAGTTCATATCCAATTTGTATTTTTGACTTCATTTCGGAGACATAGTCGTCATAATTGTATGTTGGCTGTACCTTTCTGTTCAAAATGGAGGGAATGGGCGCTTCAAAACCGAAAAGGACTTCAAATGGACTGTGATTGGTACTTGAATGTGGGGTAGTGCTATAGCAAAATATTGCGTACTCGAGGTAGTTGTCTCAGTTTGACTGGTCTTTGCTAGCATAATTTTTTAGGTAGTCACCTAACGTTCGATGTGACCTTTCAAGAGCACCGTTTGACTGAGGGTGGTACGGACTTGTTTGAATCTTTACTATTTTTAAAATCTTAGAGATATTTTTGAATAACTCACTAGTGAAATCAGTGCCTTGGTCAGTGAGAATTGTTTGAGGGATACCATAGGTACAAATAATTTTCTTTACTAATATTTCAGCTACTGTTAGAGCCTCTTGATTTGGTATTGCTACTGCTTGAACGAATTTGGTGAGATCATCCTGGAAAGTAAGTATATAGGTACATATTTGTTCTCGCTTTCCGTAATAGGGAGTGGTCCTACTATATCAATGGCTACTCTTTCGAACGGAGTTTTCGCTGTCGTAGTGATGACCATTGGTAGTTTGTTACGTGAATACAATTTATTCTTTTGACTCAGTTCACATGACTCGATATATTTCTTTATGTCCACATACATGGTTTTCCATTTGTATGTTTTTTCGAATACGCTTCAGAGTTCGTTTTATACCTTGATGACCACCTAAGGGCGTTTCATGAAATTCGTATATAATTTGTTTAATTTTTTGTGGATCGGAAATTTCAATGATGTTTTGACTTTCTTTCTGTTTTTCAATTGGCGGGACTTTGCTATGACTACGAGTTATTACTTTGACTTCGGCTATGTTTAAACGAGATAAAGCGTCTGCATTTGTGTTAAGGTGACCTGCTTTATGTGAAACCGTGAAATCGTACTCTTCAAGTTTAATACGCCAGCGCATTATTCTTGAAGAAGGATCTTTAAGGTTAAACATCTAAACAAGTGGTTTGATGTCAGTAATAATTTCAAAGTGTCTTCCATACACGTAGGGTTAACGCACTAGTAGCCGGACAGTGTTAGTACCCGGACACATTGACCTTTTTTTTTGCGATTAATAGATAAATCACACAAAAAAATTCACAAACGTCAACAAACATGGGTCCTTCAATGTGTCCTATACATGCATGCAAAGTTTCAGGTACTCGAAATGCGTACTTTAAGAACTACGCGTCATTTTATTGCTTAAGGTTTGAAGGTGCGGTCTCGTTGTCGATTTAGGTAAAAAAAAATTGTGGGAACAGTTTTTTGTAGTGAGCAGTTGAACAAGTAGTAATTAATTTATTGTAATGGAAAGTCATTGGTTTCGTTGGAAATATGATCAACTAAAACAATTTATGAGTTTTTTAGTTGAGATATTCCACGTGTTTTTTAATCTAATAAATGAAAAGATTAGTAAAGTTTTTAACAGTTAAAACACTTATTTTATTTCCTCAGATGTACATTTCAGAAGCAATGCTTCCATCATCATCAATCTCACTGACGATGGAAGCATTGCTTCTGAAATGTACATCTGAGGAAATAAAATAAGTGTTTTAACTGTTAAAAACTTAACTAATCTTTTCATTTATTAAAACAATTTGCAAAAAAAAACCGAATTTAATAAAATCTTTGCCATTATTTGTGGTGTCCGAGCACTTACATAAAAATTTAATATGTTTTTCAGTATTATTAATCAATGTGCGACTATCATGTATTTTCAGTACCCAGACAGGGGTTGTTTCTTAAAATAATTGTGTATGGATACTGAAACAAAAGCGTTCGGATACTAGATCAGTCAATTTAACCCTCCTTTACCAACCGGCAAAAGTCGTGTCCACCCGAACTGGGGTCCAAATGGACCCCACGATTTTTTCTTCGAAATTTTTTTGATTTCTGACTTATATTGTTCAGTTATAGTTCTTCTGGCTATTGTATGAATTGTTTCTAAGTATTTTATATAGCAGTGATAAAGTAATTTGCAGTGATGTCATTATGCAGGTATGTAGGAGGTCATCAAATAAATCTGGGATTCCCGATTATCCCTTTCTATATGTCTGTTTTACGTCATTACTGATTGTAATATTCATGTAGGTATATCAATGTTCTTGTCAGGTATGGCTATCAAAAGAAAAACTAGTCATTATTTCAGTTTGTTCAGGTCATCAAACAATATTATGACCTAAAAAGGATTGAATTTCCCCATTACATGCCAAGCAAGCCTGCCAAATATGGCTTGAAGTTTAGGTGGCTGAATGAAAGCTCAACGGGCTATCCACTGAAGTTTTCTATCTGCACTGGTAGCTCTAACCAAAGTACAGGACTTGGTCGTGGATATGATGTGCTGATGTCGTTGATGCCATCATATTTCTATTCTGAACGCAACCTCACTATTGATAATTTCTTTACGTCGGTGAATTTGGCATTGAAGTTACTGGGTAAGAAGATCACTATTCTTGGCACGATTCGGAAAAACAAAAGAGATTTGCCTCAACCTTTTGTAGCGAAGGAGGTGCTTGATGGCCAGAATGAGCATGTAAAGGTCAATAACAAAAAGCAGTGTCGTCCAGTCCACTCATCCATCTATGGATTTTCTGGAAATGATGTTGTTGCCCTTGCCACACCTGAACCTTATGTGTTAAATGTCTGCCGGAATAACTTCAAACTAAATCCTTCTGAACATAAACTATGCTGCTTTTGAAATAAAATAATTATTTATTAGAAAAAATATGATTTTTCATAGAATTTCTGTAGTGGGGTCCAAATGGACCCCAGTTCGGGTGAACGGGTTCTTTTCACAAAAAAATCGCAGAAAAATCTGTAAGCATCTGATAATAATCGTTTCAACTTAAGAAATGAATAAAAAATTGAATTTTGTCAACTGAGTAAAAATCCCAATTAAAAAAATTTAAAAACAAAAAAGTTATGAGTGTTCAAATATGCTCTGGGGTCCAAATGGACCCCAGTTTGTAAAGGAGGGTTAAGAGACTTAATCATTGAGAGATTTAATTATTTTAAGAGGCTAGCCCTGTATGGATACATAAAATGTGCGCTTGTCTTATATTTTCAGTACGCAGACATGGCTTGTCTCTTAAAGTGATTGTGTACGGGTACTGAAACCAGAGCGTCTGGGTACTAAATTTTGCTGTACGGGTACTAACGCAAATGGAACTTTTCTGAATTGTTATTTTATTAATTTTAACAATGATCTCTTTGCAATTTACTTGAACGCCATATTATTGAGAAATGTCTATATTCTTATAATCAATAAAAGTTTCCGCGGTAGCATTTATGGTTTCAAGTCAAAGTTGAGAAAAAAGTTAAGTGTCCGGGTACTAATGCGTTTACCCTATGGTCGGAAGTTGGTTATTGCCCAGGCAGCTGCTAGAGCTTCTTTTTCTATAGTAGAATAGTTTTTTTCTGACTTATTTAGTATTCTACTTGCGAATGCTACAGGTAAACGTTTTCATCATTATCTTTTTGTGACATTACTGCACCTATTGCCTCATTGCTGGCATCCGTTGTTATGTAAAATGTTTTTTCGAAGCTAGGATATTGTAGTATAGGGGGTTCGATTATTGCTTGTTTTAACTGATTAAAAGATTCATCGCAAAATGCATCCCATTTAAAAGGTACATCTTTGCGCAATAGTTTGTTTAGTGGATTTGGTATTCCAGAAAAATTTTTAATGAACTTTCTGTAATAGCCTGCTAAGCCTAAAAATGATTTGATGTCTTTTTGGTTTTTTGGAATCTCTATATCTTGTATTGCCGATATTTTCTCAGGGTCAGGTTTGACTCCTGATTCTGAAATAACGTGTCCTAAATACATGACTTCTTTTTCTAAAAACTTACACTATTCTAACTGTATTTTGAGGTTGTATTTATCTAAAGCTTGAAATACTTCAATTAATTTTTTGTTGTGATCATCCAGATTCTTTCCATATATCATTATATCGTCTAGATATACTAGACACGTTATACCTTGTAGTCCTGTAAGTACCTTATTCATCAACCGTTGGAATGTAGGAGAAGCGTTGCGTAGCCCAAATGGCAATCTGTTGAACTCAAAATGACCGTTAGGTGTATAAAATGCTTTCTTCTCCTTGTCTTCCTTGTTTACTTCGATTTGATGAAACCCGCTCGCTGGATCCAGTGTTGTAAAGTATTTTGAATCACCCAGTTGTCCAAGGATGTCTTCGATATTTGGAATTGGATACGCATCCGCGATAGTCACTTCGTTGAGTTTCCTGTAATCAACTACTACTCTCCATTTTTGTTTTCCTTTCTTTGGTACAACTAGTAGAGGTGCGTTCCATGGACTTGAACTCGGCCTAATTATTTCGTCTTGCAACATTTTGTCTACTTGATTTTTTATGAAGTGTGAATTTGTGCTAAACGGTATGGTCGAATGTTGACTGGAGGTATATTTGGGGTTGTCTTTATTTGATGTGTGATTGCGGACGTACTCGACAGAGTATCACCGTCCAGGAAGAATAAGTGGCTGTAATTTCGGCAAATATCTACAATTGATTTCTTTTCTTCACTATTAAGATGATCCAGTTGGAGTTGATTTTGAATTATACTCAATCTGTCGTTGATAATATTTTGAGTGTCAAATGAATTTAGGTTGTAAATGTTGTAGTCGTTGGTATTTACGAATTCTAAATTTAGATCTTCTACTACATCTTTATCATTGGCGTTTAATACCGATATATATATGTAACCTTTAGTTGGTTCAATCAAAGCTGAGGAAGTATAAACTTGAGGAAGGATTTCTTGAGAAAAGTATATTTGATTTGAGAGCTCGTAAATGGGTCCATATTTAATAATTTTTTCAGATCTAGCAGGTATTGTAATAGGCTTTCTTTTATTTATAAAGTCTGTGGTGTATTTTTTTTCTTTATAGTGGTATGTGAGGGTATTGTCTTTGTAATTTAGAATGGCATTAAAATTTCGGAATGGGTCTTCACCCAAAATGTTTGATTTTTACTCCTGGTGTTATTTCAATATTCAAAAGAATTGTACCCAGTGTTTTATTTTCACTCTTGAAACTGCAAGCATTACGTAGACAGCCTATATGAGCAATGCGTTTAAGTTTTTCATTTTGGTATTGTATACTTTTAGGATTTTGAGAATGTGCCTTTTGAAAATTATTCATATCGGAGCTCAACTGTCCGTTTAGGAAGTCTTGTAAGTTATTTATTTGTCTGTCGCTTCTATTTTGTCGGCGATTGTGATTTAGTAAACTATTTGTATTGATTGTATGAGTGAAACCTTTGTTGTATTTGGGATTTCTAGATGCGTTATCACGCTTTTTATTAAAATTTGGCAACTCGACGTCTTTGTTTCTGAATGGATTTGAATTTGATGGTTTTGGAGTTGAGCTTTCCTTGGTTGTGTTTGTATGAGAATTATTTTTAATTTGACTCAGTGGATTTAGTGGAGTTGAATTTATATTTGAACTAGTTTTGTTACGATACAGTGGATTCAGTGGATTTTGTGAGTTCGAATTTATATTTAAACTAGTTTTGTTACGATACAGTGGATTCAGTGGATTTTGAGAGTTCGAGTTTATATTTGGACTAGTTTTGCTACGATACAGTGGATTCAGTGGATTTTGAGAGTTCGAATTTATATTTGAACTAGTTTTGTTCTGATACAGTGGATTTGGTAGATTTAGTGAATTTGACTCTATTCTACACCTTAACTCATGTGTCTTACCTGACTCCGGGTGTTGGACAGGCCAGGTCTTTGGTAGTTTCCCGAATTTTGTATTGCCCCATTTTGTGTTGCATTGTCATGTCTGCTATTGTGTATGACCCATGTTTTTACAATAACTACATGCGGTTGCATTTCGTACGTTATTGACCCATGTAGGATTATTTGTGCTAGAAATTGGATTTTGTTTGTGACCTATTATAGTTTGAAAGTCTGCTAGTGTTTTGCTGGAGTCAACACTCTATAGTGTTGTGAGTTTTCGTTCGACAGTTGTGGCAGTATTTGCCATTTACTGCAGAAAGAAGTTTTTCCTCTTCCATTGCTATGTCTATTGCTACGTCTAACTCTGTACACCTCGCGCTTTTGACCATTGTTTTTAACTGCGGTATTAGCCCGTTGCAGAAACTATTTAGAATAGTTCTGCTATTGAAATTCCTAATAGCCAAGTTTGCCGCGTTATCTTCGGTGCTAGCGTTCGCGTTGTTTAGTTCATCGAAAGGAGCATTAGCCCTCTCCGCGTATGTACTTACAGGTTCTTTAAAGCCCTGCTTGAATTGGGAAATTTCGGTCTGTATCACTGTATCACAGACCTAGTTTTCCTAAAGTTTTTGATAAGAGCCTCTTTCAACTCTTTCCAGGCATTGTAATCATTATACTTGAGTATAACGTTATATGCCCGGTTAGTTAATTTGGACTTTACAATGTCAGCGAGGTCGGCTTTTTCGGGATCGGTAGTGGTCTTTTTAGATTGAAGGTCTATTAGTGAATAAACCTATCTAAATTTCGTGAACTTCCATCAAACTCAGGTATGAGCTTAATGGCTTGTGAAACATTGAATGATGACAAAAATCGTTCGGGGAGGGAAAGAGCTGAGACTGTGTTCTTAGACTCTTCACTTGAAGCCGGTGATGCGAGTAGTTTTTCAGTTTCGGATTCTGATTTGGAATTTCGCGAGCGAGAGACTTTTCTACTTCTAAGTGAAATATGTAGATTCAGACCAGGGTCGGACATAGGTGTTTAAAATTAAATCTGGGATTAGGAATGATAGTAGGATACGGTGTTTGTTTTACGCATATACATATATAAAAAAAAACTGGTTACAACTGTTTTAATAAATAACTTAGCGAGGAATAACTTAGTGTGAGGAAATCAAAAATATTTTTTTTCTTAAAAAAACAAAAAACACTACAATATAAATACAAAAAAAAATTATATCTGGCTTACATAATCATTTTTGTTTTCTTTTTCCTTGGGTGTTGATTGGTGTTGAATGTGTAGTTGTAGTAGTAGTTGTTGTTTTTTTGTTGATTGCCTCGGCGTGACAATTTCGTCCTTCCTTCCTTCTTTTCGACCACAGGAATTGGCTAACCTCTGTGGGATGTATTTAGTTTTTTTTTCACTTTAACTTTCACTTGATTGAGTTACTGTTCGCACGCATTTATGATTGGGTGTGACTGGGATGTATTTAGGTTTCTTTTTTTTTTTTACTTTCACTTGATTGAGTTACTGTTCGTACGTATTTATGATTAGGTGTGACTCGCGCACTTTTCGACACTCCGTACTTATTACCTATGATCGTCACTATTGGTGCCAGGTCAACCACGCAATCTGGGCCACACATACTGCAACCACCATATGCAAACCATATGTGCGTGCTATTTCTCACAATTGCT
>OX456986.1:77132071-77174057 GCA_949752695.1 Melanostoma scalare | reverse complement strand
GCGAATTTTTAATTTTTACACCACACATCCATAATCCCTTGAGAAAATTTTTCCGCTTCGCTTTTAGCTTCATTATTCTATCCGTGAGTTATAAGCAAAGCGAATAAAATTTTCCTCCGGGTAATATGGGCTTGTGGTTGAACTGACCGCACTAAAACATATATACTATATGATACATAGTTCCATAGATATTTCTTTTGGACGTGTGTTCCTCTTTGCTATGTCATAATCCACAATCGGAGCATGAACTTATGTCTAGTGGAGTTGCGTCCCTGTGCCAGTTTATCACATTGAAAATAAGATAAAATGCAAACGATGAGACTTCTTTCCATTACGAAATGATATATGAGTTCGCAGAAAACGGAACTAAGGCCCGCGGCTCTTACTGCCATTTCATCATGGAAATAACCCCCGTGGGCCTTACTTCCAAAACAAAGAGGAATTAAGACCCACGGGTCTTATTGCCGCGGGCCTTATTGCACTGCACCATCATCTATATTTACTTATTTCCTGATCTTTTGTGCTATTCATTTCTCATTACAAACTGTGTGGCTGTTCTTTTTTTATTTCTTGCTGGTAGCAGTAGCTTGTACTGTAAAAAAAAGTGTGAAAGGAGGAAGGATTGAAAGAAGCGGACATAGGCATACACACATTGGGAAATGGGTTAGAAAATAACACCACTTATAGAATGGAATTCCTTGGTCTAGTGTAGGTAACTTGTTTGAGACTATGAGAGTTTGTTTGATTTTTTTCTTCAGCTAAAAATTTGTATTTGACCAGTTATTGAGTGTTTAAGAAAATCTATTCGTCGCCCGAGAATTGTTGTGTCGTAAGCGCCAAAATGGTTTTTTTTTTTTGGATTGCGGTTTGGTTTGTAGTACGTGTATAGATATTTCAACTGGGGCGGCGCCGGCGGTGCAGGAAGTATAAATACAAAGATATTGCCAGCGCAGTTTTAAAAATACTGCATCAAATATTTTCTGACAATCCTTTTGTTGAAGTTCTGCCTCTTTGGAGTGACTCCTGCGTCCCCCAAAATTAAAACAAGGCCATATCCACTGCTGTGATTTTTCTCATTCAAAATTCAACATTAATAAATTACACAAAAGTTTTCAGAGCCTGGAGATTCTCTAATTCCAGAGGCAGCTTGGAAATATTTAGCCTGCCTTCGCTTTTGCGACATCTTAAAAATATGAATTTTAAGAACGTAAAATTAAAATTAATTCAAATGTTGCCAACAGATTTCAAAGCATTTTCAACCAGAGCGGGCCAATTAAACTTTTCGTCCATTCCATTTAGCAAAATAAAGTTTCTTAAACATATTAAGGACAAAAAATTTACACTCTATTATAAAACGAACAGAAGAGAAATTGGGTATTAGACAGCTTTAATATAGGAAAAGTCAAACAAAAGTAGCCGGGCAATTCCAACAAATTTGTTCTCTCAAAATCATCTTGTTTTTAGCAGGTAACAAGTCAAAACTATTAAATGACAAAATGAATTATCTTAAAAGTTTATTTGTTTTTGTGCCAAAGGTAGACTAAAACTACTACGAAGCCTTGCTCAAATCAAGAGCGTAAGAATGAAATCATCAATAATTTATTATTTGAAACTATACTTTTATACTATGGTGTGCTTATAATGATACAGTGTTACTTATGTAAGCGTTAGGTTTACTAACAAAAATTACATTTTGATCTCAAAGATCTAATTTTATATTTCATAGTCAGAAAATGACTTTTTCGTTAGTTTTTATAACCAAAATGTGAATGAAATTTTGTACCTGTAAATGTAAATATCATTGATATCTTATGGTCATAGGATGCCTTTTTTGTTATTGTTTTTTTTTTATTACTATTCAAGTTAATTTTTTTCACACCAAGATTTTGCCTATGAACACAAAAACTCTTGTGATGTAGATATGTATTCCTATTTTAACCTTTATAAAATAAATAAAATTTAATTGTTAACATTGAAAATATAATTTTTTTTATTGGTTCTCATACCAATTTCTATACGATTTAAACAAGACGTTTGAATATTGAAATGTCGTACGTGCGTTCACTTTGTCGTACGTGTATGGGATGGAAACAAAAAGCTTATTTTGGTGGCGTATACGACAAACTCATTTTGGGTAAAAAGCTCTATAATTTGAAAACCAAAACAGTTAGGACAATTTTGAATACATAAATAAAAAGAAGATACTCCACACAATATATTCTAATTAAAAAAAGAACAACTTAACGTAACGTAAACCTTTAAATGCGATTTCCCAAAATTGTATATTTGGGAGATACGACAAAACAATTCTCGGGCGACGTATTGTTTTGTTGATGACATGACGCGGTTGGCATGAAAAATTTTGTAGGTAGGTCAGTAATTTACATAGTTACAAAGGATTCAACTTATTTGGAATAAAATTTGCATTTGGGTAGGGTGTTGGCCAAATAATTTTTCTAATTTTGTTTCAATGTTGCTGATTGTTCTATTCTTTTATTGGTGCTTTGAAATTGTATGTCTTATTTATCATCCCATGTAGTGAGCTCAAAAAATCAATTTTTTGGTTTTTTTTTTTTATAAATTGCTTTTTTATCATGTCTAGAATACGTTAGAAAAGAGATATTTTTAAATTCGAAGTCATTTGTGGGGTATCACGACTAAAAAACGTTGTTTTTTCTAATTTTTTTTTGGGTGGAAGGAAAATGTATTAAAATTATAATGTTATATGAAGTCTTTAGCGTATATTTAAGTAACAAAATAGAAAATTACTATAGCAAAATATTTGAAAATGGGGGCATCACAGCCATTTTCGCGAGGCACGAAGAATTTGAGTCGCCCTGCGGTACGCAGTGAAGCTGCTGCAAATTTGGAACTATACGAAAAACACTTATCGTTCATGCTTATAATACCTTGGAAATTTAAAAAATACTAATTTTCGTGCTATTGGCGAACATTTGAATTAAATCCTTGAATTTTCAACAAAAAAAAAAGATAGGTAATCATTTGGCATTAAATAATGAATATACTTATCAAAAACCCCTTCGTATTTAGGTATCTTCAAAATCTATTTTAAGACATTGTAACTAATTCGAATGGATAGAACGAATATTGTAGGAGTTATCCTGCGTGACGTTTTGAAAAATCGTGTTTCGAAAAAAACGAATTCAAAATTTTGAAATGCGTTATAGATATAGACCACGACGCACTTGAAAAAAAATACATTGAGGTATGAAATGTTTTTTCCATACTTAAAAGGTTGAAAGAATTTTTTAAAAATTTACAGTGGTGTAACTCTTTTGAGCTACAGCAGTTAGAAGAAGTTTCAACCCTTCATAGTTATAAGCGGACCTAAAACCGTAAACGCATTTTTCTCGAAACTGAATTTTTCAAACTTTACTTATTTATTTATTTATTTATTTCACCTACGAGCAATGAGCTCAACAGATTTATCATTTATATTATCACAAAATAGGTTTCAATTTCTTAAAAATAAGTAATACATTTATTTCGAAATTTATCTCTGGAGAAGGCTAAATAAATATGGCCACTAATTTCATTAAATTCTCTAATTGATCTTGAAATTGGTTCATGCCATAATTAGTTCTGTACCTTGATTGAAAAAGAAGATTTCTATCCCTCAAACGGCCTCTCTGGAACACATAACATAAAATATCTCGCACAAAAACTATGTCATGACGAGATCTATGTGATTTGAGCGACTGCAAACCTAGAAGACTCTGCCTAGCTATGGAATTTGGATGAAAACACCATCGCATTTTGTAAAATGCATACTTCTAACCTATTCTGAACTTTCTGAATTCGATCGGAAAAACATTTTTGGTTAAGGTTCCAGATGATGTCTGCGTACTCAAGGTTGGGTCTTACTAGTGAGGTGTAAAGAGACGCAAGGGTGTATGGGTTAGTAAAGTCAGTTGAGTTTCTTTTGATAGATCCTAACATTGAGTTAGCTTTTGATACAATAGCTTCTATATGAGCTGTAAAAGAAAATTTGTAGTCAAAAAGAACGAACCTTAAATTTTCCAGTTCTCTGAAGAGGGTTGCAAGTAAGATAATATGAAAAACCAGCGAGATATATTATCAGGCGCAGGGACATAACTCCACGGGACATAAGTCCATTATGGACTTGTGTCCCACTTTAGTGGGACATTAGTCCAAAACTGGGTTATGGATCTATGTCCCACCGCGGTGGGGCATAAGTCCATAAAAGAAATGTTTGGACTTATGTCCCATTTTACATGTTGTGTTTGAGGGAAATACAAAACCTTTGGCGAGATGAACCTTTTCCAAAAAATTGGCAATCAAAAGATATTTGGACTACATTAAAAACGTGTTTAACGGGCTTTTTCTTTGCTAGTTACTAGGCAGGGCTACCATTATGTCAATAAGTCAGCGTAATGTCTTATAGTTAAAAAACCAAAGGTTGTTAGAATACCGCCGCTCGCTCTTCGAATTTATAAGCTAAAAACTGAAGAAAAATTAAAATGTAACAGGGAAAGGAAAAAGAAAAAAGTGAAACAAAATCATTCTGCTTTCTTTTGTTTTCCTCAAACAGAAAAACATTGAATAAAATTGGAAAAAAACAATAAAAAGCGGAATAAGATTTTGTTTCTGAGAACTAAGAAAAATAAAAGTTAAAATTCGCAAAGTAGAGATATGGTTTTCCGGAATTTGAAGATAATACATATTTTATTTTTAGAAGTTAGTAGAGTTCCTTTGTTTAAAAAAGAAATTTAAAAAATTTTAATTTTTGAGAATTTGAGAAATTAAAATTAAAAAATCGCGCGATTTTTTAATTTTAATTTCTCAAATTCTCAAAAATTAAAATTTTTTAAATTTCTTTTTTAAACAAAGGAACTCTACTAACTTCTAAAAATAAAATATGTATTATCTTCAAATTCCGGAAAACCATATCTCTACTTTGCGAATTTTAACTTTTATTTTTCTTAGTTCTCAGAAACAAAATCTTATTCCGCTTTTTATTGTTTTTTTCCAATTTTATTCAATGTTTTTCTGTTTGAGGAAAACAAAAGAAAGCAGAATGATTTTGTTTCACTTTTTTCTTTTTCCTTTCCCTGTTACATTTTAATTTTTCTTCAGTTTTTAGCTTATAAATTCGAAGAGCGAGCGGCGGTATTCTAACAACCTTTGGTTTTTTAACTATAAGACATTACGCTGACTTATTGACATAATGGTAGCCCTGCCTAGTAACTAGCAAAGAAAAAGCCCGTTAAACACGTTTTTAATGTAGTCCAAATATCTTTTGATTGCCAATTTTTTGGAAAAGGTTCATCTCGCCAAAGGTTTTGTATTTCCCTCAAACACAACATGTAAAATGGGACATAAGTCCAAACATTTCTTTTATGGACTTATGCCCCACCGCGGTGGGACATAGATCCATAACCCAGTTTTGGACTAATGTCCCACTAAAGTGGGACACAAGTCCATAATGGACTTATGTCCCGTGGAGTTATGTCCCTGCGCCTGATAATATATCTCGCTGGTTTTTCATATTATCTTACTTGCAACCCTCTTCAGAGAACTGGAAAATTTAAGGTTCGTTCTTTTTGACTACAAATTTTCTTTTACAGCTCATATAGAAGCTATTGTATCAAAAGCTAACTCAATGTTAGGATCTATCAAAAGAAACTCAACTGACTTTACTAACCCATACACCCTTGCGTCTCTTTACACCTCACTAGTAAGACCCAACCTTGAGTACGCAGACATCATCTGGAACCTTAACCAAAAATGTTTTTCCGATCGAATTCAGAAAGTTCAGAATAGGTTAGAAGTATGCATTTTACAAAATGCGATGGTGTTTTCATCCAAATTCCATAGCTAGGCAGAGTCTTCTAGGTTTGCAGTCGCTCAAATCACATAGATCTCGTCATGACATAGTTTTTGTGCGAGATATTTTATGTTATGTGTTCCAGAGAGGCCGTTTGAGGGATAGAAATCTTCTTTTTCAATCAAGGTACAGAACTAATTATGGCATGAACCAATTTCAAGATCAATTAGAGAATTTAATGAAATTAGTGGCCATATTTATTTAGCCTTCTCCAGAGATAAATTTCGAAATAAATGTATTACTTATTTTTAAGAAATTGAAACCTATTTTGTGATAATATAAATGATAAATCTGTTGAGCTCATTGCTCGTAGGTGAAATAAATAAATAAATAAATAAGTAAAGTTTGAAAAATTCAGTTTCGAGAAAAATGCGTTTACGGTTTTAGGTCCGCTTATAACTATGAAGGGTTGAAACTTCTTCTAACTGCTGTAGCTCAAAAGAGTTACACCACTGTAAATTTTTAAAAAATTCTTTCAACCTTTTAAGTATGGAAAAAACATTTCATACCTCAATGTATTTTTTTTCAAGTGCGTCGTGGTCTATATCTATAACGCATTTCAAAATTTTGAATTCGTTTTTTTCGAAACACGATTTTTCAAAACGTCACGCAGGATAACTCCTACAATATTCGTTCTATCCATTCGAATTAGTTACAATGTCTTAAAATAGATTTTGAAGATACCTAAATACGAAGGGGTTTTTGATAAGTATATTCATTATTTAATGCCAAATGATTACCTATCTTTTTTTTTGTTGAAAATTCAAGGATTTAATTCAAATGTTCGCCAATAGCACGAAAATTAGTATTTTTTAAATTTCCAAGGTATTATAAGCATGAACGATAAGTGTTTTTCGTATAGTTCCAAATTTGCAGCAGCTTCACTGCGTACCGCAGGGCGACTCAAATTCTTCGTGCCTCGCGAAAATGGCTGTGATGCCCCCATTTTCAAATATTTTGCTATAGTAATTTTCTATTTTGTTACTTAAATATACGCTAAAGACTTCATATAACATTATAATTTTAATACATTTTCCTTCCACCCAAAAAAAAATTAGAAAAAACAACGTTTTTTAGTCGTGATACCCCACAAATGACTTCGAATTTAAAAATATCTCTTTTCTAACGTATTCTAGACATGATAAAAAAGCAATTTATAAAAAAAAAAAACCAAAAAATTGATTTTTTGAGCTCACTACATGGGATGATAAATAAGACATACAATTTCAAAGCACCAATAAAAGAATAGAACAATCAGCAACATTGAAACAAAATTAGAAAAATTATTTGGCCAACACCCTACCCAAATGCAAATTTTATTCCAAATAAGTTGAATCCTTTGTAACTATGTAAATTACTGACCTACCTACAAAATTTTTCATGCCAACCGCGTCATGTCATCAACAAAACAATACGTCGCCCGAGAATTGTTTTGTCGTATCTCCCAAATATACAATTTTGGGAAATCGCATTTAAAGGTTTACGTTACGTTAAGTTGTTCTTTTTTTAATTAGAATATATTGTGTGGAGTATCTTCTTTTTATTTATGTATTCAAAATTGTCCTAACTGTTTTGGTTTTCAAATTATAGAGCTTTTTACCCAAAATGAGTTTGTCGTATACGCCACCAAAATAAGCTTTTTGTTTCCATCCCATACACGTACGACAAAGTGAACGCACGTACGACATTTCAATATTCAAACGTCTTGTTTAAATCGTATAGAAATTGGTATGAGAACCAATAAAAAAAATTATATTTTCAATGTTAACAATTAAATTTTATTTATTTTATAAAGGTTAAAATAGGAATACATATCTACATCACAAGAGTTTTTGTGTTCATAGGCAAAATCTTGGTGTGAAAAAAATTAACTTGAATAGTAATAAAAAAAAAACAATAACAAAAAAGGCATCCTATGACCATAAGATATCAATGATATTTACATTTACAGGTACAAAATTTCATTCACATTTTGGTTATAAAAACTAACGAAAAAGTCATTTTCTGACTATGAAATATAAAATTAGATCTTTGAGATCAAAATGTAATTTTTGTTAGTAAACCTAACGCTTACATAAGTAACACTGTATCATTATAAGCACACCATAGTATAAAAGTATAGTTTCAAATAATAAATTATTGATGATTTCATTCTTACGCTCTTGATTTGAGCAAGGCTTCGTAGTAGTTTTAGTCTACCTTTGGCACAAAAACAAATAAACTTTTAAGATAATTCATTTTGTCATTTAATAGTTTTGACTTGTTACCTGCTAAAAACAAGATGATTTTGAGAGAACAAATTTGTTGGAATTGCCCGGCTACTTTTGTTTGACTTTTCCTATATTAAAGCTGTCTAATACCCAATTTCTCTTCTGTTCGTTTTATAATAGAGTGTAAATTTTTTGTCCTTAATATGTTTAAGAAACTTTATTTTGCTAAATGGAATGGACGAAAAGTTTAATTGGCCCGCTCTGGTTGAAAATGCTTTGAAATCTGTTGGCAACATTTGAATTAATTTTAATTTTACGTTCTTAAAATTCATATTTTTAAGATGTCGCAAAAGCGAAGGCAGGCTAAATATTTCCAAGCTGCCTCTGGAATTAGAGAATCTCCAGGCTCTGAAAACTTTTGTGTAATTTATTAATGTTGAATTTTGAATGAGAAAAATCACAGCAGTGGATATGGCCTTGTTTTAATTTTGGGGGACGCAGGAGTCACTCCAAAGAGGCAGAACTTCAACAAAAGGATTGTCAGAAAATATTTGATGCAGTATTTTTAAAACTGCGCTGGCAATATCTTTGTATTTATACTTCCTGCACCGCCGGCGCCGCCCCAGTTGAAATATCTATACACGTACTACAAACCAAACCGCAATCCAAAAAAAAAAACCATTTTGGCGCTTACGACACAACAATTCTCGGGCGACGAATAGATTTTCTTAAACACTCAATAACTGGTCAAATACAAATTTTTAGCTGAAGAAAAAAATCAAACAAACTCTCATAGTCTCAAACAAGTTACCTACACTAGACCAAGGAATTCCATTCTATAAGTGGTGTTATTTTCTAACCCATTTCCCAATGTGTGTATGCCTATGTCCGCTTCTTTCAATCCTTCCTCCTTTCACACTTTTTTTTACAGTACAAGCTACTGCTACCAGCAAGAAATAAAAAAAGAACAGCCACACAGTTTGTAATGAGAAATGAATAGCACAAAAGATCAGGAAATAAGTAAATATAGATGATGGTGCAGTGCAATAAGGCCCGCGGCAATAAGACCCGTGGGTCTTAATTCCTCTTTGTTTTGGAAGTAAGGCCCACGGGGGTTATTTCCATGATGAAATGGCAGTAAGAGCCGCGGGCCTTAGTTCCGTTTTCTGCGAACTCATATATCATTTCGTAATGGAAAGAAGTCTCATCGTTTGCATTTTATCTTATTTTCAATGTGATAAACTGGCACAGGGACGCAACTCCACTAGACATAAGTTCATGCTCCGATTGTGGATTATGACATAGCAAAGAGGAACACACGTCCAAAAGAAATATCTATGGAACTATGTATCATATAGTATATATGTTTTAGTGCGGTCAGTTCAACCACAAGCCCATATTACCCGGAGGAAAATTTTATTCGCTTTGCTTATAACTCACGGATAGAATAATGAAGCTAAAAGCGAAGCGGAAAAATTTTCTCAAGGGATTATGGATGTGTGGTGTAAAAATAAAAATTCGCGCGATTTTTAATTTTTACACCACACATCAATACTCCCTTGAGAAAATTTTTCCGCTTCGCTTTTAGCTTCATTATTCTATCGGTGAGTTAAAAGCAAAGCGAATCGAACGAAATTTCACTTCGGGTAGTACGGGCTTGTAGCAAAGTAAAAACACTTAAACCTACTCGCTACATCCCTGCTTCGCCCCAGCGCCCAAGGTGGCAAGAATAAGCAACAATAAATACGAACCGATTCAAATTGTCGAACCGGCAATTAGAAAACTAATTGTCTTGTCATTGCTTGGTCGTGGATAAAAGGGAAGAGACGCTTCAACTCAAGATCTCCAAACGTGTAATATTTAGATTAAAGTAATTTGTAATAAAAGTATATTTTATAATCATAAAAAGACAAAGTTTATTTAATTCGTGGTACCACAAAGGATACCACAATTGGTGACCCCGACATTAAAGTAAAATATATGTACATATACGCAAAGAAAATTTTTTTTTTTTGCGTCGAGCACGCGGAGGGCCGGCATATTCGCCATTGCTAAAAAGCAAACCTGGTTGGTTCTAACACCGATATTTGCCATTTTGCAAAGCTAATAGCAAACAAATAATAAAAAACACCGAGTTTCGGCATTTTAATCTGGAAAAAGCAATAAAATACATACTACGTAGAACCATAGCCGCCATTTTGCAAAGCAAATAACAAGCCCATCAGAATTAGAATTAGAATTAGAAAAATTTTTTATTCATTCTTTTTTCGTTTCAACTTAAGACTATATAATATATGGTACAATGGTAAATTAAAAGAATAAATAATAGCTATCATTCTTTAACTTCAAAGTTAGTGTTGAATGATACATTTGTGAATTTAATTTACAATAATAAGAAACTGTTGTGGGGTGACAATCAGTGTTACGAAAATTACAATGATTTAATAAGTTAAACAAATCAATAATTATTTCAGACATAAGTCAAAAGATACATTTTTATTTTTAAACTTGATACACATTTCAACAATAGTTTGCAATTGAGTTTAAGTCAATTGTGAAAAGCCAATCTTTTACTTTCTTTAAGAAAGAGTTTAAGTTTTGAGTTCTTCTGATAGATACAGGTAATTTATTAAATGATTTTGGTGCTGTTGAAGTGTAAAAGTTTGAGAAATGAGTTTTGCGGACAGTAGGTTCATTGACAAGGTGCAAGTTGTTTATTCTTAGATTATATAACTCCGAGTTTCTACTAGGAATATTACCGCTTTGCTTGAAAAATTCTTTTAGAACTTTAAAAATATAAAGATGTTTCATAGGTAGAATTCGCAATTCTTTGTATAAGGGCCAACTTTCAGTAAGACGATTTTTGTTGCAAATAATTCGAACAAGATGTTTTTGAGCAATAAGTAGAGGTCTAAAAGTATTTGCATAAGAACCACCCCAGCTAGATAGCACGTATTGAAGTTTAGAATGTGCAAGACCATAATAAATTAAAGTTAGAAGTTTCTTAGAGCAGAATGGTTTTAAAAGATACATTTTTCTCGTTATGAGCAACAATTGATTTTTGATGTTGCAACAGTGGTCTTTCCAGTTAAGGTTGGAATCAATTGTAACACCCAAGTATTTGAAATTATTTACGGAAGCGATTTTGAAACAAGAATCGGAACAAGAATATTTATGTTGGAAATTAGGTTCACCACAATTGTGTATTGGAAAGCTGAATTGCCTGCAACTTGGAGAATGGAAAAACAAATCATAATCACAATTTCGATGACCAGTTGTTTTAAAAGTCATGAACTTGGTCTTCTCACTTATTACTAACTTATGGCTAGAAAACCAAGTTCTTAGCACTTCAAGGTCCTCTTCAATCAGCAAAACACAATTCAGATCGGAATTTGACTGGTATGTAAATGATATATCATCAGCAAACGCGGTCGATAGGCCATTCAAACGGAGCTTAAATATTGGGTTGATGTAGACAAGGAAAAACAAAGGGCCGAGCACAGATCCCTGTGGCAGTCCACTTTTTAAAAATCGAGCTTCACTATGTGTGCCATTTACAACAACTTTTTGAACTCTTCCTTTAATGTATGATTTCAACCATTCAAAAATTACTCCTCTAAATCCCGCGCTATACAACTTATCTAATAGTAAATCATGGTCAACCATATCGAATGCTTTCGTCATATCGACGAAAAGAGCCATTGTAGATTTATTATTATTTAAACTGCTATAAAGTTGACTACATGGCCTAAGAATGGCGTCTTCAGTTGATTTGCCTGAACGGAAACCAAATTGATTTGCGCTAAAGAGTTCGTTTTTATTTAGGTAAGCAGTAATTCTGTTGACCATAAGTTTTTCAAATATTTTTGAAAAAGTAGGAAGAATAGAGATCGGTCGGTAGTTTCGCATATTTTTTCTGTCGCCCTTTTTAAAAAGGGGAATTACCTCCGCACATTTAAACTGTTCTGGAAAACAACCCTGTTCAACACTTAAATTAAATATGTAACACAAAACATCTGAAACATAAAACGCAATTTTTTTAAGTAAGTTACTCGATATTTTATCTGAAGTGCAAGAGTTTTGGTTTTTCAAAGATAATATAGTTTTGTAGGTCTCAAAAGAAGAGATGGGATTGAAAGCAAAGCTATTTGGTTGTATATAGTCAGCATCCAGACAATGTCGAATATAACAATTGCAGTTACCACCTGAATTGCTGGATGGCTTTAATGTAACAGATACTTCTGTAAAGTATTCATTAAACTTGTTCGAAATACAGTTAATATCTGTTAGAGGGACATCGTTTTCTACAATTGTTTCTATTACGTTAGACTTCCTTGTTTTCCCTAATATGATGTCAACTGCTTTCCATTCTTCTTTAATATTACCCTTCGATTTTCCAAATAAGTTGGAATAATACGTTTCTCGAGTTAATTCCACATTTGTGCTAACAGCTTTACAAAGTGTAAGGTAGTACTTTTTTAACTTTATATTATTTGGATGTTTTTTTAGCTTAACACCAATTTTGCTCTTTTGTTTAATCTGCCTTAGGAGGTTCACATTCATCCAAGGCTTAAGAAATTTATTTTTGTTTGATTTTTTTACCAATACAGAAGTGGATGACTCTATATGTTTTTGCAATATTGAGCTAAAAAAAGCGAACGAAGTGGATGGGTCTTTTTCCGCATAAACCTGATCCCAAAATTCATGTTTCAAAATATTGAGCAATGCTGTATAATCGGTGGTATAATGCTCCATTGTTTGTATATCTGTAGTATGACCCGAATTGTATTCTGACTCATAGAATAATATGATCGATTTATGATCAGTGATATTTAGGTCGAGAACATTACCAAAAAATCTAAATTCAGTACTGACTTTAAAACGGGTAAAAATGTGGTCAATGCAAGTACTTGTAGATTCTGTTACGCGGGTAGGCTCATTTATTATACTTTTTAGGCCATTCGAAGCCATAAGAAATAAATAATTTTCAGTGTCTTTGTCGTACACGTTTAGGATATTAATATTTATATCACCAATTAAAATTAAATTGCAAGTTTTGTTTACACAAAGAATTTTACTAAGTTCTTCTATGAACAAACTTTTGCTCAATTCATGTAATCTATAAAAGCACAACATTGTATAGATCTCTTTTTGATAACAAAACGACAGCTTTACAACATCCGCGCTATGTATATCGATTTTGGAGAACTCATGTGCAAAACTCTCTTCAATGTAAACTGCAACACCACCTGACGGATAAGATTCATTGCAACAACTAAACAACGCATAACCCGGTATATTATAAAGGCTCATTTCGTACTCATAAACCCAAATCTCTGTTAAAACAATTATAGATGGCAATTTTTTAAGTGACTCAATGTAAGCTAAGAAATTAGAAAAATTTTTCCTGAGACTACGGATATTTTGGTGTATACAAAAACAATTATCAACAAAACTACGAAAAACTGGCACTCCACAAATATTTTGAACTGAAGAAAGAACAGGATTAACAATATTCATACTTTATCAAAATCAGAAATATAATTAATTCTTACTGAATTGTCCCCCTCATTCTTCTCATAAAAATA
This sequence comes from Melanostoma scalare, assembly GCA_949752695.1. NCBI lineage: Eukaryota > Metazoa > Arthropoda > Insecta > Diptera > Syrphidae > Melanostoma > Melanostoma scalare. The sequence continues at coordinate 77,160,390 of OX456986.1, read as the reverse complement.
TTCCCACTCCTAGTCCAAACATATTTGCCTCTTTTTGTACTTTTTAGTGCTAGCTATTCAGAAGTTGATGCCTCTGTTGAGTTAAACAATCGTTTATGTATACATTCTCAGGTTTACCATTTGCTCCACACATTTTAGTTGTTAGTTGTTCTTTTTTTTCTCTTTTTGCTTTCATTATTTTCTCTTTCAACTGATCAGAAACAAATTTGACATGCAGAATATTGGTACTCTTCAAACCGCCATTCGCAAGAGAGTTATTTTTTTTATATTTTTTTGACAAAGCATTGATCGATGTCAGTCTCATTTACATTTACATTCAACATATTGCGAAAAATACCAACTGCAAGATCGACCTTCGAAGCCAACGATTAGTCGATAAAAGCACTAACATTCAGGTCAGCTGTCTTTTCAAATCCGCGAACACAAGCTCTCCAAAACTATTTTCGATTCCAAGTTTATTCGGCGCTATCCTTGATGAGTTTCCTGAGCTTAAGGCTCCACCAGACTTTACGTTACCGGTCAAACATGACGTTGTCCACCGGATACAAATACCTGGTCAACTCCCTTCAGCTAGCGCTCGACGACTCAATCCGGAGAGGTTAGCAATCGCAAAGCGTCAGTTTCAGCAGATGATCGATCTGGGTATTTGTCGTGTCTCAAAGTCACATGTTGCTTCACCACTTCACATGGTTCCCAAAAAGAATTCTTTGGACTTCAGACCATGTGGTGACTAAAGGTGGTTAAATCAAGCGACTATACCAGATAAACATCCGATCGCTAACGCTCAAGACTTTTCGGCTAACCTCGACGGTTGTACAATTTTCTCAAAAATCGCTTTGATTCGCGCTTACCACCAAATACCGGTCGCAGAAGAGGACGTTCATAAAACAGCGGTCATAACACCTTTCGGGCTTTTCGAATTCTTGAGAATGCCATTCGGAGTTCGCAACGGTGCCCAAACTTTCCAAAGATTTATGAATAGCGTTTTAGGTGACCTTTCGTTCGTATTTGTTTATTTAGACGATGTTCTCATTTCAAGCCAGTCGGTAGAGGAACATAAAGCGCATTTACGTGAAGTTTTTCGAAGGTTACAGAAACACGGACTCAACGTTAATTTAGCGAAATGTGAACTAGGAGTAAGCGAACTCGATTTTTTGGGTTACAACATTTCCAGAAGTGGAATCATTCCTTCGCAGGAACGAGTTAAGGCCATCAACGAGTTTCCTAGTCCTCGCTCAATCAAACAACTCCAGCGCTTCCTCGGTATGATTAATTTTTATAATCGTTTCATGCCAAGTATGGCATCTAAGGCTAAAATTTTGTATGAACTTTTAAAAACATCGAAAAATGAAAAACCAAAGACAAAACAGACTTTCGAATGGTCAGACATGTGCGAAGAAGCGTTCCAAGTTCTCAAGCGAGATCTATCGCAGCGTACTATGCTTTTTCACCCAAAGCCGCTAGCGCTAACTAGCATTATGGTAGACGCTTCCAGCGACGCGATCGGAGGAGTCCTCCAGCAATACCATAATAATAGTTGGGAACCTTTGGGCTTCTACTCCACACGTCTGAGTCCGGCCGAAAGAAAATATTCTACATTCGATCGCGAACTTCTTGCGATTTTCAAAAACATCAAGCATTTTCGATACTACGTAGAGGGTAGAGAATTTACCATTTTCACGGATCACAAATCGCTAACAAACGCAATTTGCTCGAAAACTGAGAAATCTCCCCGTCAAACTCGCCATTTAGAATTTATTGCCGAGTTCACAACCGACATTCGGTTCATCAAAGGCATACAAAACGTCGTGGCCGATACCTTATCGCGATCGTATGTCTAGTTGATAAATTTTCAAAATGTCAGCATTCCGAGTTTGCTTAAAGAGCAAGAAAACGACGAAGAGCTTAAAGTCCTTTTGACGCAAGCAAACCCATCTTTTAAATTAGATAAAACATATATCCCAATTAACGATGTCGATATTCGGTGTGAAACTTCCACTGGAAAAATTCGTCCATATGTCCCTGAAATTTTTAGACGAACAATTTTTGACAACCATCACAAACTTTCACATCCAGGTTCAAAACCAATGCGTAAAATTATTACAACAAAATATTTTTGGCCTAAAATGAACAGCGATGTAAATAGATGGACAAAAAGTTGTATTGCTTGTCAAAAGTCGAAAATTTCAAGACATACCACTTCGGAACATGGACATTTTCCTGTCCCCGAAAGTAAATTTTCACATATCCACATGGATTTGGTCGGTCCTCTACCACCTTCACAAGGTTTCACTTTTTTATTAACAGTTAAAGATCGTTTCTCTTCATGGCCAGAGGCTATTCCAATCAAAAACATTAACGCGTCCACCGTTGTATCAGCTTTTGTACAGAACTGGGTTTCAAGGTTTGGGGTGCCTCAAACGATCACAACAGATCAAGGAACTCAATTCGAGTCAAGCACCTTCAAAGAACTATCAGAAACCCTCGGTACAAAACGGATTCGAACTACAGCGTATCATCCACAAGCTAATGGATTAGTGGAACGTTTTCACAGACAGCTTAAAGAAGCTTTACGGTCGCACGAGGATAAGCAAAATTTGTTTTCAAATTTGCCATGGACACTTCTTGGTATTTGCTCGACAATAATCGACGACTTGAATGTTACTCCAGCTCAATTGTTATACGGACAAAACTTACGTTTACCTGCAGAGTTAGTCGAACCAAAGCCTTTAAATCCAATTTCAAATTCTTTAACAGCTCGAGAAATTACACAAGCTATTTCTCAAATCCGACCGTGTCATAAAAGAAACCGTGAACAAAAATATATCTTTGTCCCCAAAGATTTAGAAACATGCAAATACGTTTTTGTGCGGGAGGAGGTGAACCGCGGAAGTCTGAATCCACCGTACATGGGCCCGTTCGAAGTAATCGACCGATCTAAAAAAACGTTTTCGGTATTAATAAACGCTAAAAAACACATAATATCTATTGATCGACTTAAACCAGCCTTTTATACAAACAACGTTGATGAAAAACAAAATCTAAAACACGTAACTTTTGATTTATGCTAAAAAGAATAAAAGAAAAGAAACGTTTATTTAAAATTTTTTTTATTGTATTCAAATTTTTTATTGTAAGGCCTTTTGTCAAATTAACATTTTTAAACAGTCGACTTACTGTATTAACTTATACGATTGTAATAAAAATACCTAAATCTAACGTAATAAAAACTTTTTCAGGGCGGAGAGTGATGTAGCGAAGTAAAAACACTTAAACCTACTCGCTACATCCCTGCTTCGCCCCAGCGCCCAAGGTGGCAAGAATAAGCAACAATAAATACGAACCGATTCAAATTGTCGAACCGGCAAGGACCGGTTATTAGAAAACTAATTGTCATTGCTTGGTCGTGGATAAAAGGGAAGAGACGCTTCCTTCAACTCAAGATCTCCAAACGTGTAATATTTAGATTAAAGTAATTTGTAATAAAAGTATATTTTATAATCATAAAAAGACAAAGTTTATTTAATTCGTGGTACCACAAAGGATACCACAGGGCTTATGGTTGAATATAAAAAATTAACACGTACAGACCAGCGCAGCGGTGGAATATGCTCAGATTTATCTGAGTTCTCCAGATTTTTCATTATTTTCCAGACGATCAGATCTGGAGAGCCATTCCAGATCTGAAATCCAGATTTTCAGAGATTTAATAATGTGTTGCAAAAAGTTTATTTATTTATTTTTCATTTATCTACAAGCAATTTTACAGCTTACAGATATAGCACTCCAAGAATAAATTATTAAAATATAAATAAGTACAGTAAATCAGTCTTAAATTTACTTCGACTAAGGATTGAAAAATCAATTTCTGAAGGGCACTTCATTGAAATCAGTTATACATCTTGATAACGTTTCATTACATCCATAAATTGTTTTATGCATTTTTTGAAATAGGAAAATTCTTGTTCTCGTGAACCTGACAGGTACATGAATAGGTAATAGAGCAAGGAGTGTTGGACACTTTATGTGGTAGCATAGTAAGTCTATTATGAGCATCACACCATGCATTTTTCTTCAGGCACCTAGCTTTGTAATCAGGTAAAAAACCCCAGCTCATTTTGTTGGAAACGTATTTTGTAAATCTTCTTTGAACCGATTCTACCCTGTAAGAATTAAATTTAAACGCGGGACTCCAGATTACATCAGCGTATTCCAAAAGCGATCAGACAAGAGATGTATACAAAGATAGTAAAACATAAGGATCTCGAAAGTCTTTGCCATTTCGTTTTATGAATCCAACTAACGAGTTAGCTTTTGGTACTAAGATATTAATGTGGTTTTTAAAATTTAGTGAGGAATCAAGAATAACACTTAAGTCTTTAATGTTTGAGACACGATCTAAGACATTAGATTCAATTGTGTAATTGAACCGAATACTGGTACATTTTCGAGTAAATAAAATAATGTTACACTTTTTTATAATAAGTTTCAAGCAATTTTTGTGACACCAATGTGGGAGAGAATCAAGATCAGATTGAATCAATTGACAATCACCTAAGCTGTTAATTGTCAAGAATAACTTGAGATCGTCCGCATATAACAAACACCTACAATACTTGAATGCAGATATAATGTCATTGATAAAAATTATGAAGAACAATGGACCGAGGTGGCTACCTTGGGGTAAACCCGATGTACACTGAATTTCACTTGAAAAAGAATTTTAAATTTTAACCTGTTGTTTTCTACAAGAAAGGTACGAGGATATCCAACGATGGAGTTGAGAATGAAATCCAAACATCTCAAGTTTAGCAAGGAGTATTTGGTGGTTTACAGAATCGAATGCCTTACTAAAGTCCGTGTATACCGCATTCCGCATCGAATTGAAAACCACTTTCCATAGCATTAGTTACAAAAGAAGTAAAATTTGCCAGATTTGTTATAGTAGATCTACCAGATACAAAACCATGCTGTACATCCGATAAATATTCGCTTGTGGGGGGGAACCTAGTTTATTTTTCAGGATACTTTCAAACAATTTGGGAATTGCAGAGAGTTTGCAAATACCTCTATAATTTTGAATATTACTTTTTGAGCCTGATTTATGGATAGGAACTAGATAAGAAAGTTTCCATTCTTCGATCAAAATTCCTTCTTAAAGAGGCTTAATAAATATCATATGTAAGGTAGTGCGATTGCGATTTCATATTATGGTATCCCCGTGCGTTATCAGCAAATGCATGAGCTTGAAGCGTCCTAGAAGGGCGGATATGTTTCGTGGTAGGTGCATATAATATGGGACCAAAAGAGTAGCTATTTCAATTAGGTTAATATGCGTAAATACCGAATTGAACACTGATTAGACAATAATCCATTGAATAATCTTTTTGTTCGAGTCGTTTTGCTTGTCTGCTTGTCTCTTTGGACAAAATACCACTTCCACCGTGGGATAAACAAAGCGATGCAAGGGTCTCCATTTTTGATTTTGTACTGTCGACGACCCATATACTCTTATTCTTGAGAAATAAAACGGAAAGTTCAATGATTACCTCTATTTTATTCTCATATATTTATACAAACAATCAAACGCTTTAAAATTCCAAAATTTGTTTGAATTTTATATTTTATTTTCAAAATCAAAGTAGCTCTTTCGATAAAACTAGTTTTGTTATTCGAAACGAGAAACCATTTTCAAAACTTGAACGAGTTATTCTCCATAAATTAATAATAGCGATTTTGTTTTTGAAACTAATTTTGATTAATTTTTGCAAAACTTGAATCGAAACTAGTTTTACCTGAAACAAGTTTCATTTCTAGTTTTACGACTTCTCAACAATATGGCGATCGCGCGATTTTTTAATTTTAATTTCTCAAATTCTCAAAAATTAAAATTTTTTAAATTTCTTTTTTAAACAAAGGAACTCTACTAACTTCTAAAAATAAAATATGTATTATCTTCAAATTCCGGAAAACCATATCTCTACTTTGCGAATTTTAACTTTTATTTTTCTTAGTTCTCAGAAACAAAATCTTATTCCGCTTTCTATTGTTTTTTTCTAATTTTATTCAATGTTTTTCTGTTTGAGGAAAACAAAAGAAAGCAGAATGATTTTGTTTCACTTCAAGAGAAAAACAATAAATAACTTTGTTGCAAAATTACCCAAGTCATTGTATTCAATTATAATAATGCAATATCAGGAATACCATGCAAGGAGTTTTTTTTTAGAAATTTTACTGAACGAAAATTTGATTTTTCAGGGGGTTAAATAAGTTTTAATAAAATAAAGAAATTTTATATAAAAAGTTACCTTTTTACATATCAATTCAATCTTATAATATTTTTTTAAAATGCTAAAATTTTTAAATAGTTTTTGGCTTATAAACTTGAAGAGCGGCGGTATTCTAACAACCTTTGGTTTTCTAGTTGTATTTCATAAGGCTTTTTATTTACTATTATTTATCGAAAAATTGAGATTCTATGCAAATTGTGAACTTATGTCTCACCTAAAATAAAAAAAAATGTGGACATATGTCCCATATTGGTGGGATATAAGTCCATAATCTATTTTTTATCCAGTTTTGGACTTATGTCCCGCTGAAGTGGGATACAAGTCCATAATGGACTTATGACCCGAGGAGTTATGTCCCTGCGCCATATTATCAAGATCCAATTGGAGTATTTGGCAATCACTAATAGAGGTTACTTTCAGAAAAAGTTTCAGATCGTCTGCGTATATGAGGCATTTGCTGAAGTTGACACAGTTAACAATATCATCAATAAATATGATAAAAAGTAGAGGACCAAGATGACTACCCTGTGGAACACCAGAGGTACATTTTATCTGACAGTTTTGACTTTTTGACCAGTTTTTATGAGGAAGGAACAGATCCATTGAAGGAGGTTTGAGTGGAAACCAAATGATTCCAATTTTTGAAGCAGTATTTTGTGACAAACCGAATCAAACGCTTTGCTAAAATCGGAATAAATAACATCCACTTGATATTTGCTTTCAAAGCCTCAATCACAATCAAAACATCAAAACCCATGTTGGTTTTGGGTATCACTTATATGTTCCTTCACTAAGAAATCAAGCTTTTTTTTGACAAGGCTTTCAAAAAACTTAGGAATTGCAGATAGTTTACAAATTCCTCTGTAGTTCTCTACATTGTTTTTGGAACCTGATTTAAAAATTGGAATCAAGAAAGAGGATTTCCATTTATCTAGGAACAGTCCAGATGACAGTGAAGAAATGAAAATGGATAGTAATGGAAGAGCCAGGGAACTGGAACATCTTTTCAAAACTATCGCAGGAATACCATCAACGCCAGGTTTGGCTTAAGATCATGCAATCCTTCCAAGACATCTTTGAGATCTAACTGTAAGGATCCTATACTCACTTTAGGATTATAGCCAGAAAGAAAGGTGAACTAGATTTTCATGTGAGTTGGAATGGACCAATTCAAAAAACTGAGCAAATAGCTCAACCGTGTTTTTAATTTCATCAGATTCTTGACTTTCAAAAAACATGGAATTCGGAATCCCGAGCGACATTCGTTTTGAATTTATAAAAGAGATAATCCATCGTATCTCAAAAACGGCTTGGCCGTATGACTTGAACTTTGATTTTACACATGTAAATGGATAGAATGAACTATTATCAGTTAAAAACACCCAAATTTAGTCCAATTTTTGATAAATTAATTTGATAGTAGTTCATTCCATGCCTTAAGACTTGCAGATAAAAACGCCGGTATTTGTTCGGGTGTTCAGAGCAATGTAACTCTAGTTCTAAACAATATATTTAGTCTAAAATTTATATTTATCCTGCTGATAGTCTCGAAACGTGCTATAGAAGCCGTCTTAAAAAAAAAAAAAAAAACAATATTATGAAATACTACAAAATCTAAACTCAAAAAATATCTTTATAGGGTAAACGCACTATTATCCGGACAGTGTTAGTGTCGCGGTAAAATTTACCGCTACAAAAAGTATTCTTCGGATCCTTTCATGTATCCCTACCTCTTCTTCGATTTTTGAATGATGAATAAATCAAAAACAAATGCACAATTAAAATCTTTACAAACTTTATTAATCACTTAGTGATTGTTTTGAATGTCGACTACTCAACCAAAAAGCTTTACGGTTTTGGCGAACCGAAGCGAGAGTCGAAGTATGTACAAATGCCTGCAACACAATCTTGGATCAAACAATTATTTTGATGATTGCTACAACTTAGAGACTATTTCAACTGTATTCAAAACGATAGGAGAGTTACTGCACCTTAATTATCGACCGTATAGCTCAGAGGAAAACACGGACTGTACTCTCTGTAACCACCGAGTTAGAGAAGATGTGTTCCACTTCCTAGGAACGTGCCCAATTCTTGCTGCAATCAGAAGACAACACTGGGGAAAAAACCTATTAACTGATCGTGAGACCAAGGAAATCCTTAATGGACCGGATTGGAACATTTTAAGCAGTTACGTAAAAACAGCGCTGAGATACCGTTACCAAATCCTGAATGAAGCATTTTAATCCTACCTTCGGTACAGCAACCAATTAAAACATCTCCTTAAAACTAAAAACGAATCAACGAATTATTTGCTTATTTATTAATTAAACTTAAACATAGCTTGAAAATGTTAAAAATCTACATTATGTAATACTATTGATTTATTTATTTATTTTTGTTTATACTTTTTTTTTCTGGCTGACGGCAAAAGCCATGCCATAATTGTGAAATTGTAAAATAACAACAAAAAACCTTTAATTTTGTTAAATAAAATCACACACTACTACTACTACTGGTAATATTCGATGAGCTGTGATGGCACGCAAACAATCGTGGGAACTGGCCATTCAGCAAGCGAGTAGACAGTCCACGCAAGACTCGTATTTCGTCCAGTGAACGTCCGGACTTGAGCGTTCACATCACAGCTCTCGTTACAAATAAATAAAATTTATGAAGATATTTGAAACCCAAATGGTTGCGTACTACGCAGTCATTTGAGTTCCAACATACACCCCTCCTTGAAGGTTCCTAACCTTCAATTTAAACAGTTGCTTGAAAGCTAGAACCTTTTCTCCGAATTGGAATTTGTAGTGCGGCCTGATGTTTTCGATATCGGCAAAAATACTATCATTCCAATGGTGATCGCCAGCAACAAGTAGCTCAAGCCATAGTGATGAAAATCATGTATGTTGGCGGGTGGTAGTTCATCAGAAATCATTGCTCTCTTAAGGTCTTCTATTTCCTGTGAAAGATTTTTAACATTTGTTTCATTATCATTTCTTACCGTCAAGGGGGAAAAATGGTCGTCTGTCAAGTTGCGATTTCTGATCCAATTGCTTAGCCTTGCACTTGGAACAAATGACTTTGTTATAATAGTCTTCAAATTTAAATGAGCATTAATTATCATTGTATCAATTTTAAAGGAGCACATGTTGTTAAAACCAGTCATTCCAGTGCCTGATAGAGAAATACTTCTTGTTTGAGCATTGCAAATCTGAAGCCCTGTTACATTGTTCATCACCGAAAATATCCAAGAGTTTGTTTGCCTCAGCGCATACCAATGATCTTGTGGAGGTACTTTCTTTAGATCACATATTTCCAAAGCGTTGTCTTCGTAGTTTAATAGAGCCATTTCGCACACTTTAAAATCTTTGGAGTGAACTCTAGTAGGCACAATCTGTCTGCAAAGATGATTTCTCGTTCTTATTTGTTTACACGAATTGAATTCAATATAGGAGAGTCCAAAATATCTATCTCTCGCTAATGTAACCGCAAGGTATGGAGATGTTACATCGACGAGTAGGCTCATATTGTTGTGAACAATGCGCAATGGAATGAGGTTAAAAGCTTGGAATTCTTGATCTTCGGCTAACGGGATTAAGACTTCAAACACAATTGTTTCATGGAGTGTCCGTCCTTTGACTGTTATTAATTTTAACATTTCCAAGGCCGAAACACTGGGCAGCCTCAGCAATGAAGGTAGATATCCTTGAATCAGTTGCAGTTGACTTCTTACTTGCATTGGTGTTATTATCTGTGGGTTGATCTTCGCATGATTTAAGTCCAGGATAACATCTAGCAGGACATCTTGAGTGCGTTCGAAATTATTAAGCATCATACTTAAATACGTAGTGAGCGCAAGAAAATGTTGATTATTCACAATTTCGTTTTGTTGTTTTCCAATTGTATTGAAAGTTTTTGTTAAATATGTATTTAATGTGTTAAAATCATTTTGAACTTCTAATGAGTTGCGCCTCAGTATATTTGCCGTAGAGTCTGCAATGGAACTCTGTTTTCGGATGAGAGAATATAAGTGTTGATCCTGTTTATTTGCCAATTCAATTTAATTTTGAATATGTTGAGCATCTTCCTGATCTAGCACACCAAACAAACTATGCGCTACGCTTCCAACAAAATCAAATGAAGATCTACGATGTCGCATTAAACTCTGTGTTGTAGTATTGAACCCGTTTATAAGATCGTTCTTTTGGTCAAAGGTTATTATTCTTTTTCGAAGAATGTCGATTGTCGAATTGCAGTGATAAATTCTCTCAGACTTATCTGCCATACAAGCCCTTTCTAATTCCTTTAAATACCCTTTCGTTTCGCTCAATTCAAGCCAGTAATTGGTCAGATTGTAGTAAACGTAAAGACTCCAAAAATTGTCGGCTACTCGCAGTGTTCCCATATCTTCAAAATAAATTCCAATATCATTATCTAGGTTGCTTATTACCACTTGGCTGTCTATGTTTGTCGAACTGATTGGTGCTTCAAAAAATGCAAAGAGACAAGATATTAACACAAGTCCCTTTGTTATTTTTCCACCTTGGGATTTCCTGGATATTGCATGTTTGGTTGAGTTTGCTTCAGCTGTCAATAGAGGTTTTTTTCTTTCTCAATTGATGATCTGTCTTGACAGTTGCAGGATATTTTTTCGTTTCTTCTACCGGCAAGGGGCACAAATTATGAATGGCTCGCTGTAGCACACCTCCTTGGGTTCTGATATTAGCAACACGAACAAGCCCGTCACTTCCCTCAAACACATCAACTACACGTCCCAATTTCCATTTCATTGGAATCATGTTTGCTTCTTTCAACAAAACAAGCGTATTAGGCTTGATGTTTTGGGATTCTGTTTTCCATTTTGCACGTTGTTGTAAGAGATGCAAATATTCTCTGGACCATCTCTTCCAAAATGACTGTTGAACGTGTTGGATCTGTCTGTACTTATTGAGGGAGCTGATACCTTTGTCAGTAACATCGGGTTCAACTATTGCCAGAAGTGGCGCTCCTATTAAAAAGTGTCCAGGTGTGAGAGCTTCTAAATCGTTGGGATCCGAATCAAGTGGAGTTAACGGTCTCGAGTTGAGTATAGCTTCAACTTGAATTGTTATTGTGGTCAATTCTTCATATGTTAACGTTGCTTCTCCGAGATGGCGAAATAACAGGTTCTTGGCTGATTTCACAGCTGACTCCCAGAGTCCACCAAAGTGTGGGGAGCGGGGAGGAATAAAATTAAAATTTATTCCACTCTGGCTACACGAAGATTGAATGGCAGCTTCCATTTTTTTTGAGTGCATGACGTCTCTGAGTTCTTTAAGTTTGTTACTTGCACCAACGAAATTAGTCGCGTTATCGCAGAAAAAAAGAGTGACATAATCCTCGTCTACCAATAAACCTTTTAAGAGAATTTATAAACGATTCTGTGGAGAGGTCTCCTACCACCTCAATATGAATCGCTTTAGTAGAAAAACACACAAAAATTGCCAGATAAGATTTTGTGGGGATCTTACCTCTGATTTTGTAATGAGATTTAATGGGTCCAGCGAAGTCTACTCCAGTGTAATAAAATGGACGGGATGGTGTTACTCGTTAAAATGGCAGGTTGCCCATCAATTGGTTAATAGAGTTGGGCTTAGATTTTGCACAAACAATGCAACTTCTGATCACTGATTTTGCTTCTCGCCTGATTTTGCCTGATTTTGCTTCTTGCCTTGTAACCACGTAATTTTTGGGAAGCAGAATTTGATGTTTTACATCCGGTAGAAGAATTGAATTGACTAATCTGCCTCCAACTCGAATCAAATTAAGTTTATTATCGAAATACGGTGTCAATGTTGCTAAATTTGATTTTGTATTCACACCAGCATGATGTTTCAAGGCCTTATATTCATCTGGAAACGTTGTACGTTGAGTGTACACTAGTAGGAGGCGAGTTCCTCAATTCAATTCAATTTTTCAATTCAAAATATTTTTATTCTTAATCAATTGATTCTTAAAGATAACTTATACACAGTACCATGAAATAGCATAAATACATATTAATCAATAAATTAAGAGCTACAATTTTATATATATATATATATTTTTTTTTTTTTTTTTTTTAATAACATATAACATGAATATAATACAAGATATATAGGCTTACAACAATAATTTAATGGTTATATTAAAAATAGAGATAACATAGTTACATCATTACATCTCTTGATAATTTAGGTCTAAAAGCCAAAGTTTCACTTTGCTAAGAAAGATGGATTCAATTCTTATTTCTCTAATATAATAAGGTAGACTATTATAGAGTCTTGGAGCAATTGATGTGTAGAAGTTAAAGAAAATTTGTAGATTGTGATGAGGTAATAAAGCAAGATTTCGATTGTTTACTCTCAGATTATAATTGTAAGAACATCTGTTCAACAAGTAACCAGATCTGGCAAAAAATAACTTCAAAACTTTATAGAAATAAAGGTGTTTCAAAGGCAATATTTTAAGCATTTTGAAAAGAACCAAGCTGCTACTTCTACGACGCTTGTTACAAATAAGACAAATGACGTGTTTTTGAGAAACTAGAAGGGGGTTAATTTTGTTATTATGTGTGCCACCCCAAGACACTATGCCATAAGCAAGTTTAGAATGAACTAAGCCATAATAAATGCTCTTAAGAAGAACCTGTGAGCAGTATGGTTTTAAAAAATATATTTGCCTTGTAGCAGCTATTAAATATTTTTTAAGTGCTTCAGTATGAACAGACCAGCTCATCTTCCAGTCAACCAAAACCCCCAGATATTTAAAAGACTAAACGCTCTCAATAGCAAAGCAATTTATAGAACACGTTCTAGACTCAAAGTATGTTTGCGAGTCCAATACGGAATCACAAATATATTTATTGTACTTATGTTTATTACAATTTGCACAATGGAAACAGAAATGACCAAAGTTAGCATCCTTACCAACCACATTGAAAAACATAATTTTAGTTTTATCACTTATAACCATTTTATGCATTTGGATCCAATGGCTTAAAATTTGCAAGTCGTGATTAATGTCAGCAGAAAGATTAAGAGCAGAATCGCTTTGAAAAGAACATGCCATATCATCCGCGAACGCATTCACCCTGCTAAGATATTTCTGTAAAATTAGTGAATTGATAAAAATTAAGAATAGGATCGGGCCAAGTACTGAACCCTGAGGAACACCTAAATTAATGACACTATTAGAACTAAATTGATTATTAATTTTAACCCTTTGTCCTCTATCAGTTAAATACGATTGTTATAGAATGAATAAATTCCAAATTAAGAAAACTCGAATTCTTAACACGTTATAATAGGTTAACTTTATTTAGAACTCAGCAAGCTGAACAAGACAATTAATTTATTAGTTCGACTGCCTGGTTTGGTGGTTTGCTACGAAGTGAAGTTATAACTCATAGTTTTCAATGCCATTATAATATCATCTGCATTAACATTGCAGTAAATCATACAACCCGATAAGAACGGTTTAAGAAGAAATGGTATGCAAATGCTTTGGCAATGAGAAAGAAAAGTAATTCAAATGAGATAAGAAATGTAGATAAGGCAATTAGCAGAACAACATAATCCAACCGTTCGAACCATAGGGTACATTAGAAATGTTTGGCAAATCAGGAAAATTAATTACATGTAAATGAAATCAAGAAATGAATTTAAGTTAAGTTGAAAGGTTACATAAATAGTTAGATAATTAATGAAAACAAAACATATTAATAAAATGATTTAAGTGTCGTTTCTCAACATGCCGGCCCCGCTGAAGGAATTTCAGGACATGGCAATAGGGCAAGTTTGGTTATGGGGCGCGTGAAAGTACCACGTTTGGTGCGCAATGTAACCACTCGTACATGTCCATCTTCACCTGGATGAACTTCAACAACTCTTCCTAGGAACCATTGAGACGGTGGCAGATTGGGTTCCTTGAGAATGACCATGTAATCAACTGCAAAATCTCTTTTAGCTTCTCTCCATTTTGGGCGCTGCTGCAACGAGGTGAGGTAATCTGTTTGCCACCTTCGCCAGAAACCTTGCATAATGTTTTGTAGTAGCTTCCATCTTCCCAAACGATTGGTAGGTGTTTCCAAATAGCTTGGCTCAGGAATCGCCGTGTAAGGTCTACCTATAAGGAAATGAGAAGGGGTTAGTGGATCAAGATCTGAATCGGAAGAAGCACAAAGGGGCCTAGAATTTAAAAGGGCTTCGATCTGGGCTAGCAAGGTACACATTTCTTCAAAGGTAAGAACACTATCACCAACGATGCGCCGAAGATGTTGTTTCACCAATTTAACACCCGCCTCCCAAAGCCCACCAAAGTGAGGACTGTGCGGAGGGATAAATTGCCAATCAATGTTTTCTGCAGCCAGCATTTCCGCAACCCTTTTGATGTGACTTTGTGATTGTACCAATTTGTACATGTCCGATAGAACCCGAGCTGCTCCTTGAAAGTTCGTACCATTATCGGAGTATATAACGCTGCATTTACCACGTCTGGCGATGAATCTTTTCAAGGCAGCCAAAAATGCATCCGTGGTCAGATCCGAAACCAATTCCAGGTGAAGCGCTTTGGTTGTCATACACACAAACAGCGAAATGTATCCCTTTGACAAAGTTGGCTTTCTTCCTCTCGACGAACGAAGAGTAATCGGACCAGCATAGTCACATCCAGTATGGGCGAAAGCAAATGATGGGTTTACTCGAGACGATGGCAAGTTTCCCATAAGCTGAGCGGATGTAGTTTTCCGATGACGAAAACACGTAACGCAATCATGAACCAATTTCCGAATAAGATTCCTGCTCCCGAGGATCCAATACTCCTGACGAATCAAAGTGAAGAGTCCAGAAACACCAACATGTAAAAAGTTCCTGTGTGCATCTAAAAGAATCAGCTGAGTAATAGGATGATTTTTAGGCAGAGTTACAGGGTGTTTTATCGCGAAGGGAACATTACTGGCGTTCGCAATTCTACCACCAACACGCAACAAACCGACGACATCAATGAAAGGTGAAAGTGAAGATAACTTGGACGTCTTGTCAACACACTTATCAGCCTTGAGAGCTCTAAATTCACAACGGAACTCATTTTGAGACCAAAGGAGGCAGGTTCTTCTAGCAAGACGAAGCTCGGAAAGCGAAAGATATCCATATCTTCTTTCTCCCCTGAGCAGTTGACAAAAATATATGAAGCGACAAATATAGCCAACTATTCTCACAAGTTTTCGCCAACTAGAAAACTTAAGCGAAAGTTTTTCCAGAAAATGCTCAACCGTAACCGAAACGTGAACTGTAACACCAGACTTTCTTTCCTCAGGTATATCTTCTATTTCAGCTTCAGGATGATTTGGCCACTTTTCAAAATCCTGAGACAACCATTCTGGACCACACCACCACATCTTGTATTCCAGTAAATCCTTTGGCAAGAGACCTCGCGAAGCACAATCAGCAGGATTATCAGACGAACGGACATGATTCCAAGATTTCCGAATGAGCTCTATCAACCGACACAAGAGCAGAGCTCCACACAGTTCCAAACGAGGAATCGACAGCTGCTTTACCGGAGCCACACGAGTTTTGGCTGCGACCAACTGAATCTCTATGTTATTTCCTGAACAACTACGACAATATACCACTGCAGAATAAGCCTTTTCCGAAGCATCCGAGAATCCTATTAACTCAAAGCTTTTAGAATTTTGGGTAAACCTTCGAGAAATCCTAAAGTTTTCCAAATAGGCCAAATTCTCCCGATGCAGCTTCCATTTTTCAGCGATTTCTAAGGGCAAAGGATCATCCCAATCTATCTTCGTCCTCGCGGTCCACAGCTCCTGAAACAGTATTTTCAGCAAAATAGTGGAAGGAGCAAGAAACCTCAATGGATCGAAAATCTTTGCTACCTCAGAAAGTAGTTTTCGTTTTGTAGGCAAAAAATGTTCAGGTAAACTGATTTTGTATGTAAAGTTGTCGCGATACGGATTCCAAACCAACCCGAGGACCTTGGTGCACTCCGAGGAAGTATCTAAATCAAGTGAAATAGCTTCTTTACAGTTGATCTCGCGCAATATCTCCCAACAATTAGAGCTCCATTTACTGAGTTCTAGACCTCCACAAGACAGCATCTCGACAATCTGCTTCTTCAGCTCTAATGTCTCCGACAACGAATCAGCCCCAGTCATAAGGTCGTCTACATACATATCATGCAAAATGGCATGTGACGCTAAAGGGAACTGGTGTTTGTAATCAAACGCTATTTGTCGGAGAACTTTCATCGATAAATAAGGAGCTGGAGATGTACCATATGTCACAGTAGACAAACGAAAGTGCGAAATAGGCCTATCAGGGGACTCCCTCCAAACAATCCTCTGGAAATCCCGGTGCTTTGGTTGCACCCAAATTTGCCGAAACATTTTGATAATGTCTGCACAAAACACGAAACGATGAACACGAAAACGAATACAAACGTTTACCAAGTTACGTTGAAGTGGAGTTCCTATATGAAGTACCTCGTTAAGGCAACAGTTATTGGTACCTTTATGGGACCCATCGAAGACGACACGAATTTTATTAGTAATGACGGCATGGTGAGGCAAATAGAAAACACTTCCCGAAGTAGGTTCTATTTCAGCATCTGGAATACGCTCCATGTGTCCTAGATCCAAGTACGTTTTCATGAACTGGCAGTACTCCTTCTTGAGGCCTTTATCACGCGAAAAACGACGTTCCATGGCAAAAAATCTAGACAGGGCTCCAGAGATCGTATTACCAAACCTAACATTGTCCTGTCGGAAAGGAAGTTCAACCATATACCTTTTATCCGATGAACGAGTGAGCGTTCCTGAAAAACTTTTATTTACCTCATCTTCACCTTCTGATAACGAAGACCTATGCGGAACCTCTTCAATTTCCCAAAAGGATTTCAGCAGCACATCAAGGTCAACACCTGCGTGCAACGAAACTACAGAACTAGCTGGCGAACAGCCCGTAACCACCCATCCAAACAATGTCTCGTGTGCAACAACTTTCCCTTCTGGATCTGAACGATGATCACTCAGCAGAATACTCCAAGCCTTGTCAGCCCCTAACAAAACATCAATGGGACCTGGGTTTTTGAATCCTACGTCAGCTAACAGCAGATCGTCAAGAAAAGTGAAATTGCTTCCTTCGAACGAAAGCGATGGAGTTTGAGAAGTTATTTGGCTAAGAATATATGCCTCAACTTGCATTGTATGCGGAGTAATTCGGGATTTTAACTTCAACTCAACAGCACCTTGAGTGACCCCAGCATCCACCGACGAAATCCCAGATATGGGCAAACGAGCATGGGTACGACGTAAGCCAAGCCTTTTCACCAAACTATCGGTCACGAACGAGACCTGAGAACCGCTGTCCAATAAAACGCGCACGAGATGAGTCTTTCCAGAAATGTCAAACACTTTAACCACCGCGGTAGGTAGTATAAGCGAAGAACGCGAATCATTTTTCATATGGTTGCTTACGACTGAATCTAAGTTCTGTGCAGAAGCAACGACGTTTGTAGGAGTAGCTGGATTAATATTATCTAAATGTACCAAGCTATGATGGCGCGATTGACATAACGTACAACGTGCTTTAACGCGACATCGATTCGACGAGTGCTTGGTACCAAGGCAGTTATAACATAATAGTTGATCTCTAGCGAAAGTGCGGCGCGAACTAACCGTCATTGATATAAATTCTGAGCACTGTGGAAGATAATGCTCCCCTTTACATTTCGGCAAGAAGAAGTTACGACGGCTAAGGTTTTAATGTTCGTAGGGTTTGACGCACGAGAGTTCTTAGCACGAATAGTTTTTAGATCACTAGCTTCTAAAGCATTAGAACGTTCTTCTAGAAAATGAATAAGGTCATTGATGGTTGACTCTTCCGACATTTTATTTTCTAGAGCCCAAGCTTTCTTAGTTTCTGAGTCTGTTTTAGTTATCAACAAATACACCAGCCAAGGATCCCTACCTACCGAATTAACCGCTTCCAGCCCACGAATAACCTCATCCGCTTTATCCACCAGCTTACGTAACTGAGAGCCATCTCCCGAACCGACGTTTGGCAAGTTTATAAACTGTTCTATAAGCGCGTTTATAAGATAAAGAGGCTTATCACAGCGTTTCTCTAATTTTTCCCAAGCCAGCTGATAATTGGCGTCCGAAACACTAATACCGTTCAACAAATTGAAAGCATCTTCGCGCAAAACCGATTTCAAATATCTAAGCCTTTGAGCACCCGAAAGTTTAGTATTGCAGTCCACGGTTTGCAGAAACACATCGCGAAAACTCGGCCATTCTCGATAATCACCAGAAAATAGTGGAATGTGCATCGGTTGCAGCTTTATGTTGTTTGGGTTCTTGTCTCCATTATTGGATAATGCTACTTGCCCTAACCTATCTAACAGTTCAGCTTGAGAAGCAACTAACTCTTTCAGCGTATCATTTTTATTTTCATCAATAACCGGCGTGATGTCGTTAATACGATTCAAAAGAGCACACGAGCACAAGAGCACGATTCCAGAATCTCAAACTCGGGTTCAGGATCCACGTATCCCTCTTCAGCGTGGAATTCGAAAAGAGCCGATTGAGAATCGCAAATGTCTTTGAACGCTTTTTCCAACCTATCTAACCGCACATTCAGTTCAAAGATATTCACGTTTTCAGGAATGTTCTGCACGTATGTATACACCCTAGTGATAGCACCTTTGTAATGTCCGCGAGCTTGCTTTAAAACTTCCATTATATGGGTTAGAAGTACCGTTTTCAATTCAAAGGCCGACCACGACCACGAGATTTTACAATTGTCTATTTCACAGCGCACAATTCACAATTTTTCTGAGTTCCAAAAAAAAAGAAAGGATTCCAGCAATAACCATCAACAGACAGCACAACAACAGCAGCAGCAAATCGAGCCCAAAAAAAAAAAGCATCCATAAAAGCACAGAGGAGCGCCAGGCAAAATCAGATTTCTACTTGATACTTATCTGTGTACTGGAATCCAAGTGTAGCAACCACCAACCAGAAGAACGAATAGCCGATTCACAATATCCAAGGCGTAGAAGGACCAACTTTGTTATAGAATGAATAAATTCCAAATTAAGAAAACTCGAATTCTTAACACGTTATAATAGGTTAACTTTATTTAGAACTCATCAAGCTGAACAAGACAATTAATTTATTAGTTCGACTGCCTGGTTTGGTGGTTTGCTACGAGGTGAAGTTATAACTCATAGTTTTCAATGCCATTATTACATCATCAGCATTAACATTGCAGTAAATCATACAACCCGATAAGAACGGTTTAAGAAGAAATGGTATGCAAATGCTTTGGCAATGAGAAAGAAAAGTAATTCAAATGAGATAAGAAATGTAGATAAGGCAATTAGCAGAACAACATAATCCAACCGTTCGAACCATAGGGTACATTAGAAATGTTTGGCAAATCAGGAAAATTAATTACATGTAAATGAAATCAAGAAATGAATTTAAGTTAAGTTGATAGGTTACATAAATAGTTAGATAATTAATGAAAACAAAACATATTAATAAAATGATTTAAGTGTCGTTTCTCAACATGCCGGCCCCGCTGAAGGAATTTCAGGACATGGCAATAGGGCAAGTTTGGTTATGGGGCGCGTGAAAGTGCCACGTTTGGTGCGCAATGTAACCACTCGTACATGTCCATCTTCACCTGGATGAACTTCAACAACTCTTCCTAGGAACCATTGAGACGGTGGCAGATTGGGTTCCTTGAGAATGACCATGTCAACTCAATCAACTGCAAAATCTCTTTTAGCTTCTCTCCATTTTGGGCGCTGCTGCAACGAGGTGAGGTAATCTGTTTGCCACCTTCGCCAGAAACCTTGCATAATGTTTTGTAGTAGCTTCCATCTTCCCAAACGATTGGTAGGTGTTTCCAAATAGCTTGGCTCAGGAATCGCCGTGTAAGGTCTACCTATAAGGAAATGAGAAGGGGTTAGTGGATCAAGATCTGAATCGGAAGAAGCACAAAGGGGCCTAGAATTTAAAAGGGCTTCGATCTGGGCTAGCAAGGTACCCATTTCTTCAAAGGTAAGAACACTATCACCAACGATGCGCCGAAGATGTTGTTTCACCAATTTAACACCCACCTCCCAAAGTCCACCAAAGTGAGGACTGTGCGGAGGGATAAATTGCCAATCAATGTTTTCTGCAGCCAGCATTTCCGCAACCCTTTTGATGTGACTTTGTGATTGTACCAATTTGTACATGTCCGATAGAACCCGAGCTGCTCCTTGAAAGTTCGTACCATTATCGGAGTATATAACGCTGCATTTACCACGTCTGGCGATGAATCTTTTCAAGGCAGCCAAAAATGCATCCGTGGTCAGATCCGAAACCAATTCCAGGTGAAGCGCTTTGGTTGTCATACACACAAACAGCGAAATGTATCCCTTTGACAAAGTTGGCTTTCTTCCTCTCGACGAACGAAGAGTAATCGGACCAGCATAGTCACATCCAGTATGGGCGAAAGCAAATGATGGGTTTACTCGAGACGATGGCAAGTTTCCCATAAGCTGAGCGGATGTAGTTTTCCGATGACGAAAACACGTAACGCAATCATGAACCAATTTCCGAATAAGATTCCTGCTCCCGAGGATCCAATACTCCTGACGAATCAAAGTGAAGAGTCCAGAAACACCAACATGTAAAAAGTTCCTGTGTGCATCTAAAAGAATCAGCTGAGTAATAGGATGATTTTTAGGCAGAGTTACAGGGTGTTTTATCGCGAAGGGAACATTACTGGCGTTCGCAATTCTACCACCAACACGCAACAAACCGACGACATCAATGAAAGGTGAAAGTGAAGATAACTTGGACGTCTTGTCAACACACTTATCAGCCTTGAGAGCTCTAAATTCACAACGGAACTCATTTTGAGACCAAAGGAGGCAGGTTCTTCTAGCAAGACGAAGCTCGGAAAGCGAAAGATATCCATATCTTCTTTCTCCCCTGAGCAGTTGACAAAAATATATGAAGCGACAAATATAGCCAACTATTCTCACAAGTTTTCGCCAACTAGAAAACTTAAGCGAAAGTTTTTCCAGAAAATGCTCAACCGTAACCGAAACGTGAACTGTAACACCAGACTTTCTTTCCTCAGGTATATCTTCTATTTCAGCTTCAGGATGATTTGGCCACTTTTCAAAATCCTGAGACAACCATTCTGGACCACACCACCACATCTTGTATTCCAGTAAATCCTTTGGCAAGAGACCTCGCGAAGCACAATCAGCAGGATTATCAGACGAACGGACATGATTCCAAGATTTCCGAATGAGCTCTATCAACCGACACAAGAGCAGAGCTCCACACAGTTCCAAACGAGGAATCGACAGCTGCTTTACCGGAGCCACACGAGTTTTGGCTGCGACCAACTGAATCTCTATGTTATTTCCTGAACAACTACGACAATATACCACTGCAGAATAAGCCTTTTCCGAAGCATCCGAGAATCCTATTAACTCAAAGCTTTTAGAATTTTGGGTAAACCTTCGAGAAATCCTAAAGTTTTCCAAATAGGCCAAATTCTCCCGATGCAGCTTCCATTTTTCAGCGATTTCTAAGGGCAAAGGATCATCCCAATCTATCTTCGTCCTCGCGGTCCACAGCTCCTGAAACAGTATTTTCAGCAAAATAGTGGAAGGAGCAAGAAACCTCAATGGATCGAAAATCTTTGCTACCTCAGAAAGTAGTTTTCGTTTTGTAGGCAAAAAATGTTCAGGTAAACTGATTTTGTATGTAAAGTTGTCGCGACACGGATTCCAAACCAACCCGAGGACCTTGGTGCACTCCGAGGAAGTATCTAAATCAAGTGAAATAGCTTCTTTACAGTTGATCTCGCGCAATATCTCCCAACAATTAGAGCTCCATTTACTGAGTTCTAGACCTCCACAAGACAGCATCTCGACAATCTGCTTCTTCAGCTCTAATGTCTCCGACAACGAATCAGCCCCAGTCATAAGGTCGTCTACATACATATCATGCAAAATGGCATGTGACGCTAAAGGGAACTGGTGTTTGTAATCAAACGCTATTTGTCGGAGAACTTTCATCGATAAATAAGGAGCTGGAGATGTACCATATGTCACAGTAGACAAACGAAAGTGCGAAATAGGCCTATCAGGGGACTCCCTCCAAACAATCCTCTGGAAATCCCGGTGCTTTGGTTGCACCCAAATTTGCCGAAACATTTTGATAATGTCTGCACAAAACACGAAACGATGAACACGAAAACGAATACAAACGTTTACCAAGTTACGTTGAAGTGGAGTTCCTATATGAAGTACCTCGTTAAGGCAACAGTTATTGGTACCTTTATGGGACCCATCGAAGACGACACGAATTTTATTAGTAATGACGGCATGGTGAGGCAAATAGAAAACACTTCCCGAAGTAGGTTCTATTTCAGCATCTGGAATACGCTCCATGTGTCCTAGATCCAAGTACGTTTTCATGAACTGGCAGTACTCCTTCTTGAGGCCTTTATCACGCGAAAAACGACGTTCCATGGCAAAAAATCTAGACAGGGCTCCAGAGATCGTATTACCAAACCTAACATTGTCCTGTCGGAAAGGAAGTTCAACCATATACCTTTTATCCGATGAACGAGTGAGCGTTTCTGAAAAACTTTTATTTACCTCATCTTCACCTTCTGATAACGAAGACCTATGCGGAACCTCTTCAATTTCCCAAAAGGATTTCAGCAGCACATCAAGGTCAACACCTGCGTGCAACGAAACTACAGAACTAGCTGGCGAACAGCCCGTAACCACCCATCCAAACAATGTCTCGTGTGCAACAACTTTCCCTTCTGGATCTGAACGATGATCACTCAGCAGAATACTCCAAGCCTTGTCAGCCCCTAACAAAACATCAATGGGACCTGGGTTTTTGAATCCTACGTCAGCTAACAGCAGATCGTCGAGAAAAGTGAAATTGCTTCCTTCGAACGAAAGCGATGGAGTTTGAGAAGTTATTTGGCTAAGAATATATGCCTCAACTTGCATTGTATGCGGAGTAATTCGGGATTTTAACTTCAACTCAACAGCACCTTGAGTGACCCCAGCATCCACCGACGAAATCCCAGATATGGGCAAACGAGCATGGGTACGACGTAAGCCAAGCCTTTTCACCAAACTATCGGTCACGAACGAGACCTGAGAACCGCTGTCCAATAAAACGCGCACGAGATGAGTCTTTCCAGAAATGTCAAACACTTTAACCACCGCGGTAGGTAGTATAAGCGAAGAACGCGAATCATTTTTCATATGGTTGCTTACGACTGAATCTAAGTTCTGTGCAGAAGCAACGACGTTTGTAGGAGTAGCTGGATTAATATTATCTAAATGTACCAAGCTATGATGGCGCGATTGACATAACGTACAACGTGCTTTAACGCGACATCGATTCGACGAGTGCTTGGTACCAAGGCAGTTATAACATAATTGTTGATCTCTAGCGAAAGTGCGGCGCGAACTAACCGTCATTGATATAAATTCTGAGCACTGTGGAAGATAACGCTCCCCTTTACATTTCGGCAAGAAGAAGTTACGACGGCTAAGGTTTTAATGTTCGTAGGGTTTGACGCACGAGAGTTCTTAGCACGAATAGTTTTTAGATCACTAGCTTCTAAAGCATTAGAACGTTCTTCTAGAAAATGAATAAGGTCATTGATGGTTGACTCTTCCGACATTTTATTTTCTAGAGCCCAAGCTTTCTTAGTTTCTGAGTCTGTTTTAGTTATCAACAAATACACCAGCCAAGGATCCCTACCTACCGAATTAACCGCTTCCAGCCCACGAATAACCTCATCCGCTTTATCCACCAGCTTACGTAACTGAGAGCCATCTCCCGAACCGACGTTTGGCAAGTTTATAAACTGTTCTATAAGCGCGTTTATAAGATAAAGAGGCTTATCACAGCGTTTCTCTAATTTTTCCCAAGCCAGCTGATAATTGGCGTCCGAAACACTAATACCGTTCAACAAATTGAAAGCATCTTCGCGCAAAACCGATTTCAAATATCTAAGCCTTTGAGCACCCGAAAGTTTAGTATTGCAGTCCACGGTTTGCAGAAACACATCGCGAAAACCCGGCCATTCTCGATAATCACCAGAAAATAGTGGAATGTGCATCGGTTGCAGCTTTATGTTGCTTGGGTTCTTGTCTCCATTATTGGATAATGCTACTTGCCCTAACCTATCTAACAGTTCAGCTTGAGAAGCAACTAACTCTTTCAGCGTATCATTTTTATTTTCATCAATAACCGGCGTGATGTCGTTAATACGATTCAAAAGAGCACATTTTGAGGCTACATACTTCGATTCCAGAATCTCAAACTCGGGTTCAGGATCCACGTATCCCTCTTCAGCGTGGAATTCGAAAAGAGCCGATTGAGAATCGCAAATGTCTTTGAACGCTTTTTCCAACCTATCTAACCGCACATTCAGTTCAAAGATATTCACGTTTTCAGGAATGTTCTGCACGTATGTATACACCCTAGTGATAGCACCTTTGTAATGTCCGCGAGCTTGCTTTAAAACTTCCATTATATGGGTTAGAAGTACCGTTTTCAATTCAAAGACCGACCACGACCACGAGATTTAACAATTGTCTATTTCACAGCGCACAATTCACAATTTTTCTGAGTTCCAAAAAAAAAGAAAGGATTCCAGCAATAACCATCAACAGACAGCACAACAACAGCAGCAGCAAATCGAGCCCAAAAAAAAAGCATCCATAAAAGCACAGAGGAGCGCCAGGCAAAATCAGATTTCTACTTGATACTTATCTGTGTACTGGAATCCAAGTGTAGCAACCACCAACCAGAAGAACGAATAGCCGATTCACAATATCCAAGGCGTAGAAGGACCAACTTTGTTATAGAATGAATAAATTCCAAATTAAGAAAACTCGAATTCTTAACACGTTATAATAGGTTAACTTTATTAAGAACTCATCAAGCTGAACAAGACAATTAATTTATTAGTTCGACTGCCTGGTTTGGTGGTTTGCTACGAGGTGAAGTTATAACTCATAGTTTTCAATGCCATTATTACATCATCAGCATTAACATTGCAGTAAATCATACAACCCGATAAGAACGGTTTAAGAAGAAATGGTATGCAAATGCTTTGGCAATGAGAAAGAAAAGTAATTCAAATGAGATAAGAAATGTAGATAAGGCAATTAGCAGAACAACATAATCCAACCGTTCGAACCATAGGGTACATTAGAAATGTTTGGCTAATCAGGAAAATTAATTACATGTAAATGAAATCAAGAAATGAATTTAAGTTTAGTTGAAAGGTTACATAAATAGTTAGATAATAATTAATGAAAACAAAACATATTAATAAAATGATTTAAGTGTCGTTTCTCAACAACGATATAAACCAATTATGCATAGAACCCCTAAATCCACATTTATAAAGTTTGTCCAAAAGTATTTTATGATTCACGGTGTCAAAAGCTTTTGTTATATTTATAAAAAGCGCTGCAGAAAGACTCTTGTTGTTAATACTATCATAAATGTTTGCACAAAAATTTAATAGGGCTTTTTCAGTAGAAAAACCATTACGAAAGCCAAACTGAGACTTACTAAAAAACTTAATCCTCTCCAGAAAACCGACCATTCTGCTTTTACAGCCTTTTCAAATATCTTTGAAAAAACCGAAAGCAGGGAGATTGGCCTGTAATTGTTCAATAATGTTTTATCCCCTTTTTTTAAACAACGGTATTACCTCAGCTTGTTTCAAATCGTCAGGAAAGACACCTTTGAGAATACTTTTGTTAAATATATGGCATAGAACATCGCAAATGTTCAATGCTATTTTTTTAACAAAATTGTTTGAGAAACAATTTGATGTTGCAGAGTTAGAATTTTTAAGGGAGATAATAATTTTATATAACTCATAAGACATTATTGGGTCGAAAAAGAAACTTTGAGAGGATGATGTTTCATAAGACAAGCATTCACAATTAGTGAAGGCAGAAGAGCTTTCAGATACTACTTTTGTTGTTGTTGTTGTTGTTGTTGTTGTTGTTGTTGTTGTTGTTGTTGTTGTTGTTGTTGTTGTTGTTGTTGTTGTTGTTGTTGTTGTTGTTGTTGTTGTTGTTGTTGTTGTTGTTGTTGTTGTTGTTGTTGTTGTTGTTGTTGTTGTTGTTGTTGTTGTTGTTGTTGTTGTTGTTGTTGTTGTTGTTGTTGTTGTTGTTGTTGTTGTTGTTGTTGTTGTTGTTGTTGTTGTTGTTGTTGTTGTTGTTGTTGTTGTTGTTGTTGTTGTTGTTGTTGTTGTTGTTGTTGTTGTTGTTGTTGTTGTTGTTGTTGTTGTTGTTGTTGTTGTTGTTGTTGTTGTTGTTGTTGTTGTTGTTGTTGTTGTTGTTGTTGTTGTTGTTGTTGTTGTTGTTGTTGTTGTTGTTGTTGTTGTTGTTGTTGTTGTTGTTGTTGTTGTTGTTGTTGTTGTTGTTGTTGTTGTTGTTGTTGTTGTTGTTGTTGTTGTTGTTGTTGTTGTTGTTGTTGTTGTTGTTGTTGTTGTTGTTGTTGTTGTTGTTGTTGTTGTTGTTGTTGTTGTTGTTGTTGTTGTTGTTGTTGTTGTTGTTGTTGTTGTTGTTGTTGTTGTTGTTGTTGTTGTTGTTGTTGTTGTTGTTGTTGTTGTTGTTGTTGTTGTTGTTGTTGTTGTTGTTGTTGTTGTTGTTGTTGTTGTTGTTGTTGTTGTTGTTGTTGTTGTTGTTGTTGTTGTTGTTGTTGTTGTTGTTGTTGTTGTTGTTGTTGTTGTTGTTGTTGTTGTTGTTGTTGTTGTTGTTGTTGTTGTTGTTGTTGTTGTTGTTGTTGTTGTTGTTGTTGTTGTTGTTGTTGTTGTTGTTGTTGTTGTTGTTGTTGTTGTTGTTGTTGTTGTTGTTGTTGTTGTTGTTGTTGTTGTTGTTGTTGTTGTTGTTGTTGTTGTTGTTGTTGTTGTTGTTGTTGTTGTTGTTGTTGTTGTTGTTGTTGTTGTTGTTGTTGTTGTTGTTGTTGTTGTTGTTGTTGTTGTTGTTGTTGTTGTTGTTGTTGTTGTTGTTGTTGTTGTTGTTGTTGTTGTTGTTGTTGTTGTTGTTGTTGTTGTTGTTGTTGTTGTTGTTGTTGTTGTTGTTGTTGTTGTTGTTGTTGTTGTTGTTGTTGTTGTTGTTGTTGTTGTTGTTGTTGTTGTTGTTGTTGTTGTTGTTGTTGTTGTTGTTGTTGTTGTTGTTGTTGTTGTTGTTGTTGTTGTTGTTGTTGTTGTTGTTGTTGTTGTTGTTGTTGTTGTTGTTGTTGTTGTTGTTGTTGTTGTTGTTGTTGTTGTTGTTGTTGTTGTTGTTGTTGTTGTTGTTGTTGTTGTTGTTGTTGTTGTTGTTGTTGTTGTTGTTGTTGTTGTTGTTGTTGTTGTTGTTGTTGTTGTTGTTGTTGTTGTTGTTGTTGTTGTTGTTGTTGTTGTTGTTGTTGTTGTTGTTGTTGTTGTTGTTGTTGTTGTTGTTGTTGTTGTTGTTGTTGTTGTTGTTGTTGTTGTTGTTGTTGTTGTTGTTGTTGTTGTTGTTGTTGTTGTTGTTGTTGTTGTTGTTGTTGTTGTTGTTGTTGTTGTTGTTGTTGTTGTTGTTGTTGTTGTTGTTGTTGTTGTTGTTGTTGTTGTTGTTGTTGTTGTTGTTGTTGTTGTTGTTGTTGTTGTTGTTGTTGTTGTTGTT
Source organism: Melanostoma scalare (assembly GCA_949752695.1). NCBI lineage: Eukaryota > Metazoa > Arthropoda > Insecta > Diptera > Syrphidae > Melanostoma > Melanostoma scalare. The sequence continues at coordinate 77,132,326 of OX456986.1, read as the reverse complement.
GTTGTTGTTGTTGTTGTTGTTGTTGTTGTTGTTGTTGTTGTTGTTGTTGTTGTTGTTGTTGTTGTTGTTGTTGTTGTTGTTGTTGTTGTTGTTGTTGTTGTTGTTGTTGTTGTTGTTGTTGTTGTTGTTGTTGTTGTTGTTGTTGTTGTTGTTGTTGTTGTTGTTGTTGTTGTTGTTGTTGTTGTTGTTGTTGTTGTTGTTGTTGTTGTTGTTGTTGTTGTTGTTGTTGTTGTTGTTGTTGTTGTTGTTGTTGTT